>LNAC01000289.1:1831017-1986117 GCA_002007465.1 Ailurus styani
ATGCGGGCCTCGATCCCAGGACCCTGAGATCATGACCTGAGCCGAAAGCAGAGGCTTTAACCCACTGAGCCACCCAGGCGCCCAAGAATTAGACATTTTAAGGAAACTGATCTTGGTAAAAATTCTCAAATCCAGCCTGTCTTTTCTAAATTTGTTTAATAATCATAAAGAAAGAATTAGAGGAAAATACTGATAGTTGGTTTTTTTTTTAACAATGCCCTTCTTTTCTTTTTGTAGTATTTCAATTACATATCTAGTAAAATATATGTTTATATCATAAGTAGCCTGGAGGTGTAGGAGAGCCTGTTTTGTTTGTATTAAGAGTTTTGGAGATTTCTCATTGTTTCACATTTCATTAATATTCTTACTTAATTTATATGCAGAAAATGAGACTTTTCAACTTGCCTTTTATCATCTAGGAAGAAATGGAATTTGTAGATTGTCAGCATAGTACTACAGTTAAGTTCATGTACATAATTTCTTTCTGAAATGGAAAGATGTTATTATAAGTTATAATTATTACATGATAATAATATCTTTAATGTCAGTATTATTTTTAACCTAAGAATTCTAGAAGTTCAGGTAAAGAACAACTTTGGGTAATGTTGGGTATATATCCCCAATATTGTGAGGCCTTCCTGAATATTAACTCCTATTATTGAGTTATTCAATCCTTCCTGAAGATTACTTTTAAAGNTTTCTTTCTGAAATGGAAAGATGTTATTATAAGTTATAATTATTACATGATAATAATATCTTTAATGTCAGTATTATTTTTAACCTAAGAATTCTAGAAGTTCAGGTAAAGAACAACTTTGGGTAATGTTGGGTATATATCCCCAATATTGTGAGGCCTTCCTGAATATTAACTCCTATTATTGAGTTATTCAAGCCTTCCTGAAGATTACTTTTAAAGCTGTTTTATGATTTGGCAACATCAGGATGAAGAGTGTGGAAGGAGCCCCAGGGAGCATTACCGTCGTCATCACTGGGGTGACTTTGGGCAATTGCTGGAAAACCTCATCATTTATATTTTCTCAGGAAATAGTTTCCCTTTAATAATTAAGGTTATGTACAAAAAGCAAACACATTTTATATTAGTGTATCTGACATTATTTTGTATCTTATATGTAGTAGCCACTAGTTAAATATTAGTTGCTAGATTTTGACTTTTTGAGAATTGGTAGTGATATGCTTGGAATATTAAATAAACCAGTGATGATTTAGACAATACAAAATACTATTAAGGTATCTGAGGAGAATTATGACATGGATACATAACATGGATACAAAGAGTAATACTTTTAAAAAAAGTTCTGTTTATTAATAAAATGTGTTTCATCAAACACATTCTGTTCTGTTCTTAGGAAGTTTATGAAAAATTTTTACATTTTATGCTTTTTCAAAGTTTTATGAAAAATACTTATGTCTTGCTGACTTTGACTTATGTACTAAGGCTCCCTATGCTGTATGATTTTTGAGAAAGTAATTCAAACTTTCCTACAATATAGTTTTCTCTCCTGTCAAACAGCTTTTCTTCCTATAACTGAAGTGACCATTTAATTTGTATCCAAGTTGAAACACTTAGGAAAGGACAAGGGCTCTGCTAATGATGGTTCCAGGACAGCTGGCTTAAATTGGACTGTTGTAGGCAAAACGGGACATGTGATCACTACACTTACGCTTGCTTGCTTGCTTGCTTGCTTGCTTGCTTTTTAAATTTTTTATTTATTTATTTGAGAGAGAGGGAGAAAGAGAGATCATGAGCAGGAGGGAAGGCTAGAAGGAGAAGCAGACTCCCCGCTGAGCAGGGAGCCCAACACAGGGCTCCATCCCAGGATCCTGAGATCATGACCGAAGCTGAAGGCAGATGCTTAACCGACTGAGCCATCCAGGTGCCTCTTTACACCTGCTTTCATTAAATAGGATAGATACTTACTGAGTACCATTATGTGCAAGACATTATACTTCAAACCAAAGATATGTATAAAGCATTACATTTCCATTTTACCAGCCTTCTCCTTCACCTACAACCAGCAACGTTCTGCTTTGGTGGATTTTATTTGTTGTCATTTAAACAGTGTATCTATCATCTGACTTAAAATATTTGAAAATCACCAAAGGAGTAGAGTAGAAGAATAATTCCAGTGTCGCAAGGGAAGATTTATAATATAACAAGGTGCTGAGGTTAAAGAAAGTATATCTTTTGTTTTTAACATCTTAATTTAATTTTATTTTTTTCAGTATTCCAAGATTCATTGTTTATGCACCACACCCAGTGCTCCATGCAATACGTGCCCTCCTTAATACCCACCACCAGGCTCACCCATCCCCCCTCCTCCCTCCCCTCCATAACCCTCAGTTTGTTTCTCAGAATCCAGTCTCTCATCTTTTGTCTCCCTCTCCTATTTACCCCAATTCACTTTTCCTTTCCTTCTCTTAATGTCCTCCATTTTATTCCTTATGTTTCACAAGTAAGTGAAACCATATGATAATTGATTTTTTTTCTGCTTGACTTATTTCACTCAGCATAATCTCCTCTAGTCCCATCCGTGTTCATACAAAAGTTGGGTGTTCATCCTTTCTGATGACTGAGTAATATTCCATTGTATGTATGGACCACATCTTCTTTATCCATTTGTCTGCTGAAGGGCATCTCGGCTCTTTCCACAGTTTGGCAATTGTGGACATTGCTGCTATGAACTTTGGGATACATACGGCCCTTCTTTTCACTATATCTGTATCTTTGGGGTAAATACCCAGTAGTTCAATTTCAGGGTCATAGGGTAGCTCTATTTTTAATTTTTTTTCTATTTTTAATTTTTTGAGGAATCTCCACACTGTTTTTCAAAGTGGCTGCAGCAACTTGCATTCCCACCAACAGTGAAAGAGGGTTCCCCTTTCTCCACATCCTCTCCAACACTTGTTGTTTCCTGTCCTATTAATTTTGGCCATTGTCATCATCATTAGCATTATCAGGGAAATTCAAATTAAAGAAAGTATATCTTAAGGAAGGTAGGAGGATGCAGTATTTAATAAGTAGGCTCTTTTTAGGATGAGAAGGACTAGGAGGCCAGAAGGACTAAAGGAAGAATTCCATGTGAGAAGTACCCTTGGACAGTCTCTGGCAGAGAGAAAGGCTCGTATTGGTCACTATGGCTTGAAGAAGGCGCCGGGGAAGGATTAGTCAGATTTGGGGCTCTGAGCTTGTCTGTGGGGGGAGCTGGAGGAGCTGCTCCCATATGGCATAACGCACGATTCTGTGTGCCAGCCAGAGCAGTGTGTACTGCATGTCACTTGTTTAACGTTAAACAAATGACAGTGCCCAGCTCTTGGCTTGTCCTGTGTGTCCTCTCTGCCTGACACTGACTGGTATGTCTCAGTCAGGAGTTATTGTTCATTTTTCTCCATTCCTTTCAGGGCTGTTTTCCTGAGGCATGTGCTCACTCCATAAGCATTCCCGATTCCTCCTGATTCTAAATACAATAGCAACAGATTTTTTTAAAAGATTTATTTATTAATTTATTTGACACAGAGAGAGAGAGAGCGCGCACACAGGAGGGCGAGTGGAACAGCCGGCAGAGGGTGAAGCAGTCTCCCCACAGAGCAGGGAGCCCAACCCCAGGACCCTGGGGTCGTGACCTGCACCAAAGGCAGATGCTTAACCGACGGAGCCACTCAGGTGCCCTGCAACAGATTTTTTAGGGGGCTGGTGCTCTATCTCGTTTGGGAGGAGAATGTTGCTTAGATAATTGACCTTGCTTTCCAGCTTTCCTTTCTTTTCTTTCCCACCCCCAGTTTATCTTTGCTATCTTTCAGCAGTTTTTCCCCCTTGAGTTTGTATTTTATTTGTTAGTAGAACTGAAATCAGCATGTGAGTGTAGGCAGACACTTTTATTTACATGCACACACACCCCAAAGTGAATATACAGTTTTTTCCTTGACCTACACTTTTTTTCATGTTTTATCTAAACAGAACGCGTATTTTGCCCAATACATACAATTAATGTGATGAGGTATCTTTTCTTCCCAACCCCCACAGAAGGCTCCTATGAAATCTGTGACATTTCAGAGGTGTGAAAATATTGGAGGTGTGAAATTTTCAGTTTTCAAGTCTGTGAAAGAGCAGAAGCTTGTTGAGTACATGTCTCACATTGTCAAACTGTTCGGCGTGCTTCTGGCCAGCAAGGAGCAGGCGTGTGGGGTGAGAAGCACCAGCTCCAGTGACATGTGCTCTCAACGTGTGTGGCTTTTGGGCAAGTGACTCAACCTCTTATGCCTGTTCCTCATCTATAAAATGAGGTTAAGAAGGCCATTCTTCCAGGATCGATTGGGATGATTTACGTGACTGTTTAGATCCGTGCTTAGCACAGTCACCTTTATTTTATGTTGACTCCAGATTTAACAGCAAAAAAAAAAAAAACAAATTTAAAAAGTGAAAAATGGTATAAATTAACATGTGGTTATATCTTATAAGACACACCAGAGGGTCTCCAATGTTCTGGGTTCACTCAGGCTTTTTTTTTAATGAGGCTAAAATCAATACCTAGCAGTTGGTTAATTAAGTCCAAACACCTGAAAGGTAGCCATGAGCATGACATCTGTCAGATATCAATGTGTTCTCCTTGAAAATGTAACCACTGCATCTACAGCTGTGAATTTGCTGTCCCCCCACTGCCCCGTGATGTGCCTGGGGGCACGGTTTGCATAGGACGAAGGTGTTCCCTTCTCTGATTCAGCAAGTGCCACGTGCTGCGAGTTCATGATTTGTCCCTCATCTGTTCAGAGGGAGTTAGCTCAGAAAACCCCCAGAGGACAACTTAGAAAAGAAAGCTGGGTCTTCAGGTAGGGTGTTGCTCTATGTCTGAAAGCTTCAGAGAATATAAAGCAAAATGAGAAGAAAACAGGAGCCTCCATTCCCCAGTGTGTTCAGTCTATTGAGTACAGTTGCCCTTAAAACCTCGGAATACCTGCCTCTGTGACCCTCTGGAGCTCCCCTGCAGGTACGTCGAGCAGAAGGCACCCAAGGTCACCTGCACGCTGATGTGTATGACAGAATGCCGAGTGTTTGCTGTTCTCCCCTCCAGGTGCTGGAAACAGGCCCCAAGGCAGCATTGCCCACTGACCGTCTTCCAGGTCTTTCAGTGTGTTTTCAATTGCTGCCCATACTTATGTGGGCTGGTATAAAAAGCTAAGAAGCTACATCTTTGGGAAAATGAAGCGCGGCCTCACTAAACCTGTAGACTCTCTAGCCAGTTTACTCCTCAAGTACCGTATGTTCTAAATTCATTCTTGTCAGTGCTTTAAGAGAACTCCACCAGTCCAGAATCCTAAATAACAGAGTCTAGGTTTATGAAGAGTCTGGGTTTGTGAAGATATCATAATGTTTTCTACATTCTGGAAAGATACAGTTACATATATTGAAGTAGCTGGAGCGCACCTTTGGGATAAGCGACCTACACTGAGCTAGTTTTATTTTTTATTTTTTTTATTTTATTTTTTTTTAAAGATTTTACTTATTTATTTGACACAGAGAGAGAGAGAGATTACAAGTAGGCAGAGAGGCAGGCAGAGAGAGAGAGGAGGAAGCAGGCTTCCTGCTGAGCAGAGAGCCCGATGTGGGCCTCGATCCCAGGACACTGAGATCATGACCTGAGCCGAAGGCAGAGGCTTTAACCCACTGAGCCACCCAGGCGCCCTACTGAGCTAGTTTTAAACATAAATCTTTCTGAAAGGCTTTAACATTTGATTTGCTTCCGTCAGTGCTGCAGTCATAGATGGAGGTGTGGCAGCAGGGAACCTCTGGGTTAAGCAGTGTCCCAGCGCACAAAGGTTTAGGGAGAAGCCACTCCACCTGCAGCACTGTCCAGCTGGCTGCCCGCTGCACGGCACATCGCCTCCCCCAGGTTCCCGTGTCCCATCTGTCACATGCATGCTCCGTGTACCCCCACATCTGTCTTCCCCTTCCAGGCCCTCCCACTCTTTCCCCCTCCCCATTTTACACACTTTTCCCTCTATATCCATATCTTTCAGGACTCTGTTCTCCTTTCCTGGGATGTCAGTATCTTTCTTTCTTTTTTTTTTTTTTAAAGATTTTATTTATTTATTTGACACAGAGAGAGAGAGATTACAAGTAGGCAGAGAGGCAGGCAGAGAGAGAGGAGAGAGGAGGAAGCAGGCTCCCTGCTGAGCAGGGAGCCCGATGCGAGCCTCGATCCCAGGACCCTGAGATCATGACCTGAGCTGAAGGCAGAGGCTTTAACCACTGAGCCACCCAGGCGCCCTGTCAGTATCTTTCTGACCTGTGCTTATTTCTTCTGGGAGCTCAGGGTCTGCTGAGGAATACAAAAACCATTTTGTTTGGTTTGGTTTGTTTTTTTAAAGATTTTATTTATTTATTCATGAGGCAGAGAGAGAGAGAGAGAGGGAGAGGCAGAGGGAGAAGCAGGCTCTCCATGGAGCAGGGAGCCTGATGTGGACTTGATCCCAGTACTCCAGGATCATGACCTGAGCCAAAGGCAGATGCTTAACCGACTGAGCCACCTAGGCACCCTGTTTGTTTTGTGTTACATTGTAAGTTGATATTTATAGTCAGTATAGAAGAAGAGATTGAAAGAAAAATGACCTGAGAGTGAAGGTCAGTTTAGTGTTGTATTACCAAAACAGCTCTATGAGGCAATATAAACTAACGGTAAGAACACGCTCTTCGAAGCCTGCCCTCTGCACCTGCTGTCAAGCCAGTTCTTCCCTCTGGTGTTTATAGGGTCTTGACTAAGATACTCAACCACGCCAAGCGTCATTCTTGATCTCTAGAAAGGGCATGATGATACCTACCTTAATAGTCATTATGAGAATTAAAACAGAATATGGTGAAAGAATTTGCAGTTATGGAGTGAATAAGTCATGGGGATAAAAGGTACAGCATAGGAAATATAGTCAGTGGTATTATAATAACGTTTGTGTGGTGGCAGACGGTAGCTACACTTGGGGTTGAACATAACCTGAAATAGAGAGTTGTTGAATCACTGTGGTGTGCATTAGAGTTGTTGAATCACCGTGGTGTGCTTTAGAAACTAATGTAACATTGTATGTCAACTATACCTCAATTTTTTAAAAAGTGTTTGATTTAAAAAAAAGAATTTAGGGGAGACAGGGGCGCAGGCGGGAGGAGCAGCATTGGGGGCACAGGCGGCTTCTATTTTAACAAAGGGATAAATGCCCTGACCTCTCCTCTCCTCCCTCCTCATCCTTCCCACCTCCCCCAGGCTCTCCTCTCTCCCTTGTACACGCACACACGATCACACGATCACATGTGGAAATGTGCATGCACACACGTGCACATGCACGCAGACCCCTGCCGACCCCTGCCCGTCTGTATGTGGCTGACCAGAAGCAGTTGAGCTCGGCATGTTTTTAAAGGGGGTGGTGGGGGGGTGAGTCGGCCAGGGAGCTCACAGTATGTGGTGACCAGGTGCTAAGTGACCAAATATGTGTCACCTGCCTTTCCACACAGACCTTCTTTTCTGTCTGGCAATGCCCACTCCTGAATTTTGTGTTCAAGTGACATTTTGAGTGGGTATTTTTATGTATACTTGTGGCATATGTAAAGTTTCAAATAAAGTGGACTTGATTTAGGAAAAAAAAAAGAATTTAGATCTCGGAAATCGTAAGCACTGCTGGGTTGTTATTATTGGCCCCAGTTTTTAGGTGAGGCGCTTGAGTACAGAAGTAAGGAAACGTGCTGCAGACCATGGCTTGCAAACAGCAGGACCAGAAGACACCCCCGTCCCCTGCCGTCTACTCCTTCCGCAACCCTACTTTCCCCTACTAGCTAGTCCAGTGCTGTCTAGAAGCTGAGGATTCTGAAGCATCAGGTTTTTGCAGTATTTGGATTTTAGTGCCCTTTCTCCCCCACCCCACCCCCAGCACTTAGTGAAATTTTAAGCTTAATATGTTGTGCATGGTCTCACTAAAAACAGTGGTTTTTTTAAGTGGTTTTCAACACCACAGTAGGTATATTCTGTGAGGAATGAAAATGAGCTCTGAAAATATTTCAGGTTTGCTTAAAGACCGAAGACAGGTATCTGTAAAACATAACCATCTCCAGCTTTTATCAGTATCCTGATTCATCCCCCTGAAACCACAGCACGCGTTCAGTCAGTGAATATGCGCTGTCATTAAATGAGTCAGTTTTGAGCATGTACTATGTGCTACTGTGTAGTTGCTCACCAGGGCTTTTTAAACAGGAAGATGCAAACAAATCGTGTGGACTCGTATTTACGTGTCAAGTCTGGTTCTCTAGGTCTAGGATGGGCCTTGAGACGGTCTTTCTTTTTTTTTTTTTTTTTAAGATTTTATTTATTTATTTGACACAGAGAGATCAGATCACAAGTAGGCTGAGAGGCAGCCAGAGAGAGAGGAGAGAGGAGGAAGCAGGCTCCCTGCTGAGCAGAGAGCCCGATGTGGGCCTCGATCCCAGGACCCTGGGATCATGACCTGAGCTGAAGGCAGAGGCTTTAACCCACTGAGCCACCCAGGCGCCCCGGTCTTTCTAACCAGCTCCCAGATGGCAACAGTAGCCCATTCCTCTTTTAATTCTCTAACACTTTGGGGGCATTTTCTGGTTATTCTTTCATTATTTTACGAATTACTTATATCACCCAACAGAAGTTAACTTCTATGAGAGCTAGACCTTTGTATCTTGATCCTCACTGTGTTCCCAGCCCCAGTCATGCCTGACGCACATAGATATTCCCCATGGTGAGCTGGAGCGGAAAGCCGATTTCTCTGTAGACCGGTACTCGATGACACCTGTGATTCAATAAATGACCAAATGAATACAGGTAATGGCAATAAACATGGACACATAATATTTATATATTGCTTATATTAGTCTCATAGCATTTTGAGGAATGTATTATCAACCTCAAGTTATAAATATGGAGTCACACTTATTAAATAAAGTATTAGGGCCAAGTACAATAAAACGTACTAAAATCAGGTAACTATTGAAGTTTCGGAGAAGAGAGGCAACTTGCACGAGTCTTGAAAGAAGATGAACCGTTGTATTTATATAGAGAAAGGAGGAGAGGACGGTATTCCATTCCATGTAGATGGAATGTGGTAGGATAATTTTTTGAAGTTTTCCCTTAAGTTTTATTCCCCTTGAAATCCTGCCCCCATTCCCAAGCAATTATCCAGTTCCTTAGTTTTCCTATCCTAGGGAATTTTTTCAGTGTGAAAAGCAGACATTACTGAAAGTCTGCTCTTTTTTGTTTTCTGTAAATCCAATCTTGCTGAAGAGATTATGCAATGTATCCTGTGGTAGGATAGAAGAGAGAATAGTTCTTTTGAGGACAGCTAGAGGAAAAAGAGTTATCCCAAGATAGGAAAGAATTCAGCCTCAGCTGAGCAGATGATGCTGTGAGTAGTATTTATCTTTTCTATGCCATAGTCTCCTTTGGTAGTTTGGAGAGAATTATAAAGGAAGCCTATGAAATTGAAATTCACTTGTCAAAATACACTTAAGATTGAGATATAGTAACATCTGTTTATTTATTAATGCATAAAATGACATCTAATAGCGTAATAATTAATTTTGATATGGTGTTGAGCACAGATTTTTAACTGTAAAGTAAAATAAAAATATGTCTGCTTTTCATTCATGATGGATTTATAGATACTGCTAATCCTATTGTGGTTTATTGCCTACATTTGTAATAGAAAGAAATGCTAAATTTTTACTTCGAGGTTAATGAAAATAAAGGCATAGTCATTTTTCCCAACCAAGTCTATGGAACCCTTGAACATGAACTTCAGGTCAGAAGAAAGGTTTGTGCATCACTCCAAGGCAGTGTGTATCAGTCAGGATAGCCTAGGATAGTGGTTCTTAATGTTTTTTTCCTTGAACCAATAGCATTAGCATCACATGGCAACTTGTTAGAAATATAACACTTTCTAACCCCCACCACAGTCCTATTGACTCAGACACTCTGGGAACCGGGTGAAGCAATCTGTGTTTTAACAAGCCCTCCAGGTGATTCTGATGCCTGCTCAAGTAGGAGAAGTACTAGGCTGAATTATTCTCCAGTAACATACTAGCCCTAAATCTCAGTAGTATTAAGCAACATGGTTTATATTTCATTTAGGCTTGAGTTCCATTGTGGTTAGGATGGGTTCATTCTGTTTCATTGTATCCTTACTCTGGGATCTTGTAGACAGAACAGCCACAATCTCTGACACTACTAGTACTATTATACCAGAGGAGAAAAAGAGGTTGGTGATTAATAGACCAGAAGGTATACATGTCACTTCCACTAACAACTAATTGGCCAGAATTAGTCATGTGGCTCTACCCATTGCCTTGTCTTGGAGGACAAGAGGTGCCTGGAAGTCAAGGGAGTTAGTGGTGACTAACATGTTATCAAGAGATAGCAAGATCTCCTGAAAGACCCACGGGTTTCCCTAAGAGGACCGCCACAGACACAGGAATGATTCCCATGGTTGCCACAGACCCAGAACCAGCACAATCACAGACTTTGAGGGACCCATGCAGTCTGGGACAGTGGATGGACTAATGCGTTTCAAGCCATCTGTGACAAAGGTAAACCAGTTAGATGAACAACTACAGTGGGCAAAGGGAAGAGGATGGTTGTTTTGCTTTGGTGAGTTTTAAGACCCTGGAATTTTTGCACAATTCTGGGCAAGGGTTGAATTTGCTGCCACAGAATGCCCAGTGTTAGATGTAAGTTGATTTAAAGAAAAGTGATTATGTCTGACACACCAGAGCTTGTGGAGTAAATTTTATATCCGCTCAATCTGTCATCTGGGTAAAATGCACTAGTTCAGTACTTAACACAGGACACTTTAAAGGGGGATGTCTTAAATGCTTTTGATGATGATAAAATAAACTCTTGGAATACTCCAGCACTGACTAAATTGACATATTAACTTAAAAAAAACCTCAGACCTATAATCATTCTAAATTCATACTGGGACTCAGTTAATGGAGCAATGTGAGTCATTGGCACTTAATCATTTCTTTGTGATTGTGACAGGTAATTCTTTCTCATATATTAGAAAATTTTACACACATTCAGCTAGGAATTTTCTGTAATACTCTCTGCCTGCCTTGCTTTTATCTAAAAATAAAGAGAAAATATTAGCCATGAAATAATGAGAAAGTAGTCGCAATAAAAGTGTCTCGTGAAAAAGTCTGGCTCATCTCGTGAAGATTTTATTACTTGAAACTCTTAGAAATATCTACTGGAGTCTCATCCTCTGTGCTACCACAGATGTGTATTTGGTGAAGACTGAAATCTGCAACAAAAATGCTGGCATTTGTATTTGTTAACCCTCATTTTTTTTTCAGTTGCATTGTAACGCCCCAGTAGGTGATGAAGCCCCTCCCCCCTCTCTAGGAGAATTTTCATGGTCTTGTTAGTTAATTAATCAATTAATTAGGGCACCTGGGTGGCTCAGTGGGTTAAAGCCTCTGCCTTCGGCTCAGGTCATGATCTCAGGGTCCTGGGATCGAGGCCCGCATCGGGCTCTCTGCTCGGCAGAGAGCCTGCTTCCCCCTCTCTCTCTGCCTGCCTCTCTGCCTACTTGTGATCTCTCTCTCTCTCTCTGTGTCAAATAAATAAATAAAATCTTTTAAAAAAATCAATTAATTAATATTTGGTGGGGGACCTTATCTTTATTGTATTAGACATATACTAGTGTGTTTTATCTTCTCACTATGAAATACACACATTTTAATATTTACCTTTTGTGGCCCCATTTTTCTCCCAGGAAAAATATGTATATGTATTGCCCAGGAAAACTCATTTATAGGGTTAGTTAGTACTTTTAACTGAGTTCAGATGTCTTGGCTCATCTCTGACTTTTGTTCATATGACTCTTGTCTTATTGTCATTGCTTGCTAGAAATTTGCTGGTAATTGTTCTTAGGCACCAAAATTTCTTAGATTCCCAGAAATGATAATGAACAAATTTCATGACACTGTTTGCAGCCTACCTGTTTTAGCTTCGTTCAAACCTTTATATGAGATCCAAAATCCTTTACATCACAGTATGGACCATAAGTATATAGTTCACTTAAGTTAATTTTATTCAAGACTGTTGTTTTAAATCATGATTTCATCGTTATTTATTTATGAGTGTGTGTGTGCATGTGTATGTGTGTGAAAATTATATGATACATCTGGGGACTCATTATAGAGTATCACTCAGAAATCTTTTTCAAAAATGCCTGGAGTTGATTTTTTTTTCCCCAGGTACAATTTCATTGCCATTAGTTCGCTTCATTATGTTATATGGCAAGGAGCCAACGGATGCAGGTTTTAAATCTTTGGCTAGAAAATGAACAGATATTTTTAAAGCATGTAGTGTCCTGTTTTCTTTGACAACTGTAATTTTTCCCAGGAGGTGATTATCAGAATAACTACTTGTTAATTACTACCTTTGCTTTGGACTAATATTTAGCCTCACGAGAAATGTTATTATTTCTTGTGGTCTTTATTGATGACTAATCAGTATGGGACATCCTAAGTCAGGAAAAGAAAAGTGTACATTTAATATAAAATATATTTATTTTAGTTTCTCCCCATTCTGTGACACAACCCTTTGTGTTGTATGGTTTTGCTTTTTTTTCATATTCTGTGTTGTCAGCAGTACATTACTAAAATAGATTCTTCTTATGTTTATAGGGTTTTTCACATCACATAATGAAAACACATAATGAACCTATCCCTATCTTAAAAATTGCTACTACCCTAATCAACTGAATGTGTGATAAGAATTAAGAACAGTCTTCAGAATTTTCCCTCTTCATACTTGATTCTTGAATAGCAAGTAGAATCTTATTCTCCATTTTGTGTTGGGTTAGAAAGGCTGCAAAGATAAATAATTAGTCATGTGTGTAAATGAGATAAAGTAATATTTCAGTTTGGACTCAAGCAATATCCTTCAAGTTAAATAGGACAGTATGTGGTAGAAAAAAACTTCCGCTAAAACTTTGACCTTGTTCCCTGTCTTAGAGTGACTTGCAATTTCAAATCATTGTCTGAATAACAAAGCAGTATTTTTGTTGCCTGTAACATTGAGGAATGAATGCTAAATATGTAGTCATTGAGCTTTTATTTGCTTACTGTGACAAAGCCCAATGACCCAAGAATCACAAGTGACTACTAGTATCTAGCTATTGACTGTGGTACTCTATAGATTTTTATGATGCAGATTCTCATCTTGTGTAGACTACTTACATGAGCTCCTGAGAAATTGCCGAAGGGATAAGTACAGTCATCAAGGAGAAACACAGTAGATACTATACATGAAGTGCTACATTGCAGATGTCAGTCTTTTTTCCTGCATATTTAAAGAATCTCTGTAGAGGAGATGTCATATTTAAATAGTAGAATGTTTCCTTCTAGCTAAAAATCTCTGCAGGTGAACTGTCATTTTTAAGTGATAGAAAGTGTGTAGTGTTTCCTTCTTAGTTAATGGAGAATGAAATACTTGAGTGTGTAACAAAATTGCTGTACCATTTCAAATTCTGTTCTTAGCACTGGTGATCTGTCAGTGAACAAGGCAGGCAAGTTTCCAGCTCTCACGTCATTAATGAAGAGGTGTTAGGGACTACAGATAATTCATCAGAAAATATATCAATGATAAATGGTCTGAAGAAAATACAAATCAAATAACCTGATGGGGAAGCTGACAACTTTCAGTTGGGCCATCAAGGAATGTCTTTCTGGAAAGAGACTGTTGGGACCTGGATGACAAGGAGCCAGGCAGGTGACTTTCTAGAGAAGGTGCATTTCAAGAGAAGGGAACTTCCAGTACAAAAGCTTTGAGGCTCATGCAGTTTCTAGGAACAGAAAGGAAAGCATGGACAGAGCAGAAAGAGTCAGGAGGAGCAGAGATGAGGTCAATGAAGTAGGCAGGGGGTGTGGGATCCTACAGAATATGGTAGGTAGTTTAAATCTACTCTCAGCAAAGATGAGAAGACATTGGTTGGACTGATCTGAATTATGTTTTTAAAGGAACACTTTGCTCTTGGTGTGAAATATGGATTTAGTGAGAGGAAAGAGTAGAAGCAATAGGAGGAGACCATGACAGCCTCCAAAGAAGGAATAATAACAGGCCAGCCTAGTACGATAGCTGGAATACTTTTCTCAGGACTCTGCAAATCACCCTTGTTCTGAAATGCCTCCTACCTCTGGAAAATCAAAATCTTATTTATCTGAACACTTCTTGCTTCAGTGCAAAAAGGGAAGGATAGCATACTTCCTCCACAGCTGTTTCCCATCCCACAGCTTGAGACTCTCAGTACCCTTTTCTCCACATGGAGATTATTTTGAAACATCCAGGTGGTTTTGATCAAATTATGTACATGTTGAATGTTATTCTTAAGCTCCAACATAACACCACAGACACAAAGATTAACTTCAACTGACTAAGGAAATATCAACTCCTAGGAGGTTAAGACAATATTTATAAATTCATAATCTACAGTATGTTAGGGTTAAGCTATGACTTGCAGGCTATGATTTACTGACGGATAACAAAGACATCATCAAGCTGAATTATCATTCTGGAAATGTTTCTTTATACAAGATTCATAGGTGCTGAAGCATCATTTTTAAAAAACTGTGCTTTAGGAAATCAGTTTGGGTGTTGGGGGGGTCATACCAGGTAGCATGGGCCGGGCCAGCTTTGTGGGTGTGCAACCTGTGCAGCTGCACAGGGCCTATGCTTCAAAGGGCCCCACACTTGGTTTAATGCTCTCTTATCACTGTCTTGAATTCTTAACATTTTTCTTTTTAACAAGGGGCCTTGCATTTTCATCTTGCACAGGACACCACAAATTACATAGCCAGTCCTCAGTGCAAGGCTTGGAAAATTACATGAAAGTCTGTCCTTTGCTCTAAGTCATGGAGAGGGGGCAGGGGTGGAATGGATTTGAATAAAGGGATTCTTAATGAAATGAATTCACTGCCTTTAGAATTACAGATCATTCAGTCTAGTGGTTCTCAAGTGCCTGTGTGTAGTACATGCCCACCTGATTTTTCCCGATCTGTGGCAAAATAAGAGCGTGAATGATGATGTCCTCAGTGTTTATAGAGCCAACTCTACTCAAATCAGAGAGTTCTGCTCTTTATTGTACAATTAGATTAATTTTGCTATTTTTGGTTTGACATACCCTTTGGGAGGTAACATTTTGGTAATAGAAGCTTTTTCTGTAAAACAAAATTTGGCCACCTCATTTCAGCCCGGAGCTTCTTGACAAACAAAACAAAACAAAATTCCTCCATCCCATCCCTGCCTTCTGCTTTACTTTTACCTCTTTTTTTGGAATCCCAATCTCACTTTTCTTTTATTCTAATCATTCTCAATAGCAATGACTCACAGTTCACAAATACTTGAACCTCATTTCTTACAGTTAAGTAAAACATGGTCAGAAATAAATACACATGACTATTAGAATTTCTCATAGGCAAATTCAGAGTTGGAGAGGAATTACCTTCTTGTAACCAGAGTATGTATTATTTTCTATAATTCTTTTTTTTAAAAAAATACATTCCTTTTTTAAAAGAAAAATATTTATTTATTTATTTTAGAGAGAGAAAGAGAGAGAGTATGCACAGGGGAGAGGAGTGGAGAGAATCTCAAGCAGGCTCCCACAGAGTGTGGAGCCCCACGCAAGGCCCAGTCTCAAGACCCTGAGATCATGACCTGAGCTGAAATTAAGAGTTGGATGCTTAAACCAAGCCACCCTCGTGCCCCAAATCCATTCCTTTTTAAGTCCTAAATGGATATAAAAATGGATAGCCACCATTTTCTTTTCATCTTTATATCCCTAGCACTTAGCATAGTGCATCAAACTCAGTAAGCTTTCAAGGGATATACAGAAAGTAATTGAAAAAAATACATAAGTGATTTTTAACTAGAAATGTTGCTGGAATAGAGGGATGTCTCCATTCTGTCACCATGTTTTTTGGCAGTTCCAACTTTTCCTTAGCCAGAGAGCAATGACCTCAAGAAGGATTCATAAAGGTGCCTTTGATTTGTAACAGGAAGTTAAGATTAGACAGTTGCTCTGTTTCAGCTGGGACTGAGCAAGTATCTCTTACTCCGTTTCAGAACAAAGTGTGAGACCACCAAATCAAGATTTGAAAAGCTAATGATCAGGAACTGATTTTGTGACTCTTAGCTGACCCCCATCCCCTCCAGCCAATACAACAGTTTGGAGATTAGGATGGGATTTTCACAGAGAGCTGCTGGTGTTCTGGGAATCCTGTTGTGTCCCAGCCCCCCAACAAGAAGTGAGAGAGGCCTTTACCTCATGTCAGATATGTGTATGGAACTTTACTGAGAAAACCCAGAGAACTTGGGGTCAACAATGGGTTGAACTTTGACTGGACCGCAAGAAATCATAAAGAATAAGGATGATGGCCATCTGGAGAATCTGATGGGGATGCAAACAGCTGCCACATCACGGGGGTCCTGAGACCCACAGGGCAAAGGTGACTTGCTTCTTGTTGCAAGATTTGGCTATACAAAGGAGATCTGGCCTGAAAGAGTCTTATATCTTACCCAGGAGGGCTGCCTTGGGAAGGGAGGTAACCCCAGCAGAAAGAGCATGACCCATGTCCACAGTGGCTGGCGAAGGAGCCATTAGTGACCAGTGGGAAGAGTAACATTTACCCAACGAGAGGAAACAGCAGGTGAGAGATGGCCAGTGAGGACTAGACTACAAAGAACCCATTAAATATGCTGCCCGACAAGAGATGAGTCTCCTCGTTCTCACCTAACAAAATTCAGAGTGCTGGTGCCATCAAGTAGATCCCTGGAGTCTAGTGTGGTGCCTCAAACATAAAAGGGGGTTGCCAGCTATTTGGTGAACACAAAGTGGTGGGACCTTGTTAGGCAACTATCGCAGGAACGATGACCAGTGTTGCACAGATGAGCATGAGGAAGTTCAGGTGAGGTGTCTCATGTCAGGTTTTATTTCTAGGAGTGGCAGAATCTAGTCTAGAACCCTGCTCTGAAAAGGAGCCCAGAACAGCACAGGACTGCCATTATCGTATTTGTGATAGAAAGCACATACGTGTTCATCAGAAGGCTTCAAAACAGTCCTTCCTGTGGTGTTTGTATGGACCAGGGTTTTCTGTTTCTCCTTAGGTGAAGTCAAGCCTTTAATGGTGGTTACATTAAATGTAGCCTGTGTTATCCTTCCTGACAAGATACCAGGCACTGGTGGCTCAAATATGAATAAGACAATCCTTGACTTCAAGTAGTTTTTGCTATGCAGATTAAGGTCAGTCACTTGTCATTTACTTGACATATTACATGAATTAAGAAATATTAGTTCCATTACTGCCACTGTACAGTTCGGTGGTTGAACTTGGGTTCCCTAAAAATTTGAAAGTCCTTGAGGCACCTGGCTGGCTCAGTCAATAGAGCACTTGACCTTTGATCTCGGGGTTGTGAATTCAAGCCCCATGTTGGGCCTAGCTTAGGCCCTGTACATACTGCCCCTCTTGGGAAGCTGTATGCCTTCTTTTTGTATCCAGCAGCAAAGCCTACAATGAAACTTTAAAACAGGGGCACCTGGGTGGCTCAGTGGGTTAAGCCTCTGCCTTCAGCTCAGGTCATGATCTCAGGGTCCTGGGATCGAGTCCCACATGGGGCTCCCTGCTCAGCGGGGAGCCTGCTTCTCCCCCTGCCTCTGCCTGCCTCTCTGCCTGCTTGTGTTCTCCCTCTCACTGACAAATAAATAAAATTAAAAAATCTTAAAAAAAACCCAAAACTTTAAAACAATCTTGACTGAATGTAAAAAAAATCATGTATGGGGTCGATATTTTTTAAACTGTTATGTGGGAAACTTTCCAATTAGGCCATTTGAGTTTTATTAAGTGCTCAGGAAAAGGAGGCTTAAATACTGCTCAGTAAATATTTTATATACCATTTCAGTTTTAAACACCAACCCTAGCATTTGGGTTGAACTTTTTTAGAAAGTTAAAGTGAATGTAAGTTCTGACGTTTTCTATAGGAATGCATAAGCCACCATATAAATTGTTTTTTTTTAAATATTTCTGTGAAGAATAATGTTTCTGGCAGTCTTTATACTTTCCCTTTTCCTTCATACTTTCCCCTGTAGTTTTGAGTCTTTGCTTTCCTGCACCCTAAACAGGATCCTGAAACATTCTGTGATGAAGGATGCCCTTGGCTGCATAGCCATGAGCTGGTGGGAGGTGTCGGCTGGTCCAAGTTCTGTTAGCAAATGAATTCTACAAGGAACTGATTTTCATGCAAGCATGGAGGGCAAGCAAAGGTCAATATTTATGCTTCAGAACCATCTAAGTAAAACACTGGCCTAAGATTTAGTAAAGAGTAAAGTTTAATTACATTGCAATAGCTTACAATTAAGAAAGTAGAACAACTTTGGGTCCCTTGTCCTCAAGCTGTTTTTGTCAAAGAAGTCCTTATTTGTGGTGACTGGGGGCCTGTGCCCAAGACAGTCTTGGTGTAGCCTATTTTGTCGATCCCCCTGCGCCCCCCCAAAGGCAGTCGGAAGCAGAAGAGCAGCCTGGCTGCTGTGCGGGGACCCCACCCTTGCCCAGGGGGACTTGCCTGCACCTCACAGCAGCTGCCCAGGACCTAAGTGTTAGCAACACTCAGCCCTCCTCCACAATGTGTTTTCCTTATAGCTCCACCCAGCATCACTGTGGCACACTTGTGTGTCACTAACCTTTCTTTCTGTGCTATGTAAAAATGACTATAAATTGTAAAAGTAATCACTGTATGTTATACAGGCATTTGTGGACATAGAAAGTAAAAGTTACATAATGCTTCCCTAAAAAAAAGACTTGAAAGTCCTCCAGTCTTAAATATAGATTGCTACTTTTTGCCATCATCAGATTTTATTTTTTATTCTTTAATGAATTGACTGAATAACTGTTTTAAATCGGAAGTTATGTAGGAATTTCTGCTGGTCCTTAATAAGATTAGAAATGAACATAGTATATAGTGGTTTGTTTTTTTTTTACCACTGCCTTTTTTACCTTGCTTCGTTAATGTAAAATATTTTGCTTCTCTGCATCCAATATATATCTGACTTTTCCCTTAATGCAATTTACCACCTGCAGAAGTATGGGGCCTGGAAAATGCAGGAATGAAATGTCCATTAGCATAAACCAGTCTAGCAGCACATGTTTAAAAGGGTCTCCTAGCCTAAGCCTATTTCTGAGACCATGTATTCAACCATAATTTTTAGCTTTCAAAATTGGTTCAGGTCATAGATTAGGAGACAGTGCTCTTTTCACATAACTGCTATGAATTTTGTGGGGTTTTTTTTCCCCTTGGATCTTGTGTTTTCTAACCAAAGAGATTTTAACTGTAATTTCTTAAGAAAGATTTGGGACATTGTGATTGAGCCAAACTAAAAATGAAAGAATATGGAAAAAGTAAACATAATCTCATTACTTGTAGGTCTTCTGAATCAAGATATGTGGGGAATCTATGTGAAGAGATGATGTAGTCACTTATTCATCCTGGTAGTAAATATTTTTGGTGGACACAAAATGTGCAAAGCACTGTGTTCCGTGCATAAAGGGGTTGTGTCTTCAGCCCCACCAGAGTAAATAGTCAAGGGAGAGAGAGAGAACAAAGTGAACATGAACAAATATATTATTAGACCTTGTGAGAAGCAGATGAGCAGAGTGCTAAGGAATAATTTGGGACTGAGTGGGGTTGGGGAGCAGGAAATGAGAGCAACCTACTTAGCATCACGGGTGATGGTTTTGCTAAGGAGACTGAAAAATGAGAAGGAAATAGCAACTCAGCATTCCAGCTGAAAGGATTAATATGTACAAGGGCCTTGAGGATGGAAAGAACTTGACATGTTTGGGAACCTTGAAGGACACCAAAATAACTAGAACATGAGCAAGAAATAGACTAGGCCAAGATGATGAATAGCCCAAGGTGAAGTAGGAGATAGACACATACAGGACCTGATGGGCCATAGAAAGAAGCTAAGAAATGTATCCAGCCACAGTGGGAAGCCATTCAATTATTTGAAGGAAAATGATCTGTTTCTTTTATGCTTAAAAATGCTTGTTTGGGCTGCTATAAGAAGAATAGGTAGTAGGAGAGGAAAGTCCTACTGGGAGACCAATATGGAGGCTTTGGCAATAACCCAGAAGAGGGATGACTAAGGAGGTGGTGGAAGAGATGGAGAGAAGTCAAGAGATTTAATACAGAACTTGAAGGCAGAATAAAGAGCACTCGATGAATTAGAAGTGGAGAGTGTTGCGGAGGAAGGGATCAACTATAACTTCCAAGTTTCTGGCTTAAGGAACTGCGTGGGGGTGATGGTGCCATTTACAGAGAGAAACTGAGTTGGAAGGTTGGGGTGAGTTTAGGAATTGAGAATTTGTTTAGGGACATGTTCACTTTAAGATATGCCACAGGTAATGGATAATGCCAAGAAGCTAGTGGTATATTTAAGTTTGCAATTCTGGGGAAGTTTTGGGCTGGAGGTAAAAATATGGTAGTTTTCAGGGGCACGTGGGTAGCTCATCCAGTTAACTGTCTGCCTTCAGCTCGGGTCATGATCTTGGGGTCCTGAGATAGAGCCCCACACTGGGCTCCCTGCTCAGAGGGTAGTCTGCTTCTCCCTCTCCCTCTGCCCTTTCTCCATCCCATTCATGCTCGTGCCTGCACTCTCTCAAATAAATTTTAAAAATGTGGAGTTTTCATCATATAAATATTTCATCTCAAGGGAATGGATGAGAATATCTAAGGAGATCATGAAAACAGAGGAGAGGGAGGCCCAACTCCATCAGGCCTCTGGAAAACCAAAAATTTAGGATTAAATAGGAAAAAAAGAGACTCTTCAAGGAATAGTGAAAAAAGAAATTTTAGAAGAATTGCATATCAGGAAATCTGAGCTAGAATTTTTGCAGATAGAGGGACTGTAAAAAAAAAAATGTATACGTACCAGAATACATCATGCTGAGTATTTATATGGATAGTGTTATATTATCCTTTTAAGAACCCTTTAACATAAATACTATTATTAAACCCATTTTACCCATTTTAGAGAGAGATTTAGTGGTTTGCCCAAGATTTCATAATAAGGAGCTGAGTTCAAGACCCGGGCATTCTAACTCCAGAGTCCATGGCCTTAACCTCTGTGCTGTCCACCTGTCCAAATATATCCCACAGCTAAAAGGTTAAGAAAAGTGAACACCAACAAGTCACTTTGAATTTGACCACATGAAGTGACTGAATACCTAAATGTGTCATTTTCTGAAAGTGGCAGGTGCAAAGCAGAAAATGTTGCACAGTGGACAGCAGATGATGCCGAGTGCTGTAAAGGAGAGAAGAGAAAGCAAGAAATGGGATGGTAGCTTTAGAAAGGAAAGGACGTGAAGGGCTGGGAGCTGTTAGCCCCGGTTAAGTGCTGCTGGGAATGGGTGAGTAAAGAGGGCACCATCAATGACCAGAATGGGAAGCAGGTAACTGGAGAATAAAGCCTTGAGAAGGTGACCTAGGAGCAACCTTTCCTCCCTTCCCTGCATCCCTTCCTTTGGGCAGACAAAAGACATTCCCTTGTTTTCTGAAGGATTTAAAAGAGAGCTTTGGCTGTCGATACCTATGGCTCCCCAAATTAAGAAGAGGGTTGTCCCAGACTGTGGCCCAGCCTCCACTGCCTCCTCTTGTTGGGACCTGCTGCCCATGGGTCAGCCTCACTAGGGTACTCCGTCTCCATGCCGTCTGCTTGCAGTGGGGTTCCTGACACCTGTATCTGTTCTCAGTTGGTTTAGGACTCACAGAGAGAAGAATGTGGCTAGTACCTTAAAAATTCGACTACAGAGAGAGGATGCAGTTGGAATCAGAGAACACGTGGAGATGGGGTTTAACAAGAAGACCACATTCTCTTTTATAATAGGAAAAATGAAAAGATTTAAAACAGTGGGGATAGGTCAAAGTAGGTTTACTGAGTTGCCATTGGGAAGAAGACAGTGATTTCTTTAATTTAATTTTAAATGTTATATGTTTATCTGAAGAAAGTCTAAATCCACCTCCGTTGTACTGAAGGCCCTACATAGCCTTCATGTATTAAATTACTACCATCTGAACGGAAGAAACCTGTAACAGATACCACAGTGATTTTCAAATCGGGGAAGAGGACATGGCACGCCTATCCACGGTGACTGATTGGAATCTAAATAGGGCAGTTCCCCCCAAAATCATTATCAATCAGTAATACAATCAATACTGCAGTCTTACATTTAAAAACCATAAAGCATCATTTTTATGTGAAAACATTTAAAATGACTTATGGACTTTTTTTTTAATCTATCAAAGGATGATCTAAATTTAAAGAGGTAAAGAGGGCCCCTGAGTAGCACAGTCACCTAAGCATCCAACTCTTAGTTTCTGCTCAAGTCGTGATCCCAGGTTCATGAGATCAAGCCTTGGAGCTCCCCGATCATCACGGAGTCTGCTAAAGTTTCTTTTTCTCACTGCCTCCTACACCCCACAGGATTGCTCATGCTCTTCTCTCTCTCAAATCAATCAATAAATCTTAAAAAGAATTACCCCTAAGATATAGATGTAGTGAAAAGAAGGGCCGTATGTACCCCAATGTTCATAGCAGCAATGTCCACAATTGCCAAACTGTGGAAAGAGCCGAGATGCCCTTCAACAGATGAATGGATAAAGAAGATGTGGTCCATATATACAATGGAATATTACTCAGTCATCAGAAAAGATGAATACCCAACTTTTGTATCAACATTTTGTATCGACAGGTCTGGAGGAGATTATGCTGAGTGAAATAAGTCAAGCAGAGAAAGTCAATTATATGGTTTCACTTACTTGTGGAACATAAGGAATAAAATGGAGGACTCTAGAGGAAGGAAAGGAAAGGTGAATTGGGGTAAATCGGAGGGGGAGACGAACCATGAGAGACTGTGGACTCCGAGAAACAGAGGTTATGGAGGGGAGATGGGAGGGGGGATGGGTGAGCCTGGTGGTGAGTATTAAGGAGGGGACATTTCACATGGAGCACTGGGTGTGGGGCATAAACAATGAATCTTGGATCACTGGAAAAGAAATTTTGTAAATTCTTAGATTCTGAGAAATTACAAGGAGTTCGAGTTGTGGCCAAACTGCATTGCAATGAATAATAGTAAGATAATAATAAGTGAATTATAATGTTCAAATCTATAATTATTAAAAAAACTCAATCATGAAAAACAAAAAAAGAAAATGGGATATTAAAGCCTCCAATACTGTTATATACTTATTTCTCCCTTCAGTTCTGTCAGTGTTCACTTTACATATCTTCATACTCTGGAATTTAATTGTATATGTTTATAACTGTTACATCTTCTAAATGAATTAACTTCTTTGTTCATTTAAAAAAAATGTTATGGATAAAAAAAGAGAGAGAGAGAGAGGTAAAGAAGCAGTGGATTAACCAGAGTGACGTTTTCCATCAAGATCCTGAATTAATATATAAACACAAGACCTGCATTTTTCTGTATGTTCATTTCCTGATTCTTGAATCTTCATTTGGGGAAATTAAGATGGGAGATTGTTGTGCTACATTGGCATTTTAACTATAAACCATTGGGCTTTGGCCCAGATGATCATTACCTATAGAAGCTATCTTGATTAAGTTCAGAGTTGCCTTATGTTGTACATAAGCAAAACTACATTTTAATCAGCTAGTCCATCTGTTTTATACAGATAGTGTGTAATAGGCCCTGTCGAAAATAGATTCCTTTAATCAGCAATGTTGGATAGAAGCCTAAGTCTTAAGATAGTCTTATTTATTCTGATTTCTTATTCCTAAAATGAATAAACAATGCATTCAGTGTGGCAATAGCATGTTACAAATCATTTCATCAAAGGTAATAAAATTGAGCTTCATCTCTGTGAGTTATTGTAGAGGACTATTTAACATTTACAAGAATTTGACTTCTAAATCCTTCAGGCCCTAATCTTTGGATTTACATAATGTGTTTGTACTTTCAGGATTTTCCAGTTGAAAGGCTTTGAAGTTCCAAGGCAAAAACTGAAATAAATTGGAAATTTGTATAATTTCAAGGTGAATGCTTGTAATATAGTAGTATAATTGGAAAGTACATGGAAGGGGAAACTCGTGAAAATGTTACTACTATTAACTTAGTGTTTTGAAATTTTGTAGTAGAAAGGTAATATGCAGGGCGCCTGGGTGGCTCAGTGGGTTAAAGCCGCTGCCTTCGGCTCAGGTCATGATCCCAGGGTCCTGGGATCAAGGCCCACATCGGGCTCTCTGCTCGGCAGGGAGCCTGCTTCCTCCTCTCTCTCTGCCTGCCTCTCTGCCTACTTGTAATCTCTCTGTGTCAAATGAATAAATAAAATCTTAAAAAAAAAAAAAAAGGTAATATGCAGAATTCTTCATGAGTGCTCCAAAAACATTAAGTAGATATTTCTAGTCAATAAAATTAAACTGTTTCTTCTTTAGGTTGTTTAAAAGTAGTAGATCTTGAACTTGAACCCAATTCCAGAGTCCTTCTTCCTCTTCTCCATGCCACCACTGAAAACTTTTGTGTAAGGATATCAACTTATCAAAGTACAGAGTACTTCCTTACAAATTATAAGACTGGATTTAGTGAATAAGAATTGAAATATGATTCACATTGGTCATAGTATTGATAATGGAGATTTTGAAACCATTTCCTTTTTCTAAATTCAAAAACATTCCTGCAGTGGGGCAGGAAGAAGGCCAGATGCCAAGAACCATGCTAAATCCTAGAAATGAACTGATGAACAGACTAGGATTTCTGTGAATGTAGGGATTAAGTTAATCTGGGAGTAAGGACTCTACTGTCTCTCCTCTCTCAGCTGGTGTAAACATAGGGATATAAATAAACCAGCTGGCAAACTTGGAGGAGTTGGATGTCTTTTTCATGAAAGGTCTATAAGAAATATTCACCTTTTATGTCAGGACTTATTAAATTCTAGAGAGGAAGATTGGTTTGGGATTTAATTTCTGGTATTTTTAGCATAGAATTAGGTATAATAGCAGTGAATTCAAGTATGCTTCTACATAACTCATGTTATAGACACTGGCCTTGCCCTTCACAGAGTTGAATTCGGTTGCATTTAACAAGCGAATTTCTAGCAAACCATCCCTACTTATCATTGCAACTGTGGTTTAATTCTTGAATTCTCTGTTGTCTGTATTTCCAAACAGGAAAGCATGAATTTCTTAGGATGAATACAGGGCTAGAAACATCTCTTTTTATAACAAGGTACCTAGTTTTGGTGTCCCATTAACTGTCTAATGCAAATTTGCACTCCCAAAGGATACTTCTGATACTTGAAACACTTTGCATTGGTTTAGAATTGTAAAAGAAGACTGTGTCAGTCCTGATTCTACATTAATGCGATCTTTTGCTTCATTCCTATGGTGGGGCCACCAAGACTAGTGTAGGCATAGCATTTACAAAGCAGGCTGTGATTGGCGTGGTCTATATCTTAATGGATTGTTTTTTTGTTTGCTTATCTTAATGCATAGATTTCCAGTCTGTTATTTTGGACTTCTGAATATGTTTGGTTTTTTTGCTGAGTGTGTGGTTTGTTTTTAGCTGCTGATTTTTAGTCTGACTGTACAGGAGGGGGTAACAAAAGGCCTTAATTTTGAAATGTGAAATTTTTTTAGGCATTTGCTCTCAAAAGCTCTTTTTGAGTGACTTGAGATTTTTGCAGCAGCCACAGTATCCAACTTGGAAAAATCTGCATTCTCAGCAGCTTTACTACTTTAAAAAATACCCTTACACTAGCTCTTTTAGGAAGCAAGGAGACAGCTTTGCTAACAGTAATGAGTTGTGCAAACCACAGATGGTCTTCTTGCTGGAAATCACTGGAAAGGACTACAAAATGTTGGTTTTAGGGGCACAGCCATTTACATACATCCGTGTATATATGAATACATGCAAATTTGTTAGTATACAACAGATTAATGTGGCAAAGAGTGAATTTGTATAGCTAGTACCAGTCCTGTAGATTTCTGAAAGTTTGCAAAGTGCTTTCACATGACTTAACACATATTGTGCCCGCAATAACTCTCTTGGGTAAAGTAGGCAGATAGCATGACTACCACCATTGTGGGTAAGAAAATAAGAGGTCTAGAAAGTCCAGGTCCTTGCCAAAGTCCCTTGGCTGGGAAATGTCACAGCTGAAGTTTATCTCTATCTCCTAGTTCCAAAGAGTGGCCTTTTGGTCAAAATGTACTGGTTGGATTCCAGCATCCCTAGTTTTTGGCCCTGTCTCTTTCTCTAAACCTCAGCTACGCCCTCTAAAAATAAAGAATATGATCCTACCTCACAGGTTTATTGTGATCAGTAAATGAATTAATGTATATATGGCCTGTGCCCTGTATATTATAAATACTCAGTGACTGTTTATGTTTCCTTGTGTTTTTGTTTAAAGTAAATAATAATACTCACTACATGCTAAGTGTTTTAAGTGCTTTTATAAAGGTTGTATAAAAAGTTAACCTTTTATAAAGGGTAACTTAATTCTCATGTCAGTTTTATGACACAGGGGTTACTAATACCTCCATTTTACATATGAGAGGGCCAAGGCAAGGTGAGGTTAAGAAAATTTTCCAAGATTACAGGCTAGTAAATATCATATTATGGATTCGGTTCAAGGGAATCTGACCCCAGGCCCATAGTCTTAAGCCCTCTGCTATTATTCTAGAGGCACACAGTCAAATATATACACATGTGGCTTTTATATTCTATTGTTTTACCACGTTAAATTCCTCCGACCTAGGGAATATTCTCATAACACTATGGTAGATTTTCTCAACTGTTGCTACCATACACCAGGGCATCCTAAGACTTTACTAGGTGTATAGTAGAGTGTTCATTTTTGTCAGATGGCTACACAACTCAGGAACATAGCCAATTAGTTCTAATAAAGGTACGGTTTGAATTCCATTTGATGGAAGATGTAATAATTCCAGTGAAGAACTCAAACTAAATGAGACCATTATTTTCCTTTTGCATTTAAATCAAAACAGGATTTAGTTTAGGCTTAAGGTAGAATTCTCATGTAGTATTTAGACAAAATAGTAAAACTATTAAAAGATACAAAGCCTGGCAGACAAAGAAAGATGACAAGCATTGCCTGCTATAACTTGAATGGAAAATGATAGAAGGCTAGCAATGGTAGATGAAAACCCTACAGTGTGGGAGAAAAAGGAAAGGGATGCCGAAAAGTGTAGGCAAGTAATAAACAATAGTGATAAAGGGCTAAACGTAAAGAAGCTTAGAGTAGCTGACTCCATGGGCGAAGCTATTGAAATAGACAATCAGCCCACATCTTTCGGTGAAGTCCTCTATGGCTGGCAATGGAAAACCATATTTAGTTGCTGTTGGTGCGAGCCCTGAGCTTTGGAATGTCCATTAACTCATTGAGGCCAAAAGACTACTCAGTGATTTGGGTATGTTTTATCCCCACCTTATAGATGAGAAAACTGAGTCTCAAAAGTATCCAACATTGTTAACTGTGTGGAAAAAAGGTGTTGGAATACATGCTGAGAAGAGAAGGAATAGTTCTTTTATACTCAAAAACAGAGGAAGAAGAAAGGGCAAAGATTATGAACCACTAGATAGTCTACCTAGTGGGGTGGTGCCTAAAGGGATGGCTCCTTTTGCTCGTTTCCTTTTCTCCATCCAAGATGTCGGCCCTCATTTTCCTTAGGAAATGCAAAGCACATTAAACAAAGATTCTTTTGGTGCCAATTAAGAGATTATTTTTGTCTCTATTTGTAATGTTTCATTTAATGTCAATGAGTATTTTATCTCATGTACACCTACATATTCCATTATGCTATTTACATTTGTTTAACACATTTAATTAAGAACATTGTTAAAAATTGAGAAAGACTTCCCTTCGTGAAATTTGGAAGTGGAAGGTAGCAGTTTGCACGTTTCCTTGCCAATCACAGTAGTCATTTTTGGGATCCTTAAAGAGGTAATTCAATTACCCACACAGTTCTGCTTTCTAAAAACGTGCACAGGGAAGTATGTTCTTAGGCAAGAAGCGAAGCCACTGGCAGTGTTCCAGACTCCAGCAACAATGAAAACGTAATACCCTTCAAGTGGTGATTGGGAAGACTATCTGGTGAGGAAGGGGAAAAGGAACACGGAAGATGCCTTAGGGCTATTTTGTGCTTGCCATTCTTTACTCATTCCAAAGAAGCTATTTGAAAAGGACTTGCGGGACAATGAGACATTTTTAGGTGATGTAGAACTTCATCACTTGTGCTATCTAGCACTGTCTCCAATCTAAGCTGTCATTGCTGACATGCTAAAATATGAGACTTTAATTTAGTAATTCTCATCAGTTCTGAAACAGTTTCTGGTGATAAGAATAGTCTATATGAATTTGACATAAAACTTGTCACACTTATGTGTTGAAAATAATCTTTTCTGAGAACTAGAGAACAACTGGCTTTCTGTAAAATTTAGCACCTTTGCCTTAAATTCTGACTCCCTTGAACTCCCCTCCCCCAAAAAGCTTGCTTTTGAGTAAAATTCAAATTTAATTTTGAAATAAAGTTTATGGGATGAGCTCTAGAAACTTGGCATTAAAAATTTATTATAGCTTTTTATAGTATAACTGATGTACACTATTATATTAGTTTTAGGTGCCTAGCAATTCTATACATTACCCAGTGCTTACTCACCATGATAAGTGAAGTCACCATCTTTCACCATACAACATGATTACAACACAATCGACTATATCCCCTAGGCTGTATTTTTCATCCCCTGTCTTATTTATAACTAGAAGTTTGTGCCTCTTAATTCCCTTTGCCTGTTTTACCCAAGAAAATTGACATTTTTGTTGGTGAAAAATGGTCAAATATTGGTGACTTCATAGAATTTATAGGGTTCAATATGATATTTCTAGTTTTAGTGCATCTAAGTGATTTTCTGGGAAGCCATGTGGGGACAAATTAACTTTGTTACCTCAATGACAAGCAACTTATTTCTTAACTTATTCTTTTTTTTTTAAGATTTATTTATTTATTTATTTGACACACACACACACACACACACACACACACACACACAGATCAGATCACAAGTAGGCAGAGAGGCAGGCAGACAGAGAGAGAGGAGGAAACAGGGTCCCTGCTGAGCAGAGAGCCCGATGAGGGACTCGATCCCAGGACACTGAGATCATGACCTGAGCCAAAGGCAGAGGCTTTAACCCACTGAGCCACCCAGGTGCCCTCTTAACTTATTCTTAACTAATTTTGATGCCTTTCTTAGTTGTGTGCAGTACTACTATAACATTCAGCTCCAGCCTACAAACTCCAGACTACGACAAGAATGGTGTTATTGGGAAAACTAAGGCATTAAAAAAAAAGTAGATAACCCTGTGCAGAGTAAATCCACATCTCCTCAACTCTGTAGTACATCAGGTGATTTTTGCTAGCTACTGCTTGAAGGACATTCCATGCAGCTTGCTTAAATTTGAGATACAGCCTTCAATCAAACTTTGACAGAGCAACCAGAGTGATTCTTTTCAAATACTTTTAAAGGAAAGGATCCTTCCTTACAGTCACTCTACTTTGGTCATCTTTGGGAAGCTAAAAGCCAATATTGCCATTCTGTTTCTTTTTACTGTCACTTTTTGTGGCGAGTAGCCCTTTAGTAACTACATGTAATCTTCAGTGTAAATGAGTAAGTTAAAAAGTTGGTCAATTTCATATGGATAATATCACATATGTCCAGAAAATCTGCAAAAATAATATAGTATTAGATTTTCTCAAAGTAAACACATCCTGGTATCCAGAACCCAGAACAGGAAACAGAACATTGCTAGAATCCCACAAACCCTTTCATGTCTGCATCAGCGTAGTAACTCCCAGTTGTTATCCTACCCACACTTTTAATATCAGAGGTGGTTTTGTTTCTTCTATTTGAACTTTATATTAATGGACTCACACAATATGCATTCTTTGGTGTACTGGTCTTCTTTTGCTCAGCATCATTTTTGTAAAAACATTCCTTGCTGTAGCAAGTAGTTGTAGCTCGTTCATTTCCATTGCTGTATAAAGTTTCATGGTACAAGTATTATCACAATTCTTTTGCCCTTTTCTGCTGTTAGCAGACATTTGGGTTGTGTTGGATATTAGGGTGTTACAAATAGTGCCTCTATGAACATTTGTGACTGTGTCTTTGTGTGAACCTATTGTGTAGGATATATCCTAGGAATAAAATTGGTGAGTAAAAAGATGCATCCCTTCAGCTAAGCAGATATTGCCAGACATTTGTCCAAAGTGGTCGTACCAATTTACACACCCACCATCAGGTGTTGGCAAATTCTGGTAGCCTCCTTATCACTGCAATTAATATCATGTCTTTCACATTGAAGCCTTTCTGATGGGTATGCTGTGAGTGCAATTCAGTCCTATTTTGTGTTTCTCATGCCTAATGCTGTTGAGTACTTTTTAACATATTTGTTGGCAATTTGGGTAAAGCAGTTCAATTTTCATGGATTCTAAGTAGGTGATATGTGGGTATGGCTAAAATCATATGGGTGATGGTGAAATGGCTAAAATGTAGTAAACACTGCTTTCATTAATGAATCTTTTACTAATGGATACCTTTATTCCTTTAAAAAAGCTTTTACTCTAGTAAATTCAATTAAATAGAAGCTTAAGAGTTAATGATGGAATCATTAGATTCCTCTGTGGAATCATAAGAGATTACCAAGGTCCATGTCATGGGAACCGTCCCAGAGATGGCCATTTATTTTCAATATAACTATTCTTTATAAGACAACAGATTTATACAAATATTAATGAAGGAAATATAACAAAAGTAATTTTAATGGTTAGATAACAGTATTTCTGTAGTTTAAGTTTTTCTCAAAATTATAAAAGGAAAGTGAAAGTATAGTATATGATAACCTGTTAACTCACAGATGGTGTGGTCTAGCAATAAGATACACATTTTAAAAAAAATTGTTATGGAGATGTGAGGAGGGGCAAAGGGAGGAGAGAGAAACCCAAGCAGACGCCACACTGACTGTGGAGCCTGACGCCAGGCTCAGTCTCACAATCCCAAGATCACAACCTGAGCCAAAACCAAGAGTCAGATGCTCAACTGACTGTGCCACCAGGTACCCCAGATACACATTTTTCAGTCATAAGATCTTTGACTCTTGCCAGGGTGTCTCTACGACTATATGTATTTTATTATTTGTAAATAGTGTCTTGAGGTCCAGCCCTGACACATCCCAGCCAAACACATAATAATTTCACCAGTTGCTGCATGAATTGTGTCTACTTACAGATGCTTCAAATCTGAAAGTCCTTGGAAGTCTTCTCGCCCAATCCCATTCTCCCACTCAGCCTTGTTCTCCTGCTTCCTCCCTCCCCGGTCCCATCTCTGCCAACGTCTGCTTTTATAGTCAATGAAAATTAGTCAACATTTTGATAATCAGCAAAATGATCCAAGCTCTAGATTGTTTTACCGCAAATCTGTAATGCAACCCCTGCTTGTATTCTAAACACATTGCGATGCTCAGAAACTGTGCACCTGGAGGAGCATATTCTAGGAGTCCTTCATGCTCCCGTAATAAATCTTAATCTGTTTTATCTCCTGTACCAGAAACCTTGGAATCCCCTTTCTTCTACCTCTTCTTTCTCCTCCTTTGTTATCAATCTGACATCAGGCTTTGGCCGTTCTTTCTTTAAAGTGTTAATTTTTATCCTTTGGGCAACAGTCCCTTATAAAATAAAAATAATTGGGTGACAGGAGTTTCATATTTTTGTTGTTTTGCTGCTTTGCTATCTCCAGATGTTTAAGTAATATGCCTAAGTTTCAAAGCTTACGTGATAGACATGGTATTTGAGCCTTGATTTTCTTTTTTATTTTTTTTTTTAGACTTTTATTTGTTTACTTGAGAAAGAGAGAGAGAGAGATCTTGAGTAAGAGGAGGGGTAGAGGGAGAAGCAGCTTCCCCACTGAGCAAGGAACCTGCTGTGGGGCTCAGTCCCAGGACCCTGGCATCATGACCTGAGCTGAAGGAAGACACTTAACCAACTGACCCACCTGGGCACCCCGAACGTAGATTTTCTAACTCCAATGTCAATGGTCTTAAAACACTATATTCTAGTGCCAGAGGAGGCCATTGTTAAGCAGAGTCTAGAAATATGAGCAGGACCTGACAGTGGGGCTGAATATAGAACAATGTACTGGAAAAGCCTAAATAAAGTCTGGAGGTATAAACATGCGTGAAACTTAGGAAATTACAATTTTCAAGTGTGATTACTATATCTGATAAAACTACCAACTTGCTTTCTATGAGGAATCTAGACTTGAAAAATGACACCTAGTGTTAGCTTCTAGAAGAACCATGAGCCAAGAGTGGACTGGGCTTAAGTTTCAGTTACAGTTACAAATATGAAGTTGTATAGCTTGACATATTTTAATTTATCTCATATCATTTATCAGCAGTTTTTACACCAAGAGAAACATTCTCTATGCATGAGTGAGGGAAATGTTTTATGGATAGCTTTTTGCTTTCCATGTGAGTTCTCATGTCAGCTCTCTAAAATGTTGGAGTGAGCAATCCACGAGAATGTCTGGAGAAATAATGTGAACTCTATAATTTTTACAGCTAAGATGCTGTTATAGATTAAACAGAAGAGCCCTGGCAGCCTCTAGTTACCCAAATAATCATTTCATTACTTCTTTCCGGGTTACAATTATTTATTTCTAACTAGTGTTTTACTACAACATTAAAGATACTGCTTTTGGAACTAAAAGCAGTAGCCAAATGCATTATCTTTGTCTGACATCACATTTTAGTTCCCTCTTAGAAAAATAAAAATCCTTTATATCACCTTGCATTCTAATACCTTTTAAAACCTCTTAAAATGATTAGGCAGAAGATTTTTTCCCCCAACTAGTTTCACAAATATTTGAAGAATTTAAAATACTGTAGGGAAGGTCTATAATTTCTGAATAAACTTTGTTCTATTTCAGGGCCAAATATTAACTCAGTTGTTGAAAAAAATTATGATGATGTTAAAGTTGAAACAAGTGTCTCTCGAATGAGTAACCACAGCATGTGGTATTGTTTACCTGTAGGTTGAAGAAAAAGTCCCAGTCGGTGGATATTACTGCTCCAGGGTTCAACCCTCTGGCTGCTGCAGGAAAGCAAACCCCACAAGCCAGTAAGCCCCCCACACCCAAGACGCCCATCATTGAGGAAGAGCAGAACAACGCGACCAACACCCAGAAGCATCCTTCTCGGAGGAGTGAACTGAAGAGGTTCTACACCATTGGTGAGCACCAGACATTTTATGCATACGGACAGGTGCTGTCTGTCTGAACAGCCCTGCGAGTGTGTGGGTCTGTAGTTAAATGCCCTCTGGTTTATAGGACGTGTGTATCTTTCTGCTGGTCGATGTGGTCATTTTCTCATGCGGTTTGAACATGGAGATGGAAGAGCACTGAAAACCTTCCACAAAGTTAAATAAGAGAGCAGGCTTGGGGACCATCCCTGTCCTGGCCTGAGGGGAGTTAGTCATATGTATCTTTGTTTCTCTAGTGTGTGAGTTCACGTGCTACCATTTTCATTTTTGCCCCCCCCCCTCAGCCAACCCCACGTCTTGTTTATTTGTGTTTGTTCTTTTCACATTTCCTCCAGGCTGTCAAGTCTCTCCCTGTGTTCTGTCAGGTTGTTGAGACAGTGGTTGATGTGCCTCCATAACTACCAAAGCCACTAAGGAAATAGAGGCTGAGGGAGGACAGATCGCAGTGCAGGTGTGCATTGGCCTTGCGTGTTACTTCACTTTGGAGGGATTGAACCCCACGTAGAACCCACCGAGAAGAAACTAGTAAACTGTGGGTGTAGGCATAATGCCTCTTTTTTTGCATAAGAGAGATATATCTCCCCAGGAAGAGGAGATGGAGGCTTGGCCTTGCTTATTACTTCATTTTAGAAGAGATTTGGTCATGTCCAAAAGCCTTTAAAATAGAGAATATGGCTTCATGGGTTTACCAAAGTTACGTCAAAGGGTATACATTTATAGCAAATAAAATGTGGTATCCACCACCCCAACCCAATATGGGATGTTTGAAAATTCTGTTTCAGCTACTTTAATGTTCTTATCTAGAGACCACACTCAGGAGGCCAGATTCCTAATTCTGACTCCCACATCAATTTTCTCTGTGGCTTTGTCATGTTCCTGTGTCTTTGGATTACATTGTATCCTTCAAGTTTAAAGACATGCCTCCATGTAGGTCTAGCACTATTTCAGGATGTGCTGACTAAAACCATCCTTCCCGTTTCTGCCATTTTATGTCCTCTTACTATATCTACCCTCTGGTGTCCTCTTTCCTGATGAAGATGATCAAGTCCTATTTTTCAAGAGATGGCGGGCATGGTGTCTTTGAGGTTATCAATAGTCAGGTAATAAGAACTAACATAAGTGTAAGCAGGTTCATATTTCCATTTTTAAAACTTACAGTAGCATGTTTCCAAAAGTCAGGTTACTAGAAAAGCCCATAAAGTCTACATAACTGCCTCTCTTGTTTTTCAGTGTCCTTTCCTCCCACCCTTCAACATGTCCACCACCTTCTGTTGCTTTTCCAACTTATTAACTGGCTAATAAAAAATAGCATTTTGCCTTCAGAAAATAAAGTTTAGCATACAAACTCAATATTCCTTAAAGCTGAGAAAATGAGGGAGAAACAATGACAAACTTGGCCACATAAATAAAGAGATAAGCCTAGAAAATAGAAGTCTAAATGGTGAGTTTGGGTTGCAGAGAGAGGTACTGTGAGTTATCCTAAATAACCCTATCACTAGTAAATTTCTTACTGTTGGACTTGCAACCGTTTGACTCATAATCAGTGCCAATGGCATGTCTATTATGTTAAAACAGATATCTGAATGGTTAACTTACTGTGTTTTTATAACCGCTCTACTAATTTGGACCCATAACTACTATTTTCAAGGCTGAAATATTAGCAACTATGTAATTGCCTGTATTGCAAGGTTATGTCACAAATTGAGTGTCTTTCAAAAACCTTTAATGATATGTATTGGTAATATCAACAATTAAAATGACCTCTTATTGGTAATGCCATATACTAGGCACAAGTGAAGTTTGTTAGGTAGGTGTTCTACTCTTTCTTTTTATGGATGAGGGATAGAACCTGCGAGAAGTTAAGGAGCCATGAGCAAGAGATAGACTCTGCAAATGAAATTAACCTTCTCTTGTGACACTTCAGAATCAGCCTTCAGTTTATTCAGAAGGCTTCCTGCATAGGTGCACCAAATGAGTTTCTGTGGGTAATACAGTGGATTAATAGTTTTACCTTAATTCCCAGATAATCTCATTTAAGGAAACCATGCCAACTAACCCATCCACCAGCCAATGTGCCCTTTCATTGAAAGGTTCTTTCAGTGTTTCAATTCTGGTTCACGCAGTTGAGAAAACAACCTAGGAGCCCTCCTGTGGCCAAGTTAAGTACTACATTTAAGTTTTGATATAAAGAGCTGTACTGTATTTAAGTGAAATAATATATTTATATTCAAGTGGTGATTCTGGGGATTAAGGAATTTTCAAATTAAAAAAACTAGAAAATTTTGACGTTATTTAACTTTTAGGGGCTGAGTGGAGCAGTAGCTTTTCTAGAAATTTCTCTCAATCTCACAGCTCTTCTCCTTCATGGACCTAGGTATAGCATCTATTTCTTGTGGAGCAGACTCTAGGAAAGACATGCAGTCTTCTTGTATAGACAGAAGATTTGGGTCCTTAATTATTCCTAGTAATAGAAACATATTAAGCCTAATAGCAGCAAAATAATTATACAGCATAAACTCATTTTTTATAAGAGAATTATCCAATCCTACAAGAAGTATAATAACATTTCATTGAATTGGAATAAGTAGGGGAAATGCTGTTCTCGATTGATGTGAAATATATGAATCTTCAGATAATTAAAAGGAAGTAATCACCCGCCTTGCTTTTAAGCTCCCCTGGGCTCTGACACTTGCTTGTCCCCCTCGTCTTTCTGGGTTGGCATGTCTGTCTCCAAACCAGGTCTCCATTCCTGTGGGTAGAGGATGATGCTGTTAATTTCACTGATCCAAGTACTTAGTACAGTGTGAAGTGTGTAGTGAGTGCTAAATAAGCTTTGTGGTAAAGGGGAGGTGGTAAAGGGGACTAGCATAAGTTGTGAGGATTAACCTTGCTCTTGCTAGTGGAGGAGGAGAGGAGAACATTGGTTAAGCATTCAGTTTAAGGAAGAGCTTTGGAGGCCTCATTCTAGTTCTTCATCGCTCCTCAGAGAAGGATAGAAACACCTGCTATGAAGAACGATGAATCAAATAATACTACCTTTCTATCTATCTATCTGTCTGTCTATTTTCTATCTCTCTGTCAAGATTAGAGTCACCAGAGTCCTCTTTTATGACTTATGCTGTTTAAATGCTCTCTGCAACTTCACAGACAAAGCAGACAAGGGCGGAACTTGGCCTTCCCAGGTTCCTGGCTCAGCAAGGCTTCCAAACAGGTGTGATATGGGGGCTCCTTGGCTCTCAGGTATCTGAATGAATACTGCTGGAGCTTTCCTTCAGCTGAGACCTCTCACTGTCAGGTCCTCACCTTGTCATATGAACTGACAGCCTGCTCACCTTCTTTAATCTCCTGTTTACCCTCATGGCCCAGCCCCGTCTTTGCCTTTTATTCTATCTGTATTAATGTTACTGTAACACCTCTTTGTTAAAACACCACCTGTGGTGTATCAGTCAGGGTTCTTTACACAGTAATTTCCACTTATATTCAGATGAGTGAATTCTGGGTTTATTTGGGGCATATGTATAACTCTACCACATATGAAAATATGTTAATTCATTTAAGAATCTTTCATTTATTAATTTAATAACTATTTATGGAATGCTCACTACATGCCAGGCCTTATTTGAAGTTCTGCTAACATAAGAGTAAATAAGACCAAGTCCATGCCCTCAGATGCTTTTATTTCTAGTGGGAGAGGACAGGCTATAAAACAAAGTTGACACATTGTCAAGGAATGATAAGTATATAAAGAAAAAAAATAGGTTAAGAGAGAAAAGGTTGTAGAAAAGTTACTCTGTATAATGTGTTTAAGTCTTACACAGTTTTTGTTTGATGAATTTTGTCAGATGACCTGTGCAGTGCTGAGAAATTAATTAGCATGGTTTCTGTTACAGGACATTAGATGTGTTCATAATATATTTTTCAAAGAGTTGTTTTTTGCTTTCCTTGCATAGAATTAGGTTTTGAAAAGACTAATGGAATTGACATTTGCAGCTCGAAGAAGCAAGTGATTGAGGGGAAATTTAATGACCCTCAAGCTTCCCCACCATTGTTTGAAGAAGTGGCGTCCAGATGCATTTTTATCCCTACCAAGAAAAGAATAAGACACTTGGGTTACGCTGTAGTATAGAATATTGAAATTAAATAAAGAATGTGACACATTTTAGTATATGTTACCAGAAAGTGTGCTTTTTGTTTGTTTTTTGAAGTACAGCTCTTACCTCTTTAGAATGGTTCCGGAGTCGATTTGCCTAGAGGGAAGGTGATAAGGCCAGCTCTCAAAGATCCTAAATGATTTTGATCAATGTCAGGAAGGCCATGGTGTACTCATTCCATGTGCTTATTAAGCCCCTCCTTTTGCTCACCCGATCAGCCATCAGTGGTGAGATACCGGGCCTCTGGAACCTGATGTGCAAGTTGGACTCTGGTTCTTCTTACTAGTTATATAAGCATACATAGGTACTTAGAATCTGAAAGCTCAGTGTCTTCACAGCTTTCCTTTTTCACTGAAAGTGAGTGGAATCATCTGCCTGAGTGCTCGTCCTAGTGCCTGGAATGGAGAAGGTCTCCGTCAGTGTTAGTGAGCTTGTCGTTGCTGTTGCTGGGCCTCAGGGAAGCAGCCAGCATGCGTGATCCCTGGGCGGGAATGTGAAGCTGAACCTGGAATTGATGTGATGCAAGCCTCCTATCTGTTGATCCTTGTAGATCTGGTCAACTCCGTCCCACTTCAGAAACCCTGCAGTGGTTCTTCACTCTCCCCAGAAAATCAGATTGTTCCTCTATAACCCTTTCATGTTCTGCCCCCACCTACTCTCCAGCTTTCTCTCAGATCCCAGCCCTTCACTCTAGCCAAGCCAAAATCCTTACGGTTTCCCGAAGATGTCGTGATGTATGCGCTGTCATGGGCTTGATGCCAGCTCTTCTTTCTGCCTAGAAGTGTGTTGGAAATCAACCCAAACTTCCCTCATAACCAGCCACACTTTCCCCAAATCTGATCAACATGAATAGATTTCAAAGCATTTTAACATACCCATTGTCAGTGTCTTAGGTCACTAACAAACACTCCTTGAAGTCAGTGATTGCTTATAACATTCTTCAAGGGTAAGTGGAATGTACATTCTGACCACCATGCAGCATTCTACAGAATTAAGTCTCTGAACGTTGAATGGCTTATTTGTGATCACACTCTAAATAGTGACAAAGCCAAGGAAAGAATCTATGTAGACGGGTAGCTAATAGTAAAGAGCTTATCATCCACATGTTTTCAGATCACATTCTCTTCTCAGAAGGAAAACAAAACTGAAATGACGTTGTTAACAGAGATCTCAGTGAGAGGTTTCCCAGTACATGTCCATTCCATTGATGGTGAAACAGATCCATTAGAAAAGAATACTAGTTTTTCATCAAATTAGATTTATTCAACGAAAGTGACGATCCTTTCCTTCTTTTCCTCTTTCCTCTCTTTTTCCTCCTCCCTTCCTCCTTTTTTCCCTCTTTTTTCCTTTTCTTCTCTGCCTCCTTCCTTGTGTTGGAATGAACTGCCTTTTGTGAAATGAAGGCACAGTATATATATTGGTTTGGTAGACTTTTTCAGTCAGATTTGTTCTTTTTAAATATCTTTGCTTCTCAAAATTAAGTTGGGAAATGTCCCCCAGAATATCCTTTTGAAATTTTACTGGTCTGTGAAGTCGTAAAATCTGAAATCCAATGTTCTTGTCTTTTACCCTGCCTTCAGGATAGAATGCCTTCAACATTGCAAGCTTAATGAAGCACAGTTAAATACAAATTTGTTTCTTACTAACCCTAGGCTGCTTACATATTAAAAAGAGAGCCTACAGAATTAGGGGTTCCCTGGGAATTCTTCTGAGTAGTTGGCAAAATTAAAACAGTAATAACTAGTTTGGAAACTCTAAAAAGAGAAAAGCAAGACACATATTTTAACTGCTTTTTAATTGTGGTACACCAGGCATTTTAAAATATCATCACATAACTTGTATGCCTCTCATTTTGAAGCCAGACTTTTTAATTATAAGAATAAAAAAGAGCAACTCTAAAGTGAAAAGTACTGTAACAGGAGAGAGAAAAAAAAATGGAAACGACTAATCTTGCTGGAGGCGACACATTCTGCAGCATGAAACTAGGTCACCCCTGAACCAGAACCTTCTCTCCAAGCTAGAAGAATCTTCATGTAAAAGCAGAACGTCTGTGTGATTTAATCAGCAGAATGATTTTGGCATGCAGGTCACGGCCTATAAGCGCAGAAACTAAAATGGATAACCACTCTCAGGGTTCAAATTAAATTATGTTCTTCAGAAAAATGACTTTGTTTTGAAGTTTGTTCTGACATTTTGATGACTCCTTGTATTTTCTGAGTCACAAGAATATGTAGGGAAAATTATTCCATTGCTGAGGTTCCTGGTGATACATGGAAGCTGAAATTCTCTAAGTGGACCTGGGCTTTTCACAAATTTTGAAGCCCTGTGCATGTGTAGAAGTGTCATTTCTTTTCTTTTTTATGTATATTGCATAAGAATGGGCAATTTTTATTAAGATAGTGAATTTAAAAATATTGTGAGCCAAGTTCAATTTTTTGTTCATTTTTAGGATAAGTAGACCTAGGGATTCAGTTGATGAGAGTCTGTGTCTGTGTGTATGTGGTGAAGATGTATTTAGTTGGGTTTTTATTTCATGTCATTTTTTTATTTAGTCCATTTAAAACCCACTTTAAAACAGGAGGGCTAGGAAAACCCACCAGCAGAAACTCCTTTTCAACTCTAGAAGAAATATGAAAGCTTCACGTCTTCCTAGAGAAATTAGGTATATTTTACTAAACATTTATACAATCTTAAACTTTGCGGAGCAGCAGTAGATGTCCTCAGAAGGAAGCAAAGCATTCGTTTGATATCCCTGTAGGTTGGTAGTGCCTGTAGTGTGCCAGAGAAGTTTGCTAAGTCTAATTTTCCTAGGTTCACACCATATTTTATGAAGCTGCCTTTTTCTTTTTTGCCCTAATTCTATGATTGTTCTCTGTCAGACCTAATCAACCCAAGGGGCGCCTGGGTGACTCAGTCGGTTAAGTGCCTGCCTTCGGCTCAGGTCATGGTCCTAGGGTCCTGGGATCGAGCCCCGCCTCCGGCTCCCTGCTCAGTGGGAAAGACTGCTTCTTCCTCTCCCACTCCCCCTGCTGCTGTTCCTCTCTCCCTGTGTCTCTCTCTGTCAAATAAATAAATAAAATCTTAAAAAAAAAAAAAAGTAATCAACCCAGGATCAAGAAATACAGCTTCATCATGGTTGTGATAAATGGATGAAGAAATATCAATAACCCTCAGTTTCCCCGAGCAGCTTGCATTGGTACTGTTAACCTTAAAAATAAAACTGTCAGTTCTTTTACCTCCAAAAATGTGTTAATTTGGGAATAGCAGAAAACTGCAGTTCGGGACAGGCAAGCTAAGGCAAAACCAGAGAGAAGACCAGAGAATAAAGGAGAGGAATGCTCTTCTACAGAGGAAAAGGGGGGGTTGGGAGGGCTGTTGGAGTGAACTGGGAGTTTGAAGTATTGTGGTCTTTGTGGGCTTCCGTTGGGACAGCTCTCAGTGGTTGGGCTAGTCCTGGGGGAGGGAAAACCCTTTCTTCTTCCTGTGGGTTAGTGAAGTCCTGTGGACTAACACCATTTGTCTCTTCCTCTTGGGTCTGCAGTTAAGGACCAGTGGTAAGGCATGAGTGCTCCCCCTGCTGGCTTTCCCATTTTATTTTATTTTATTTTATTGATTTTTTTTTTAAGATTTTATTTATTTATTTGACAGAAAGATAGCACAAGTAGGTAGAGCAACAGGCAGAGGCAGAGGGAGAAGCAGACTCCCCGCTGAGCCTGATGTGGGACTCGATCCCAGGACCCTGAGATCATGGCCTGAGCCGAAGGCAGCCGCTTAACCTACTGAGCCACCCAGGCGCCCCTCCCATTCCATTTTAAATGAGGTTTCCTTTAATTAATTTTCACAGAATGGTGTTTGCGTTGCAGCGTAATAATCATAACTTACTAAAAACGAATTATACCTGTCAGTTTACTTAATGATTTCTAAACAGCCTAATTAAAACTGGCTAGAATTGTGGAATAATTAAAATGGACATTGTTTCATGGTTGAGAAATCATCATGATCCTGTTTGAAATTTTGCTAAATCCCTATTAAAATAACCCCTTTAGCACTGTCAGCCATCAAACCTTGCCCTTTCCACCCACTGAGACTTGGTGGAATGCTTTATTTCACTGAAGCATGACTGGGGAAGAGAATGACAGATTATTAAGAAAGACCACTTTATTTTAAACACTTAGTGACCGAATTAATGGCAATTTGAACAGTAAAATATGTTCTAATTTCCCCAGTATTTCCTTTTTCTAAAGAGTATGAATTTTAAAAGCTTCTAAGGAGTTTGCACACATTCAGAAATAAAATTTTTGGTATCTCCTGATTTTTTTTTTCTTCCCAATTCCTACTAATGACATTTCTTCACACATTAAAACAAACAAACGAACAAAAACAAACAAACAAAATTCAGGATTTATGTTCTTTTTTTTTTTTTAAAGATTTTTTATTTATTCATTTGACACAGAGAGATCACAAGTAGGCAGAGAGGCAGGCAGAGAGAGAGGAGGAGGCAGGCTCCCTGCCAAGCAGAGAGCCCAATGTGGGCCTCGATCCCAGGACCCTGAGATCATGACCTGAGCCGAAAGCAGAGGCCTTAACCCACTGAGCCACCCAGGCGCCCAAGATATATGTTCTTGAATGAAATAGTCGCCATGNTGACCTGAGCCGAAAGCAGAGGCTTTAACCCACTGAGCCACCCAGGCGCCCAAGATTTATGTTCTTGAATGAAATAGTCGCCATATTCACAAGTCTGACCAAAAGAATATTACTTAGAAGAATAAAAATAGTTAAAAGCTAGGCCCAATTAGGGGCAATGTTTCCATTGCTATTTCTGTAGCACATTATGAAACTACTTCGACTACCATTGATTACTTTGAACAATTCAATTATAAATGTTTCAGTGACCATTTGTAATAGATTTACAATAAATCATGTGCCCAGCTACACGCAAGCAGGCTCTTAGGGAGCTCTTCTGAAACTTCACTAATTCAAACTTTGAGATCAATTGGACAGACTATGAGATTGAAAGTCTTGTATTAGTACAAGCTATGAATAAAATATATGGATTTGTAATGGAAACATGAGCTCAGGATACAGAAAATAATGTGTTCAGCAAATTAGCTTAAGAAACAGTTTTTTACTAGGCAAGAATACCTACTAGGAGAAATTAATGAGCAGGTTTTATTTTGATTTTTTAGAGATTTTACTAATTTATTTATTTTAGTGAGAGACCAGAGGGAGGAGCAGACGCAACTCCCTGCCAAGCACAGGGCCCAACACAGGGCTCAGTCTCACGACCCCAAGATCATGACCTGAGCCGAAATTGAGTTAGATGCTTAACCAGCTGAGCCACCCAAGTGCCCCCAAAGAGCTGGTTTTAAAGTTATGTTACCTATTAATTAACCTATTTCATGTTGCTATGTAAGTTAAAGTTCAATACCTTCAAATGTTATATGAGTAAGTCTTTAGTACTTTAGATGGATACTTACAGGGGGAGAAAGCCCGTATTGTCTCTGTAATTATGGCCAACAAACCTTAGTATCGATTTCTTCTATTCTGTTTGGTCATTTCTTTGGTAAACCTCTTTCATAAATTGGGGTCCCTTTTGTCTGTCTGTCTGTCTTGCTTTCTTTTTTTCTTTTATTTCTTTAAGATTTTTTTTTATTTTGAAATCTGTAAGCCTTTAAACAGTGCCTGCCTGCCTGCTGCATTATAATATTTTCTTTTGGCTAGCATTTGCAGGTAAGGATCCATGGACTTTATGTATTGCTTAAATTGTAATAGATTGATAGAAGGGACATTGATTTCCTGTCATAGTTCTCAAAGCCATAGGAGGCAAAAATTGTCATCAGTAGTATATTGGAGATAAAATATCATGGTGCTCACAGAGAGTTGAACTTTATGACTATTTATTGAGGGTCTCATAGACCCATTCAAAATAATTTCCTTTCCAATTAGGTAGTTTCAGTGTCTTTGAGGGTCTTTCAAGTGAGTCAAGTATAACAGAAATAGTAGAATAATATTTATTCTAAAAAACAGGATATCTGGAATGCTATTTGGGGCTACAGAGTTTCATTTCCTGCCATAAATAATTTTGTCAAATTACAGATCTTTTCTGGCATGAAAAGCATTCTTGTAAATATACATAGGGTAAATAGGATGGGGTAGGTATAGCCAAAAAGATGCACTGAAATTAAAAACAGAGAAATATAAATAATAATAATTCCTTCTCTCCATGCTGTCACATTTATTCTTCACCTCCACCCCTATATGAGCCTAAACTTTAGTTCAGTGGGAAGTTTGAAGAACACTTACTGAAAAAAAGTTTTTAAAAAGGAATGCTCATTCATTCATTTAATAAGTGATTGAGTACCATTGACAAGTGCCGTTAGTGGGAAGTGAGACTTGAGAAAGATGAGAGGCCAGCTAATTGGGAGTCTTGTGTGCTATACTATGGAATTTGGACTTAATCTTGGTACTTTGGGAATTGTTGAAGGGTTCTGCCCAGGGGAATGCCTTGATAAAGTTGCTTTATAGAAGGATGTTTCAAGCATCATATGGAGGATGCACTGGGGGTATAAATACCTAGAGGCAGGAAAATCGTTTAGACATGTGGTGTAAGGGCTGAATAGATTAGTATATTGTACAGTTTAAGACTTTTGGCTCTGGGGTTACAGTGTTTGGATCACAGCTTCGCCATTCTGAGTAGCTCTGTGACTTTGAACAAGTCGGTTAATCGCTCTGAACTTCTGAATTTCATTTGGGAAGTGAGAATATCACCCTGTACCACCTAGGTTTGTAATAAGGTCTGTTATAAAATAAGGTTTATTATATGATAATGTGTACAGATTGCTTAATAGACTCTGGCACAGAATAGACATACAGTGAATGTTAAATAAAAAGCAAAGTATTGGGGCCCCTGGGTGGCTCAGTCAATTAAGCATCTGACTCTTGATTTTGGGTAACATCACGATCTCAGGATCACGATTCTTCTTAAGATTCTCTCTCTCCCTTTCCCTCTGCCCCTCTACCCCCTTGCATGTGCATGCATGCTCTCTTTCTCTTAAAAAAAATAAAAAATAAAAATCCAAGTATCAAAATAATATTAATAAAGAGTGACAAGAGCCTGAAGTAAGGCAGAGGCAGTGTGACAGAAAAGAATTACAGAGAGATGATCTAGAAATCTAGAGGAGTTGGTGACCAACTGGAAATGAAGAAAAGGGGAGATTGTCCAGTTGGTGCTATAATTTCAGGTTTTAAATACTGAAACAACAATAGCTACCATTTTTTGATGAAGAAGATACATCTTCTTTTGTAAACAAAGTGAATGTCTCTATGGGCCAGAAAAGGGGCCAAAACACATAACAATAAATTAACATTAAAGTCATGGGCCTTTTGAGTCCTAGTCCAGAAATAGGGGCAAACAGGAGCTCAATTTCAGTAGCGTGACTAGGATTAGAAGGACCCTATGAACTGTCAGAGGCAAGTGGTACTCAAGAGAACATGACCACTAAGTGCAGTGTGGGGTCCTGGATGGGATCCTGGAACAGAAAAGGACACGGTGGGATGCCTGGGTGGCTCAGTCAGTTAAGCATCTGCTTTCAGCTTGGGTCATTATCCTGGAGTCCTGGGATCGAGTCCCGAATCAGGCTCCCTGCTCAGTGGGGAGTCTGCTTCTCACTCTGCCTGCTGCTCTTTCTCTCTCTCTCTCTCTCTCTCTCTGACAAATAAATAAATAAAATCTTAAAAAAAGGAAAAGGACAAAGGTAAAAAAAAAGTAAGGAAATCTAGATGAAGTATGGACTTTAGTTGATAGTAATATATTGATATTGATTCATTAATTATAACAAATGTAGCATCTGAAATATGTTATTCATTGGGGAAATTGGATGGTGGAGTATATGATGACTCTATATCATCTTAGTTTTTTGGTAAATATAAAAACTATTCTCAAATAGAAATGTTTCTTAAAAAAAAAAAAAAAAGAGGACCCCATGCATGGGAGAATAGAGCCCCACTCACTTCTTTGACCTTGAACTAAGCAGAGATTCCCAACCGTGAAAAAAGGCTGGAAAAACTGTGATACTGCGCACCCCAGGTCATGGCCCCCAGGAGGCTGCAGAGGCCAGAGGAAAGAGAGAGAGGCTTGCCACCGGGACCTAGGAGAAGCCACCCATTCATTCCTTATCATGACCTGTTTTCTCCCCACTGACAACACAGGCTGTGAGCCACCAATAGAAGACTTTTTTTCTGGAATGGAAATCTCAGAGGGCATGCAGAGGTACCTACAAAATAGCCGAATGGATAGAGAAGACACTAGAGAGAAGGAAAAAGTAAGAAAAAATGTGAAAAGCCTAAAACTTTCCTCTCAAGAGGAGCCTGACACTAAAAGTTAAGTTCAGGAAGAAAGCTAGACCTGAGAAAATCAACAAAATCAACAATTGGGTGAGGAATTGACTCTTATTATAAAGAAAAAAAATTAATTCTTAAAATGATGTTATGTTTTGTTCGAGGCTTCTAGGATAACTATTGAGTTTCAAATTTGAATGTCAGGGTGAATGAGGTTACTATTTACAAAAAATGGAAAATAGTCCAGGGATAGCTTTTAAAATGGGATGTCGAGTTCATTGGTGGGTCTGTTGAGCTTAAAGTACCTGTGGAAATAGGCAGTTGGATCTGCTGTTCTGGTGCTCAGGAGTTGGATTTAGAATAAAGTCATCAAAACATATTGGCACGTAGGCATACGGGAGTTTAAGACAAATGAATCGAGTGAGAAGAAGAGTCTTACCCAAAATGTAAGGGGTAGGAAGAGGCCAGGGGCGGCAGAGGAACTGAGAAAGGACGGTCCAGGGCAGAGGAGGCAATCTTTGTTGTACCCTCCAGCTCTGTATTCCAGTAGATTTGTCCCTTCTTAGCCTCTCCTAGTCCTTTAGGAGAGAGGTGAAACTACGTCATTCATAGGACCAAACGTGTGGAAGTGGATTATCACGATGGGACCTTGACATGCTAACATTAGAGAATACAGGTGTTCATGAAAGCTGTGTTGGAGGTGGGTAGAGAATATTCTTTATCGAAAGAAAGAGGGGGCAGCAGCCTCTCTTTGGTTCCCTTCTTTGGTCATCACTTACCACTTAAGTTTATTGGAGTAATAATATCTGTTGAGAAAAATGGGATGAACTGGGGTTGATGTCTAAGTATCACATCGGAAACCTGTTGATGTTAAAGCAAATGGCTTTTATCTGATTTAGAGAGAAGTCAATGTATCTCAAAACATCTTTTTCCAGTATTGAATCAGTATTCATGAGTCTCTCCTTTTTGTGTAAATCACACTTACGATTCATTCTGCTTAAACACCCTATTTATTGTGGAGTCATACCACATCACACGGTCTGAGAACTTTCTCCTACATTATTTTGGGACTTTCGGAGAACTTAAGGATGAGCACCAGACAGCAAATGATTCAGAGTCTAAAGGCAGTTTCATGATATACCCACCTGAACAGGGAGGGGAAAGGTTTGGTTTGACTTTTCCTCAGTAGGACTCAGAGGGGAAAGCTTTAATGCCTTAAAACAAGGAATTGCTCTCTACATTTTAATGTGCTTTAGAGAATCTTATTAAAACACAGGTGCTGACTCAGTAGACCTGTGATGGGGCCACGATTTTGCATTTGTAACAAGATTTCAAGTGATACTAATGCTGCTGGCCCATGAATAGTAAGGCTAATCTAACGGGCCTGAAGGCTTTCTTCATTGGGCAGGACATAGAACACATGTTTCAATATTTGGACCCAAATTATCATTCTGAACCAAGAACTTATCGTTAAGACTTGTGTTCCTTTCTCAAAACGAACTGCTTAGCTCCCAGCCCTTAATACCTGTGATATAAGACGCTTTCAGAATAAGAATGTGGACGTCCCCTCACAGTACACATACACAGCTCTCATGTTACAAAATACGCAAATTACCATACGGTATTAATAGATAGAATTGGGTTGTTAACATTGGAGCATTGGAGGCATGTTAGCTGATTCCTGAATTTGATTAGTCAAGAGCATGAGTTGTGAATGTGTTATGTATTTTACTGAAGAGCAAAGGAAGTACAAATTCCGACACAAAAGAAATTAGAGGTTTACTGGCTGTTTTGCTCTAGTATTCACCAGTTGTGTTGGTCAAAATTGTTGATCAGTATTTTCACCTATTCAGTGGGAATAAAGTGCTTTCTTCATAGAGTTTTTGTGAGTTTTAGGATAGGGAATGTGTGTAAAGCTCTTTGTTCTGAATCTGGCTAGTGAATAAGAAACGAATAGTTGCTATTTCATCAAAGAAGGAAAAGGGAGATGGAGGCAGTCAATGAGGAAGGAAGGAAGAGCTGGTCAGTATTAGTTTTAGCCTGGAGAAATACATTATTGAGAAGCGTTTAATATCTATATTTGTCTTTTTTGCACTGAAAGCAAAAATAAGGTTTCTGGATTGGACTGACAGTGCTGAGTCCCTTTCCTCTGTCTCCTTGCAGCAACATGATGAAAGATGTTCTGCATCTTTCTACAGGGATTTGTGCTGCAGGAACCCTGAGATTATGAATCTGGACATTTATACAGGAGCTGGACAGTTGCCCTACACCCCTCCGGAAAAAGGTGGGGGGTGGAGGGGCAAACAAACAAAAAACCCCTCTGTTCCTAATGTAAATGAATCCTCCCTGGAAAACATCCCTAAGATTTCACAATTCTTTGCAAAATAAACAGAATCACTCAGAGTTTTAACCTCCCTCAAAATATAAATACATAGCTTCAGAGAGATAAATCTGTGCCTCTCCAGAGCTCTATCTATTCAATCATCTTTCAACCCCGATGCCGGTTTTCTTTGTTAATGCTGGGCCTTATGTCCTCTCCGCACCTCCGCTACACGTGATTCCTGAACTTTCAGCGAAGTTTGTACAAATCATGAAATTCTGGCTGTGATTGGATTTCCTATGGAAACTAGTGGAAGGACTAAGTTCCTCGTCCTGGTTGAGTTAGGCAGAAATGGGGAGAATATACCCAGACACACAGGATAGAGAGACCCTCAGCTGACCTTGGAGTTAGATACATAATCATTAATAATGGGAAAAAGAGATGGGAAATCAGATGAATTTGAAAACTGTTCCCACACTTACTCCTATCCTAAATGTGTGGTCCTGGACTCGGGTCACTTATCCTGTTAGGACTTGAACTCCCACATCCGACAAACTAGGGAATTTGATATCCTCATGCTCACATATTCCCTTGTGCCTCTGATTCTTCAATTTTAATATTTTTAACTGAAGTGCATCTTATTAGTGTTCTTTTCAAATGAAATTATTTTGAGCATTGATTTTTGGCACAACACTTTTCTAGATACAGCTCGAAATAACATTTATTTTTAAAAACATGTTCGATTACTTGCATCATCTCCTTTCTGCCATTTTAAGTATTCTTTCATTAAATTTTGTTGTTCTAAAATGAGTCTAGGCTCTTTCTCCAAAATTTACAGGTTTCAGGTTGGACCTGTGTATTTCCTGTGTATGATTCCAACAATTCCTCATGATTTGTCTTTTGCTGCAGGCTCCTTAAATTTCTTTTTTTAGTGCAGTTGTATTGCTGCATTGAAATGAGCAACCTTTGTAACAATTAAATCCCTTTGCAGAAGAAGGAATCTTTTCTCAGTGACTATGTTCTTTGTTTGGGTTTCATGACCCCAGATAGTTCTGACAAACTCCACAACCATGAATAGCAGCATAAAAGTAGGAGTTCTGAGTGCAGTAGAGCAGAGTTAAGTTGAACATATGAAAATGTATGTGAAGCTCAAGTCTTCAAAGTGGGGAAGAAGAAGGAGAAAAGAACCAGCAGTTAGCAGCACAGGTGCATGTGGGGGCCCCTGTGCGTTATCATTTCATTTAATCATCATAAAAACCTTGTCATAAAATATTGTAGTCTTCATATTACCTATGAGGTTCAGAGATTTCCCATATATTGCCCGTGGTCACCCAGCTGGTAACAAATAGGAAAAGAATTTAAATCTCCATTTGACTCTAAAATCTAGATTTTTTCCATTAGATTTCACTTTCTTCAAGCCACGTGACCTGTTCTTTTGTGGCAACTTTGTTATTTATCAAATGACATAATGGCTGCATAAGCACTGTATCAACTGTAAAGTGACAACTGTGACTTATTGTTGCTATAATCGATAAAGCCCGTTAAGTCACTTAAGCTTCCTAAGGAACAATAATAAATAATTGATATGCACAATTATGTACTTTGTTTTGCTCATGTAATTTTACTTCTCATGTAAGTATTTGAAGTAGCATTTTATAATTAATGCATTATTCCCACTGAAGCACTAAACATGCCCTTTCCATATTTTCTCAGTGAAAGCAGAATACTGGGAATGTTTGAAAACTCGCTGTATGATCTGGCTTGAAGCTCATTTGTGTGTGTGTGTGTGTGTGTGTGTGTGTGTGTGTGTGTGTGTGTGTAGATTTTTTAGTGAAAATTAAATAGAACTTCTATAATTTGCTTGTTTCATGGTCTAATAAATTATGGGTTGATAAAATTACAATAATATTTTGATAGGAACCAAAACTAAGTTCACTAAGCATGTTGTTAAAAAATGGTAAGTTAATTTAAAATGTCATGTGGTGGGATTGGGTAGGACTTCTTTAAGAATGACTCATGTCAAACAAATCTTTTGTTTGTAAATAGAAGACTTAATGGTTAGGAAAATGTCATGGAGAAAATATCTTGATTTTGGCAGAACCATATGACAAATTTCTTATGATTGTCAGTTAAAAAAAAGAAAATGAACACAAGATGATTATCCTAGCTTTGAGGATGACTAATGGCAAGGAGTTAGCTTGGAGAGTGATTTCTATCACTGGGCTGCAAGGCTTGTACTTGGGGCTGTGTCTCATTGGGATTTCATCCATACCATTTTGATGCAGACAGATAAGATATAAATTGACACAATGCTAAGTGAAATCAAAATATGACAAGGTAAGTTCACCTTAAAGGATTGACTCAGATTGAAAAATTAACATTTATAGAATTGATCCAAACTTTGTATAGTTGGTTCAAACTGAAAAGTTAATACTTGATGAGTTTGAGTGTTAATTTTTCTCTTTGTTTGAAAAAGCCAGACATACACATCCGTATTTCTGAAAACCTGATTTAACAGTGTAGGAGTGGAAAGAATTCCCTTCCTTCCTTCCAGGATCTTTGACAGGCCTATTAATTGAATTGAAATAAGACAGATCAACAGGAGAAAAACAAATTTAATTTTGTATGTATGGGGGGCCCCATAAAAATGTGAGACTCCGGGGGCGCCTGGGTGGCTCAGTTGGTTAAGCACCTCACTTAGCTCAGACTATGATCTCAGGGTCCTGGGATCTAGCCCCGCCTTGGGCTACCTGCTCAGCTCAGCGGGGAGTCTGCTTCTCCTTCTCCATCTGCCCCTCCCTGTCCTTGTGTGCTCTCTCTCCCCCCCCCCGCCTCAAGTAAATAAATGAAATCTCAATGGGTTGGACATCTGCCTTGGGCTCAGGTCATGATCCAAGACCCTGGGATCAAGCCCTGTATCAGGCTTCCTGCAGAGGGACCTGCTTCTCCCTCTCCCCCTGCCTGCTTCTCCCCCTTGTGTATGTGTGCTCTCACTCTCTCAAATAAATAAGTGAAACATAAAATAAAAAAAAGAAGAAGAAGAAGAAGGAAAAAAGAAAAGAAAGAAAAGAGAATGTGAGACTCCAAAAGGCAGCCAAGTAATAGAAAATCTTGAGCTTAGGAAAGGGGTCGGGGTCAGGGGATGCCGGGGTGGAAAGCCATTCACATGAAGGTGAGTGACAGCAAAGGTTATCCTGGTATGCAGGTGAGTCTCAGGTGAGCTGAATCTCTGGTAATAATTCTCTTCCTGGTATGTGCCCCCTTTCCCAAGGAAATGTAAGGCAGTTGAGGGGGAGGTAAAGAGCTTTTCCTGAATCTGCTTGAGTCTATTTGCTTTTAGCTCAAAATAATCCTTATGCCAGATTGACATATTTTGGGGTGGTGAATTCTGCTTTCCTTCAATAGCAATTTGAGTAAAAAAAGATTCATGTATTTTAGTTTTAGGAGTTGTGGGGGAAGAGAAATATTGTTCTCTCTATTCTACTAGATGTTTGGCTGAGACCCTCCCTGCAATAAAAGATAGATTAACAGGAGAAAAACAGAAGTTTAATAACATGTGTACCTCCTGTGTACATGGGAGAGGCCCAGGAAAACTGAACAGTTTCCTAAAATGGTCCAAGCCACCACTTCAAATACCATCTTCAACCTAAGATAAAAGATGGTTGGGGTGGGGAGGCCAGTTATAGGAAACCACCAGGCGAAGCACAATAAACAAGGGTAGGGTTGTAATGCAGTTTTAAATTGTTGCTTCTCCATTGGTAGGAGTTTCTAGAGGTTTAGTCCTCCTTCTCTTCCTCCTGCAGAGAGGGAGACACACTTACAAATGGAGATTTCCCTTTTAAATGTGGAGGTCTCTACCGAAGTGTAACTTCTGCATCTTTGAATGCTGTTTCTTAAAAATAATCAGCCTAAAATAGTCCTTATGCCAAAGAGACATATTTTGGGGTGGCAAATTCTGACCTTTTCCATCAGAATGAACTCTTCAGTAATGTGGCACAACAAATGAAAAAGGGGATATAGTCTTAAAGATCAGGATCTCAGGGATACACTGTAACTCTTGTCTACCCCAAGAAAGAAAGATCAACCATCATCTGCATGGCTCCCAAAGGGTAGCTCTAAAACCAATGGGCACACATTCCAACATCACTTTTTAGTCTTATAAAAGAAGGACCATATGAAAATAATAACCATAAAAGTAGGGGATTCTGGGGCACTTGGGTGGCTCAGTGGGTTAAAGCCTCTGCCTTAGGCTCAGGTCATGATCTCAGGGTCCTGGGATCAAGGCCCACGTCAGGCTTCCCCCTCTCTCTCTGCCTGCCTCTCTGCCTACTTGTGATCTCTCTCTCTCTCTGCCAAATAAATAAATAAAATCTTAAAANAAAAAAAAAAAAGTAGGGGATTCTAAGACAACTCTGCCCTATATTTTATTTACTTTGCCCTTATAAAATAACACATTCATATTTTCTTTTTGCACAAAACCATAGTAATGTGTGTGCTATTCCATTTTATAGGATGTGCCATGCCACGGTCAACTTTTTTTTTATTTTGATAGACTTCTGAAATGATTTCCTTTTTCTCTGCTAGTATTTCTGCATTACTGGCCCAGTTGAGAGTGTCCCTTAGTAAGTGGCCCCATGGAAGAGGTTAAAAATCTTGGCCATAAAGCCAAACATAGTCTGATTTAAATCCAGTCTTTACCAGTTACTACGTGATATGAGGAAAGTTGCTTAATTTCTCTGAACCTTGGTTTCTACATCTGCCAAGAAAAGATATTGCCTATATCACTATGCTGTTCCAAGGATTAAATGTAGATAATGTATTTTTTAAATTAGGACACCCTTTGAAACATGATAAATGTTTAACAAACACTATTAATAGTAGCCTACAAGAGTGTGATAATTCACAATTTTGAAACACTTAGAAACACTTTACTAAATAAACCATTATTCTTTATATTATCCTTCTCAGGAAATACAGTGGTAAAGAAGAAAACAAGATTCACTCATTGTTGCCAGAGCACCCTACATGATTCTTGTGGGAATCCTAAAGCCACGCACTCCTTTGAAAATCACCCACAAATTATAAAACCAAGACAGGACTTTTTTCCCCAGAGAATCACTGATCCCCCTCCATGAGAAGATTTTTGCTTTACCAGCACTTTGGAAAAACTAAGTTTAGCAGATTGGTGGTTGATGTCTTAGGAGCATGGAAGCAGTTCCCTGAGGTGTGATGATGAGCTAGGGAACCAGCTGATTTCAGTGAAAGTTCAAGAAGCAAGGCAAGGATTAACACTCGGTGGTTGAAATACAGGGCAGACCAAGAGGGAGTCCAGGGAGTGCACACAGATCTCAAAGGTAGTAAAGAAGAAACACATCATACGAAGCAGAGGTGGGATACCAACATTCTGTCTAGACCCAATTTATTACTTGAAAAACTCATAAGAAAGACTTATCTTTTCTCCTGAATCTATAGTTCTGCCAAAGTTTAGTAAGAAAATTTACATACATATAATCAAAATTATTTTACCTTAGTGAATTTCCAGTGTGGCTTAGGCTTTTTTTCTTTTTTAATTTCCATTGTCTCCAATAAAACTGTGGTAACATTACTGAATATAAATAAATTCGGTTTCCATAAGTATTTCAAATATATCATGCTGTTAGCAATAACCTGAAAGTAATATCATTGTTAAGAAACTAAAAATCTCATTGGGTTGAGGTCTAAGGTCATGAGAAAAAAAACAATGAAACTATATGTAACTTAGTTCCCATATTTCAGAAGACACTTTCCTTATTTATTTTTAAACAAAACCTTCACATATCTCTGGTTTCTTCTGTTATTTTCATAACTCAACACTTTGTGTCAATAGCAACCTCCCCCTGACCCCCCAGAAAAGGGTTGAGGGTATGGTAAATTCCTTTTTGCCTGTAATTGATTTCAGATGTAGCTGGTCAGTCTGTTAGGTTTGGCTTAAGACTCCGAGTCTTTAGTCTCATTTCTAGGAGGTCCCATTTCAATGACTTTATTGTGGTATAGGCTACACCTATAGGAATTTATGACTTTTTTCTGTACCATAAGCATAAAGAGGACATTTCCTACATTAAAGCACTTCTTGTTAACATCCTCTGTGGATAGGTCTGAATACAGACATTGGAGGATTCTATAGAGCATCAGTAAGGAAAAGTAGGAGGAGGCTACAGAATGAACATGAAAGTCTTCATTCACAGAATTTCATAAAAGTCTTAATGACCAAGTATCCTACTTTGAAATTAGTTCAATTTGATTAGTTTAAGCTAATGTGGTTATTCCCTTGTTTTTATAACCACTTTTATTTTAAACATCCCCACCTGAGATGTGGTCAGTTTATCTTTGTTTTTCTTCTTGTTCTATGTTGTTGGATTTTCATTTTTGAGTACTTGTTAAACGTGGGGGTGAGAGGTTAGTTAATGATTCCATGAGAAAAGATATTGAACAGGATATACACATCAAAAACAAAAGAGAAGACGAAAAACAAAACAAATAAACAGTGACTTGTGTAATTCTTAGAGATTTCTTTAAAAATTTATGGAAAGCTTCTGCCGTCCTTAAACATGAAAATTGGTTTCTTCAGACACAACTAGGTGAATTTCTCCCAGTGGATACTCATTGGGGAGCAATATTCTATATCAGCTAAGATTTGCTTAGGAAAACAGAAATCACAACATCCCAGGTGTTTGTCCAAGAAAGGACTTAATACAAGGAATTATATGCCTATAAAGCTTTAGAAGAGGCTGAGTAAAAGTCAGAACAATCGCTGGTTTAAAACAAAAGTACAAGTACGGCAGGAAGCTGGTGCTAATGCTCTTAGCTATCTTAGCTATCTGTAGCACTGAAATAAATGATTTGTGGAAAGATTCAGGAAGCCTCTGAGAAATCTCACAGTGCCATCCACCCATGAGCCTAGCTTTGCCACTAATGAAGGAAAGTAAACTTCCTAGCTTCTTCTTTCCAAATCTTTATGTCCATAAATGAATCCATCTCCTAGTAGCAGGAGAATAGAGATAAATCTAGTTTTCAGGCTCTAGCCTGAATCTTTGTATGTAAATGTCAGAGATGGGACAGCATTGGCAGTCATGCAGTGAAGAACACACGGGTCAACTCTGTAAGTCTTCGGTGGAATTGTGTATTTCCCGAAAGCACTGGCTTGAGTAATATTGAATGACTTAGCGTTCTAAACATTTACATATCCATTCTTATCCTGCCTCTTAACAGCAGAGAGGACAAGGTTTTTTTTTTTCTTTCATTTACAAGATGGTGTTCTGGTCAAAGCCTATCATCCAAAGGGAGACATGATATGTGCAATACCCAGGTGGTATGAAAGTTACCTATCAACCAACAATATGTCAAACTTTCAGCTTTCCTTGGCCTTTTATGGGCATTTTTGTTAGCAAATCTGATCACATTAGAAGACCAAGTAAGCAGGAACATATTTCAGTATCATATTTTAGTATTTCATATTTCAGTATCATATTTCAGTATTATTTTGTTTTAGAAAGTAAAAGTTTAACCTTACGCTATAGAAATGCTCTTTAAGGTATATCTGATTTGTTATCAGTTGAGGAGAGCAGTTAAGCATGTACATATTATCAGTGGAAGGAACCTCAGAAAAAAGCTCACTGCTTTTTTGACAGACCTAAAACTATGTACAAATAATCTGTGTTCCCCAGTAAGTAATAATAAGAGATAAAATATTATAATGCTGCCACTTATCATCGTAGGACATGGTAGATTCTCTCTCAGTTTTTATGTAAAAGATTGTATAGTTGTGCTGGGATGATTTGTAAAGTTTGAAGCAAGGTTTCACCAGACTGGCCCTCAATTATCTCCTATTATTTAATTAACTTTTTGTAACTATCCTGTTATGAGATAAAAACCTTCAAGATGCCTAGTAATATTCTGTGTAAATTTACTATCTAGAGTTTGATTAGTTACTAGAGTTTATCACTGAGAAAGTGATTATAGAGAAAAAGTCAATATTGCCTATCTTTTATCACGGCTGTGTAACAGTTCTAGAAGTTACAGATTGGGCTTTCTCTGCCTCAGTGCTAATGCCATTTGGGGCCAAATAATTCTTTGTTGTGGGAGGTTGTCCTGTGCGTTGTAGGATTTTCAGCGGCACCCCTGCCCTCCATCCATTAGATGCCAATAGCACCAACCCTAGTTGTGAGAACTAAAAATGTCCCCAGACTTTGCCAAATATCCCCTGAGGACAGAGTAATCTCTGGTTAAGAATCATTCTTCTAGACAATGAAATATAATACAAAATAGAAATTAGGAAAAAAACCAACTGAAGGAGAGAGAAAATTTTCATTTTAGATAATGTAGTTGTCTACCTGGTAAAACCAAGACATTCAGCTGAAAAGTCATTTGAATAAAAGACTACACTGAAGTAGTCAAAACTGCATATATGTGTATATATAAAATCATAAATATACAAAATCAATAAACATCAATAACAGGTTTGAAAATGAGACTTCAGAGTCCCTTTTATAATGGGTAACAAAAACAAAACAAAACAAGCTAGGAAGAAAGCAAACAGGGATTGTATGGATATTATAAAAAGAAAGGAGTGAAAATCATGTTGCTCTTCCAGACACTAAAGCATATCATAAACCTGTTAGTAATCAAAGCCAGTGCTACATCAATGCCATAACCAGCCAACAGACCAGTAGAACAAAATAAATGGCCTCAAAATCGATTTTAATTCACGTAAAAAATTAGTTTTGAAAAGTAGCCTCAAATATCAGAAGGGAGGAAAGTTTATTTAATGATGATGGTTCATGGATTAACCACGTGGAAGAAAAACGTGACCTACTTCCCACTTTACCTTTCAGCAAAATAAATGTTGACTCTTCTGTGCCATTTCGTGGGTTCTCATTCTACCCAAGAGCCTGTTCTTTCTCCTTCACCAGACTACTTGACTCTCAGCATTGGGCTTTTCCTGGGCCACTTCCTCCTCTGCTGTCTACAGTCTGTATTAGGTTTCCCTCTTAGCACACCAAGCTCTGCTAGCTTGTAACATGGGAGTCCGTTTACTTCTCTCTTCTCCGCTGAACAGTGAAGTCTTTGAGGAGACTTCTGTCACTACATTCCAAGGCTCCAGCATGGTACGCTTGTTATTGTAAAGAATATTTATAAAGGAATTCATTTTTTAAAATTTTGGTAAAATGTATATAACATAAACTTTACCATTTAAACCATTTTTTTAAGTGTACCTCTTAACGGCATTAAGTACCTTCCAGTGGTTGTGCGACCATCACATCCATCCATCTCCAACATGTTTTTCATCTTGCAAAACTGAAACTTCGCGTCAGTTAGACAGTAACTCCCCATTCGTTCCCTCCCCCCCAGCCCCTAGAAACCACCGTTCTGCTTTCTGTCTCTGAATTTGATGATTCTAGGTACCTCATGTGACTGGAATAATACAATAAGTGCCCTTTTGTGGACTGGTTTGTTTCACTTGGCATAATATCTCTAAGGTTGATCCATGTTGTAGCGAGAAGGCTGACTGAAATTCTATTTTATGTGTATACCCCATTGTCCTTATCCAGTCCTCCATCAGTGGACACTTGGGCTGCTTCCACCTTTTGTTCATTGTGAATAAGGCTGCTGTAAACCCGTGTGTACAAACACCTGTGTGTGTCCCTGCTTTCATTTTGTTTTGAGTGTACACCCAGAAGTGGACTTGGTAGATAATATGAGGATTCTATCTTTAATCATTTGCGGAAACACCATACACAGAGGCTATACAATTTTATATTCCCGTTAATAATGCATGAGAGTTCCAGTCTTTTCACAATCTCTGCCAACACTTGTTTTTATCTGTTCACTCTCTTAAACATTTTAATTCTAGTGTAGTTAACATGCAGGTTATATTAGTTTCAGCTGTATAAGGTAGTGATTCAACAGTTCTTTACATTACTCAGTGCTCATCATAATAAGTATACCCTTAATCCCCATCACCTATTTCACCCATCCCCCCCCCCACCTTCCCTCTGGGAACCAACAATTTGTTCTCTGTAGTTAAGAGTCTATTTTTCGGTTTGTCTCATTTTTTTCTTTGTTCATTTGTTTCTTAAATTCCATATATGGGTGAGATCAAATGGTATGCCTTTCTCTGAGTGACTTATTTCACTTGGCATTATACTCTCTAGATCCATCCATGTTGTTGCAAATGTCTGTTTATTTTTTTGAATAATCATCCTAATGGGTATGAAGGAGTATGAATCATTCATTTTTATATCTCAGCATTTAACTAATTGGACTCACTCATTTTGCCATAAGCAGACCCAGAGTCAAAAAATTCATAGGACCTTTACCAGGATAAGAGGCTGTTGAACACGTTTCCTGACTCCTGGCCCAATGCTCCTTCCAGCAAGTTGTAATGTTCCACTGGGCACACAAGTAGATGCAAAGAGGGACAGACTAGAAACTTTCCACTTTCATGTCATCCTTGCCTACCTTTTGCTTTGTGGTTGAATGTGGTCTAATCTTTCACTATAAAAAAAAAAGAGCGAGAACAGGAAAATATGAGATGACACAGGAAATAGTTATAAATATGTGCCAAAAGGGGACAGTGCTATATTGTGCACTTAACATTTTGCTAAGAGGGTAGATGTCATGTGAAGTGTTCTTAATCACAATAAAATGTTATAATATATAAAAAGCTGAATAAGAAACATGAACAAATACTATTTTCTCTATAAACCAGTAGAGAAGGGTGAATTAAAAGTAATTTATACTGTCTCAACAACGAAAGGGTAAGAGCTGAAAGAGTTTTCATTTATTAGTAGACTGCCTATGTGGAACCTTAATGTAGTCGTTTGTAGGAAATTGCTATGTGTAAGAGAGCTAAATCTGTTAGTGGGATGTGTATTGCCTATTGCTTTGTCATTTTCTATTAATATCAAGAGATTTGGATTTGATTTTTAGAGTTCTCAAAATATTTGGGGAATTCAAAGGTAATGCAGTCTGTGAACATTATAAAATGTGCCATTTTCTGGCAGCCTAAAACCAGCTGCAGAAGTAGTACTACTTGTCTAAACATCCAATCACAGAATTCTTTCCCCTCACTGGAATTGATCACAACACAAAAATAACCCCTGCCACTTTCATGAATATATTAAAGCAGCATAAAATAGCAGTCCTGATGCCGGTGAAGACTTCACCTGCCACAGTCATGATCACTGGAAAAATCCAGCATCGATGATCTAAATCTAAGCTTTGGGCTTCCATCCTGCAGGCAGTTGGAACAGCCTACACGGGAACACCGCTCCTCGAAGCAAAGGTGACGGTGAATCACAAATCTGACGGCAGAACTCCCAGAGCATCATGGATTTTCCCATCATAAAACCTGTTACACTTTTTGGAAGTAACTTTCCCTCTTTCCGTCTCTAGACCCTAATCTCCAGGAAGGCAGGAGTCATGGCTGCTGGGTGTATCTCTACCTCCCGACACTGTGCTCAGGGTCAGGCACATGGGAAGGAAGCACTCTGTGGCCACCTGCTGACCTTGTGAGTGAGTGAACATTGAATGTTAGCCAGTCTGTCTGAGCATGATTGGGAAAGTTCTAATTTTTTTTTTTAATTTTGCAGTTTTCTCCAAATTTCTGATCATAACACCAAAGTTTCTTTTTTACTAATGTCCCATCATATCAATTTTCATTTTTTATTTATTTTTATTTTTTTAATTTCTGTTTTTAAAATGATATGGTCACTTAGATGAAAAACTAAAGGTGTATGTGATCATGGGCAACTGTCATTATCCACTTGTCGATCTTCCTGGGTCCCTGTTACAAAAGTCAGTTCTCGCTGCTGCAGCTCCTGCCTTTGGAGGGAACAGAGTGTGGCAGAGGTCATCCTGAATAAAAATAACAGGTATATCTGAATTCTTACTGTTTGCCTGGCATCACACTAATAAGCTTTTCCTAGACATCTAACTTAATCTCTCCAACAGTGCTGTGTGAGGTAGACGTTGTCATCATTCCTGTATTACATGTGAGGATGCTGTGGCTCAACTTGCTTGCATATCTACCCAAAGTGACAGTGCTACTGGGGAGTGGAACTTGGAAGCCCAGGCTGCTAGTCCTGGGCTCTACTGGGAATGCGATGATCTCCAGCTGCTCTGCTCTCCATGCAGGGGATTCCAGGGCAGAAATGTGACAGTCCCGGCTCTCGAAGCCTCACTCCATGCACACTAGACCAAGAGCAAGAGTCCTACAATAGCATTCGGTATGACTCATTGGTGAGACTTCCAGAAACCTCACGCATCTGGATTTCCCTCACCTGTCGAGGACACTAAATCCAAAGTAAGCAAAAGTGACCGAGCAGTGCAGGTACCAGCAGTCCCAACACTTCACATCCAACTATTTCTTTATCCTGGAATGGGTCTCTTCTCTAACCCTCAGCTAATTAATGCCTCTTAATGCTCCCAGACTTAATTCACATGCTACCTCTCCTGGGAAACCTTCTCTCAGTCCCCAAATGAATCTTTCCATTCTCTGTGCTCCTGTTCTGTTATACCTTGGTTTATTTGGGCATATAATTGGAGTAATAGAATTCAAATAGTTTACCATCAAGAGCAGTTGCATTTTAAAATAAGTATGTAAATTATCCAGAAAATTCACTCACCCTGGAGTTCAATAATTGTGATTAGAGAATGTTTCTTGTTGAAATGAGCAAAATTTAGTTGAAACAATTAACACAAGAAATGAGCCACAGAAAAAAACACTCTAAAGTCCTATTCAAACACTTGGGTAAAGGACAAAAATATAAAAAACTTTTAATTAGTTATTTGTTTTAGTGTATTTATTGCTTATAAAATGGAATGCCTGTAAAAGCTACTCAAATTCTGATCTTCATTTGTGATAAAGCACCATTTAGAATGCTAAGTCTAATCACAGCTAAGTTCAGTATCTTAGCATGGGAGGGACTTATTGGTGCTCCTTTGTTTTTCTTTTAAAAGTTTATTTGTTTATTTGACAGAGAGAGAGATAGAGAGCACAAGCAGGGGGAGCGGGAGAGGGAGAAGCAGGCTCCCCAGTGAGCAGGGAACCCGATGTGGGACTCAATCCCAGGGTCCGAAAATCATGACCCAAAGGCAGAGTCTTAAGGGACTGAGCCACCCAGGGGCCCCCCTTCTAGCTAATTTTTTTTAAAGTAGACTTGATATAAAAAGAAGGGCTCCATCAGTAACTCTTTGTACCAGGGGAATCAGTCATACTAAGAGACTCGGTGTATTCAGAGAACAGGGAGGATTTATGTGTTGTTTGAGATGTTCTGACTTCAGCTCTGCTTGGCCACCGCCCTATGCCTGCCTGTAGGCAAAGTGCTTGGCTGAACTTCCTGTTGTTGGAATTGCAGCAGCTGAGCTGGGAACCGGGCTTGTGCTTTCCGTATGACTCTGTTCTAAATACTCCCATTTCTGTTTATCAAGCAAATAGATTTTGTCCATGGCCCCCCATTCACTATATGAATATTTTGTGTGGATAGCTAGGCACGTTTCTAGTCATAGGCAGTGTCAGTATGTGGGCTTCAGGCCTAAACTATTGCTACCTTGAAAAATCAGAGTTGAGTTCAGTATACTCAGGCCCCCTTGAAATCTGTAGGGACTTCAGAGACATTAAATATTAAGCCTTCCCAATAGATAGCATTTTGTAAGTTTAGCTGGTCATTGGCCAGATATATTTGTGAAAAGCCACAAAATAAAACTGCATTGTGATTCTGATATAGTTTTGGAATATAGGTGAGGTTTGGTGGGCTGGGGGCCAGACCCAACGGCCAAGAAAGAACTCTTGAGAGATCTTTGGTGCAAAATGGTGGTTTTTATTAAAGCACGGGGACAGGAACCGTGGACAGAAAGAGCTGCCGCACCGGGGTTGTGAGGGGTGGCTGATTATATGCTTGGGAGTTGCAAGTAAAGAAAAAGGGAGGTTTTCAAAACAATTTTTGTATGCTAAAGAGGACTTGCCATTGTCAAGTTAAGGTTATTTTTCCCTCTGGTAAAGCATTCACATGAAGACAGTTGGGAGTTTCCTTCTGGAATTTAGGTTATTGATAAGAATGCTTTTTTTCCTTGTAAATCACTAAGCCATTTGTAAGCTGAGGGATACTCCTGTCTTGCTGGACTGTAATCTCTATAAATTAACCATTCATTTTTCCCATCCCTTAGCTTTAGGGCAGTAGGAGTACCTGAGGAATGTCACACAGATCCCACTGGTCGGGGGAGGGGGATTGCGGGGCGTCAGCTTATGCTCTGTCCTCAGCTGGCCTTGTGCTCCCTCATCAATTCCACGTATTCTCTGTGTCTTCCTGAGAGAGGATTCAGTGACTCTTGCATTTTTCAAAAGATAAAAAAAAATACAGCTTTTCAGGTGGGTGGAGGTGGCCAGAGACTATATTTATCCCGAGATTTTCAGGTATGACATTCATTTGAATCGCATTAAGTTCATTAGTTTGAATATTTCCTGTCTCTTAACAGTAGCGACACTGTTAGGTTCTTAGTTATTTGGTTCCACATGATTTCTAGAAGCCTGAGTGTGGTCAAGGGGGTGGATCATTTCAACTTGTTTCTCCACATAAATAATAGCATCCTGGATATCAAAGACTGCTTCATTCTCCTCTTTAGTGCCCCTCAGCTGCTGGGTGTTGTATAAAGCTGACCAGGGTTGTTCATAGCAGGCATCAGCAGGTGGTCACTGTCCCGAATGTGGACAGATAACCTGGAGGGGCTCTCTCCCACAGCCCATGCATCCCTCCGGGTCCTATGCACTGAGCAGGGGCATCAGTCCCATTGGCGTAAGCTCCAGATGCACTATGGCCACAGCCACTTGCCTCTGGGTCATGACGAGGGGATCCCACCCTCTGATCAAACCACTCTACTTCAGCCCGTTTCATTTTTAGTCCATCTGCTGCAAAAAGCTTGACTCGAGGAACTTGTATGTCTTACCTCTCATAGGATTCTTTTCTTTCACACTCTGTGTATCACACTGGGCACTGGGTGCAGGAAGAGGAAGCATGAGACAAGGTTCGTTGTCTCTTATAAATGCTTGCTATGCATATAGAGGTCCATTGGATGTTGACTTTATTTAGATTCAAAACAGGTGGACCAAACACTTCAGATAGATTCCTTGAGTTTTAAAAAGATTACTCATGGCTCCAACAGATGCTTTGCAATTTCATCGGGACCATATGCTTTATACAGAGGCGGCCTCAAAATGAAGATCTACTTTGATGCTACGGCTTTCATTTTGTGCTTGCCTCAGTGAGGAATGAATTCAGATACACTTTTCAGGCTCATCTGTTTACATTGTTTTGTGTGAGCGGACTGCCAGATAATTACACAGATAAGGAGTTATTCTCCAGAGATGGACTGCCAAAATTCATAGTATTACCAAATACAAATGCTATTAAAACTACTAAAGTGGGCTTGGGCAGGTTTCTAAACTGCATATGAGCTCTGTATACACATTGACAAAGCAGGCGGGTACTATATGGTTCTAAGGTAAGCACCAGAGTGGGTGCTCTGCAAGGGAATGTGCTTTGGAGTGTGTTTTGATTTGTTGCTCCCTTCTGTTGTTCCAGCATCTAGAACATGCCAATCACAGAGTATTTATGTATGTATGTATTGATTGATTGATTGATGTGGGGGAACAGCAGAGAGGGAGGAAGAGGGACAAGTAAGACACGGCGCTGAGTGCAGAGCCCAACATGGGGCTCAATCCCAGGACCTTGAGATCATGCCCTGAGCTGAAACCAAGAGTCAGGAACTCAACCGACTGAGCCATCCAGAGTATACTCAATACCTTTTTGAACCTAACTTATCCTTTATATCTTTTTGGGCCAATAAATGGATTGCACAGCATCAGTTTCAATGACTATATAGTATTTTACGATATAGATATATCACAGCTTACTTAATAGATCCTCTGTTATCAGACTTGTCAGGCTTTCTGTTTGCTCATTCTTGCCTGTAGTAGTATTTTAATCAATATTCAGACAAATAAAACTATGACTTTCTTCTTTATCACTGTTTGGGTAGATTCATAGAAGTAGAATTATCAAGTGCAAGTTATCTATTCATGGTTTTAGAGAATTATTACTTATACTACCAAATTATTCTCCAAATGATTATGTCAATTCACAGCCCAGTCAACCGAGATTGACTCTTCCCCTTCACTCTCATGGATAGTACATACATGCTGAAATAAAAATATATTAAAAACCAGTTTTTAAAGGTCATTGCAATGAATGTTATAAATACCTATTTCTGCATTTCTTGAGATACAAGGTCCTATAACCTAGCAAGGATAAAATCTTGCTAAAATAAAGAGTTTGACAGTGCCCATTTAAGTAATCCCAAAGTGTTCCAATACCCAGAAATGCTGTAATACCTTGTGAAATATTTGTGTCCTGTTAAGTGTTCTCCTTTAATGAAATTAACTATGAAATGTCTGTGTGGGAACAGTTTTTCCAAGGTAAATAGATTATTTATATCTCTAGGTGCAAATGCTTAGAAAATAACCAGAACATGTTGCAGCTAAATGTGTCCTTACGTGATTTTCACAGTTCCTGCTTTCCTGTCAGTGCACTGTCATGGTTTGGCTTTGATGGTTTGATCTGAGTTTGACCCCCGGCCATGATTCTTGCGCACGTTTTTAACATCCACTCTTATGTGAACAATGCGCCTGACAGTATCCTGTTGTGCTTCCTTGTGTTGTCTGACTTTGCGTTCAGAAAAACCATGAAGACTGCTTCCACTAGTGTCTGCATCTCCAGACTTGAGATTTCTGCCCCTTGATATTTCTTGTATATATAGACGTCCAGAGTGAATAGCTTTGTGTTTTCTGTATTGCACAGGGACCAGCTTGAAATGATGAGTTCATGATTGCCAAGAGATATAGACGTGATTTTGTTGTCTGTAAAGTAGCTCAAAGGGGACTAGCAGCATGAGCAGTTAGGCAAGGGGCTGGCCAATAGAGTGGAGTTGTAGAGAAAGGAGGGGAGTGAGAATTTAAAATGAGGAGTTAAATGGATGTTGAAAGAAAAAGTATGAAACTCGAACTTCAGTGCATGCTAGAAAGAGATGATGTAAAAGCAGACAAAGAGGCTGGCCTTCACCTGCAGAGCAAGGAGGTTATTATGGAATAGAAAGTTGCCATAAAATCAAAGGAGAAATTATAGTATGAAAGCAAAATGGCCAAGAATCATGCTTTAACACAGAGATAGATTTCACCTGTGAGTCCTAGCTTAGCAAGATGGGGAAGAAATCTGAAAATAGCTCTTCAGTAAGAAATCATTTGAAACATGTGCCTACTGAAAATAAAGATCAAGGGAAAATAATTACTAGTTGTCAGACTGCTCAAATTAGCACATTCACATTTTTCTCTTTTTAAGAGTCAGTGATACCTGCCTTATTTTGGAGATACTGAAATGATTTCTAAATGACCTGAGAAATGCTCAATTTTTCCAAAGCATAATTTTAATTCTTAAAATGTTTTACAAATTTAGAGAGGCAGGCAGTGGCCAGTGTTTCAGAAACTCACATATTAAATGGTATCTCCATGGTCCTGTTATTATTTGTTTGGAATTTATTACTCATCTAAAGCAATCTAGTAAAATAGAGACTGAGCTTTGGAGACTCAAGTCCTAGCAAGCTGAGTTAACTGCTGTGTGACCTTGGGAATCTTACTTCTCTGAGCCCAGGATTTGCGGAAACCCTACCTTCTCAGTTAATTAAATAAAACAGTACATGTTAAATATCAGACAAAGTAGACAGATGATTTTTTTTAAAAGACTTATGTATTTATTTTAGGGGGAGAGAGTGAGCAAGAACATGTGTGCACACAATTGTGGATTTGCAAGTGGAGGGAAGGGCAGAGGGAGGGAATCCTCAAGTAGACTCCCCACTGAGGGTGGAGCCCATGCAGGGCCCCATCCAGGACCCATGAGATCATGACCCCAGGTGAAACCAAGAGTCAGATATTCAACTGATTGAGCCACCCAGGTGCCCGTAGGCAGAGAATTAATGTGGGTTTCTTTCTCACCACCATCCCATTGTAGTGCAAGAAAAGTCTGCAGAGATTTATGAAATGAAGCATACTGTAAAGTGGTGTCATTAAGTTAAAAAACCAGGGACCACCTTGAAGAGAGGGATTTGGCATTATCAGGAATGTGAGATGAAATCAGTGTTGGAGTTAAGCCCTCAATTTGTCTCCATTTCTTGCTGTCTCTGTCAGGATGCTTTTGGTTAGAAGCAACAGAAAAATCAATCTCAAATTGATTTTAACAATAAAATAAATTCATAGGCAGAGGTCAGCTTGACAGGATCAGGCTTGATCTATCCACTTAAGTGGTGAGAGAAAGACCCATACTCATGCTGTCTCCATTTCTTGACTCCACTTTAGTGCTGACTCCATTCCGTGCAGGCTTCCCTGCGTCACGATCCCAAGATGGCTGCCTTGCTAGCATTCAGGTTTCTTTGTGATTAAGATGTCCAGTCTGAAGTGGCTAAAAACCTGTTATCAATGGTTGAGAACTTGTATCTCATACATGCTGTGTCACTCACACTCAGGAAAGAAGAAGACTGCTTTTTCTACTCTGAAACAAAAATCCTGAGCCTTGGCCTAAATGAATCAACTTTGAGCCCTTGCCCATTCTTATCTCAATAAATGTGGCCTAGATATGGGATTATGCTAATTACCTTAGGCCTGAGCCATAGGTTCTACTTTTCCTTTGAAGGTCCAGTTGGTTTCCCTTGAAGCACATGGGTTACATGGGAGTAGGGTGCTGATATGACTAGTAAGAGGAATAGAGGCTAAAAAGGCAGATATCCCCCATAGCATCTGTGACTAAATGGGAAATATTGGGTTTTAAATGTATACCCAAGATACATCTTTTAAGGAAAGACAGCTTGAAGTCTATCATGTACTTCTGGAAATTAAATTCGAGGAAGAGTTTATCGAATTAAGTACTATCAGAAGAAGAAGGAGGAAGAGGAAAAGAGAAAGAAAAAAGAAGACACAAAGTGTTTCACAGAGACAGTATATCCCGTAAGGACTCCTAGATTGTGTCAAAAACACCAGTCAAGTACTAACTTTTTGTATACATATTTTGTTTTCTGGAGTTTTGATTTAATGGAAGACATGATTCGGAGAATCTAGAATAGATTGCTATACATCCATTAGCCTTTCAAATAAAGCCATTTTAAATGTTTGAACGGTATTCTCTTATTGTTAATTCAAGATTTAGTTCTCTGAGAAGGGACGTAGTATAGCATTCTAAGATATAAAGTAAAGCAAAGTTTCTTTACACTGAAGATGTCAGATCTGAAGTGTCTAACATTCTATTGTGAACAGCTGAGAGCCTGATTCTCAATTCAGCACTGGTGTAGAAAGCCACGTGGCCTGAAAGTGCTCCCAACATCATCCCAATAAATACTTTGACTCTTCTCCAGCAACTGAGTCTGAGCCATGTGGCATATAATGAGTGATTTTTAATTCAAAAAAAAAATTTCATTCTTAGGAGAACCTTAGATGGCTTCTGGGACATCTGGTTTCAAGTAGCATGGCACTCTGCACCCTCAAATAGCTCTATTAATTGCCCTATAGAAGGGGTTATTTAAGATTAGCTATTTAAATGTTGGGGAATGCATCCTAAATATAGTGTTTTAGTTTGTGTGTAATTAATGGTGAGCTAATCTTCTAACAGTAATCAACCAAATCCAGCTGCTTCTGCCAGATAGAACAGCAGATTAGTTAGGATACTAATTTGGCTATTATAATAAAGGCCAAAAGATTTTATTTTTGCCCCATACAGCAGTCTGAGGGTGAGCAGTCCTGGGCAGGTGTTTCAGTGTCAACGGTAGAGACTTACTCTAGTTCCTCTGGCAGCCTTAATATTCATCTCCCATTCCTCAGTCCAAAAAAGGCTCCTCTAGGGTTCCACTCTAACATCTACATTTTAACCATGAAAAGAGGGGAAAAGGAAGGAAGTTACAGAACTTTTTTTGTAGGAGCATGGCCCAAAAGTTATCACATTGCTCCTGTTCATTTCTCATTATCCAGAAGCTGTGCTGGACAGCCTAGTGCCCGGTTAAACCCCTTCATCTTTGTAGAAGATGAGTAGGTATGATAGGGAGAAAACTAGGAGGCTCTCACATAGAGCCTCTGGAGAAAAGAGGCTGTACAACTTCCTATCCACCAAAGCTGAAATGATGCATCTGCCCCAGTTGTTTCAATTAGTGCACCAGGTTGTCCAAATATAAACTCACATGAACAGCATATAAGATTTGTGTACATGAGAATAATGTTTTTACTTCAGTTACCATGGGTTATAGAATCCAGCATTTAAAAATAATTATAATATGCACTGTTTATTTCCAATCTCTAAAAATACACACTTGAAAGTTTGGAAACTACAGGAAAACATTAAAAAGTTAACAATTGACCATAATTTCACTAGCCAGCGATAACCATTGTTTAGAGTTTGGTGCATTTCCTTTACGACTTTTCTCCATGAGAGTCTTCTTTTTACTCACATAATTGGACACAGTTTTGCATTTTTTAACCTAATACTATATAATTTTTCTCACATCATTAAAATGGGATACTAATATCAGTTTTTATGTTTGCATTAACTTAACCTGTAGAAGTACCAGAATTTATTCTGTTGCTACACTAGATACTTAGAATTACCAGTCTTTGTTGGTATGTGCGTAAATTTTTGTCTGCATTTTGAATTATTAGAATAGAATCTTAAAAATGAAAATGAATCAGAAGGTAAGAAAATTTTAAAGACTCTAGATCTATATTGCTAAGCCACTTTCCACTGAGGATATTGAAAACTTCTCCAGCTTGTTCTGCTAATCTCTTTCAAATTACCCTCACTAGCATTGTTATAATTAAATACATTAAAGTTGCCTCACTTGGAAAAGGACATTAGCAGACCCTCTGTGATTGATGGGATGGAGTATGGTTTCATATGCACCAGCAATATTTTCATGTCTACATTAAATTCTATTATTTTAGTCATTTATTCATCCCTTGTTTTAATGCAAATATAAACTATCATGTGCCTGACTGAGTCACTAAAGCAGGTAAAAGGAAATTATAATATCTCATATAATGATACCTGCTTACATTTAATTTTAATTTAATGATACCAACCAACTTGATTCAGCCAAGAATCTTGAAGAATATATATGTTTTAAAAGGAGCAGGTATTGAATTGCTAAAATAAATGACACTTCATTTATTTATATGCCAAAGCTCATGCAGTTTTCTCAGAGGAGAGATTTCAGATTCTCATTTCAAAGCACATTAACTCTAAATTTAGATAAAATCCTAACACATTTGATTATATGATTTCCAAGCCCTTGGCAGATTAAAAACAGCAAATTAGAAAAGAGCAACAAACATATTAACAACAGATAGTGGTAGCTGAGAAATCGACGGAAGAGATAGAGATTTTGTATTGTTTATAACTCACATAAAACACACACCATCACCACCAGCAACAACCTGAAATTCTGTTTTTTGAAATTGTAACATTTTTAAAACAATGCCACTTAATGAAATTATAGCTCATCTATTCAACGAATAGTAAAAAGGTCCTTATATATTATTTTTATAAGAAGTTTTAATATCACAGAAAAAAATATAATAAAACTGGATATAACTTTGTACATAGTAAAATTTGACATAAATTTTAAAAATTGAAAAGGCATATCTTGAAAATAAATGCACTAAAATATTAACTGGTTTTCTTGGGCTGGTAAGATTATTTTTTTCTTCTACTTTTTCTGTATCTTTCAAATTTTCTAAAATGTGTATGTATTATTCTAACAAAGATAATTAAAGTTATATTATTTTTAAGTAATATTCAATAGTCTAGTTAGTTTATTGAGGGTCTATTAGGTATGTCTCTTGGATGCTATTTAAATTATTTGTTTTGTAAAGTAATGGTCATAATTAGTCATATATTATGACATTAGAAAGGAAATTCTTAAGCAAGTCAGACAGGATGTTCATATATTTGAACAAATATATAACAGCATGTTATATATTTAGACAGGATGTTCATGCTATTTAAATAATATTGCAGATATTCCACAAGTTAAAATCTTATTTCAGGTAAGTAGAACTACAATAATTTAAAATAAAAAAGTATNATATTTAGACAGGATGTTCATGCTATTTAAATAATATTGCAGATATTCCACAAGTTAAAATCCTATTTCAGGTAAGTAGAACTACAATAATTTAAAATAAAAAAGTATTTAAAAAATTTTATATATACTCATCTTGCATATCGGAATGAAATGTTTATGTACATTTTTTGTAGCATTTTTTTCTATGTAAATCTGTTTCTTCGTATTTGGGGGGAATAATTTTTAACTTTTACTTAGAAGATTCATAGTATTATCCAGAAAATTATTAAATGTATGAAATATTTGTATAATATTAGCTTGAAATAATCATCTGCAGATTTTCTGAATCACATGGACAATTAAATTTCAAAATTTCCTTTATCAAATGGTGGATCACACTGAACGTATTTCTACATCTGCCTGCTTTTAAGTTATTTTCTCTCAGATCCAAGCCCACTCTTCCGGATTCAGCTTTGTGAGACTAGGCTGGGTCTCCGGAGAACAAACTTTCTGCTTTGCCAGCTGCTAACTTTTAGGCTCTGCCCATAGGGGGCGCTGGAAGGAAAATCCAAAGGCAGAAGAGAGCAGGAACTCCGCTTGCCATTCCTGTGAATGTTTATCCAGCTACATTTCCTTACTTTGGCAACCAGGGTTCCTTCCAGGAGTGACCCTTCTCTAAGTTCCTATGTTTAATAATTCCACCCACTTCCTTTTGTTTCCCCAGCCCTAGAGTTAGTAGGGGCTTCCTATAGTTGCCATCTCTGTGATAACTTGGTGTTATCAACTTTATACCTAAACTGTTCTTTATATTCTGTTCTGTCTCCTGGCTATACTAACTGCTACAGCATAATTTCCTAAAGCAGAAATATAGAGATTGATAAAATAATTGTCCTACTAGTTAATGTTATAAGTTAACATGGATACATATGTGGTCACTCTGATAAAAGTTATCTAAACTTTGCTTTGCAAAGAAGTTCATATATAGGATATACCTAGTTCTATACAGTTAAGGGATATAAATCATGGTCAGTTCTTCTCACAACCAGATTTCCTGATCAACATTTTAGGGAATTAAAAATTGACTGTATATACTCTATTTGTATGTGTGTGTATGCACATGTGTAATATATAACTTATGGTATGTGTGTGTGTACTTATATATATATTACACACACATATATATAATTGTAAAAATACGACAGGAAGATAAGAAGGAAAAAACTTAAAAATTTAATGTGGTTGTAAAATAGATCAATCATTAGTTCATAAAATAGATTAATTTCATTGTCCCACTTGCATCTAAATTCTGGACTCAGTAATAAATTCATTGGTTAGTAAAATAATTAGCACATCTGGTTACACATTTATCAGCTCAGTGGTGTTTGTATTGTTCTTATCAACAAGGTTGTTCTGTCTTCCCTTTTACTCTCTGTCCTGTTCCTACCATCAACCACTGCTTTTGACCTTAGTTACAACCTAGATAATCTTCTCAACTTTCTTCATGCATAGGAAGAAAATATACCACTGTCCTTCAATAAATGCCACATCCTTTATTGCTGACTTGGACTGACCTCTGCTAGCTCCTGAAATTCTTGGACATGTTTGCCTGTCCCTAGTCATGACTATTTTTGTTCCTGAATTTTTAAAAAGATTTTATTTATTTATTTGACAGAGGGAGAGAGATCACACATAGGCAGAGAGGCAGGCAGAGAGAGAGAGGAGGAAGCAGGCTCCCTGCTGATGTGGGGCTCGATCCAGGACCCTGAGATCATGACCTGAGCTGAAGGCAGAGGCTTTAACCCACTGAGCCACGCAGGCTCAGTGAATTTTTTTTTATTCCTGAATTTTTGAGCTTACTCGGTTCCTGGCTTGTCCCAGACCACACTTCTGGCTTACTGCTTCCCTTTTGCCACAGTTTCTTGCTGATGGCTGGTTTGGTTATATAGTAACCATGTGAATTTCTTCCCTTTCTATCTCATATCCTATAATTGCCATTCCTTGACACTTGAAACTCCTCAAAATTCTCCTTCTCCTATGTGCCCTTCCTCCTTCCCTAAGTCTAGGGTTAGTGTTAGCCTTGCTCCTTCCCAAGCCTTCCAGGCTCTACTTAAATAGAATGAGTAGAAAAGCCCAGGCCAAAGTGGGAGAAGTAGGTGACTATGTTTATATGTTGTTATCTCTAAGTATTGAGGAAGGACATTATAAAAAGCCTTATGGCTGAGTTTGTCAGCTCTGGAGTCAGAATAGACTGAGCTCAGATCTTGGTTCAATCATTTACTAGTTGTGTGACCTTAGGCAAGTTTCTTTATCTCTCTCTATCTCAGTTTTCTTAAGGGTAATATGACTACAACGTATCTGCCTCAAAATTTTTATAGAGATTAATAAGTTGAATGATCCATGTAAATTTCTTAGAATTGTTCAGCACAGAAGCAGCACTCAAATGTTAGCAATGTTTATGTTACCCTTCAATAATGCTATTTAATGACTTTGTTGATATCTAAAATTGAATATCCTAAGTGACTGTTTTCCTGACTTATGAACATTAGGGGAGGGTTATTAAGTAGACATAGCTTACTTACACAACTATTGGACCTTCCATCTCTATGTGGCATCTATTTCCATAAATGAAAAAGGGAGAAAAATCACTACTAATAAAATCCTTCAGATTGTAATTTCAGTCTGTGTTTGAAAGGCCCAGTGAAGGCCCAGTGATTGTTAGGAATCTGGAAGAAGCAGTTACCAGAATAGAAATCTCAGAACAACCTGTTCCAAAGCCAAGTTGCTGGGTTAAGCAATTAATGATCTAGCTAGGTTTGTATTTAGATTTGAGTACCAGACAAAAGATACTATTTTCACCTGTGAAAGTCAACCTGCATATAATTGGCTAACATTTTTTTGCCCTAGACAGTGACCCCACAATGAACAGTTACCAATAATACACATCTGATAAATAGATAGATTCGATATATCACTCTTAATCTAATCATACATTTTAATGATCAGATAACTCTAAAGAACTTATTAGGGTTTGCAGAGTTTCTTTGTAAGCATGACCACAATTGATCACATTTAAATTACTTTCAAGATTTCAATAGAAATTGATCTAATTTTATGTATCAGGAACTGACCCAAAGATATAAAGTTAACGTGTCTAGTGTACCACAGCTAGTAATCAACAAATTGTTTACTCCAAATTTGTGTTCTTTCCTTACTGCAAGGTGATGCCAATATTCTCTTGCTACTTCGTAGAATGTCATAGAGTTTGAAAGTAACAATGGTAAAGATGAATACCATTAATATTTGAATACCTTAATATTTAAAGAAACCAACTAATCTACAAATCAAAGTAATTATGAATCCTGATTTTAGAAACTCACTAAAACAAATTGATTTATTTTTCTACTCAGAATATTGAGAAGAAAGTCTTTAGTTTAAGGTATCTCTTCCAGGAGGAAAGAGAGAGAGAGACGGAGAGAGAGAAAGAGAGAGAGAAGATATAATAGTAACCAAGATTTCAGTGTTTATTACATGCCAGGCGCTACAGTAAGCATTTACATGATTCACCTAATGTACTGCTCATGAGAATCCCACAAAATAGTTACAACTTTTTCACTAAATGGATGAGTGAGGGAAAAAAAAAACTCTAGAGAGGTTAAGTAATTTGTCCAAAATCACCCCATCTCTATTAAGGGGGGGTCAGGATTCAAACTCAGAATGAGTTCTGAGCCCCTATTCCTAATCACAGTGCTAAATGTTCTTGATTTTATTTAATTTAGCATTAATAAGTGTGTATTTCTTCCAATTCAGTGACGGTTAGGGTAGCAGTGATTGGTTAAAACGCCAACAAGTTTTAGTAGTCTTGTGGCAGCAGCCCAGGTGCTGTTGTCATCCGAGGTTTGCAGTGGAAGCGTGTGCATCCTGACCGACCACACACTGCCAGCCAGCTGCACAGAATCACTGTTTGTGATTCAACTTAGACTGATGACTAGCATTTTCTTCCTGTGTATGACTGACTGGCCGCTATGATTCTAAATACATGGAATGATACACAGAGAATATTTTAAATAAGGATCGTTCCAAATATTGTATCTTTTATAAAACCATCTTAACTATTTTTTTCCAGCTTAACCATTTTTAAGTGTATAATTCAATAGTGTTAAGGATATGTGCATTGTTGTGAAAGAGATATTCAGAACTTTTTCATCTTGCATATCAAAAACTATATCCATAAATAACCAACTTTTTCCCATTTCCCCTTGTCCCCTTAATGCTAGCCCTTGGTAACTACCATTCTATTTTCTGTTTGTTTGAATCTGATGACTTTAGAGAGATTATATAACTGAAATCATATAGTATTTATCTTTTCGTAACTGGCTTATTTCACTTATTAGTGAACATAAAAGCCTTTGTGCTTATCAGCATAAAGTTAACAAGGTTCATCCATATTGGAGTATGTGACAAGATTTCCTTCCGTTTTGAGGCTGAATATTATTCTTTTGCATGTACATACTGCATTCCATTTATTTATCAATTAATGGACATTGGGTAGCTTTCAATTCTTGGCTATGATGAATAGCGTTGTTGTGAACATGAGTGTGCAGATATCTCTTGGGGACCCTGTTTTCAATTCTCGTGTATATAGTTACAGAAGTTGTATTTCTGGATTTTTTGGTAGGTCCATTTTTAATTTTTTGAGAACCCTCCCTATTGTTTTCCATAGTGATTACACCATTTCACCGTCCTACCCATAGTGCACTAGGGCACAAATTTCTCTACATCCTTGTCCACACTTGTTTTTGCCTGTAAAACATTTTGTCTTTTTCAGGTTTTGGTGAGGCAATATATTTTTTATTTCAGAAATGTAGTATCCTTGAAGGCTTCTAAATGTTTAATCTCAGGAGCTAAATATTTCCCAGAACATTCCTTGAGTAAATGAGTAACTTGCTCTTTTGAGCCTAAAACACATATTTGTTTCTTCATTCTTTTTGCTATCACTGTCTTACCCACTTCTAAAAGCTTCTTCAAATTAGTCAGAGGAATAAAAAGTGGGAAGGTGTAGACTCCTCACTTTGATAATCCGCTAAAGATGGAGGGAAAAAATGGTGCTATTCAAAGACACTTTGTACTTGGAGATTTAGAATTTAGGATGGAAATAAACCCAGTGAAATAGCAAGAATGTTTGAAAGAGAAGCCACCAACCCACTGCTGCAGAAGGCTGAATTCCAAGGAAATATGCCCAATATCCATGAAGCTGAGAAGTAAGTTTCTGAAATCATGCCTTTTTATTTTCCTATTTCTCATTTACTTGAACGTCAGTCGTTAGTTGGGGGAAAGCATGTCCTGCTAGTGAAGCCATGGAAATTAATGAAATGATAGAATCTTACTCAAGTAACAGTGGATTTGGATATTTGTATAGTGACCCCATTGTAGAGTAAGTTCCAGAAATTGCCAGCCTTTAACTTTGAGAAAAAAGCACCGGTTATATTAGTTGTCTATAATATTGTGATACTGCAGTATGAGTTTAAAAAAAAAAAAGAAACCTCTTAAAGATATTTATCTTATTTCTATTAATATTTTTGATTTTTCTTGTTTACATTTCTCATTTCACTAGTAGAAACTTCTAGAAGCAAATGTCTTTTTCACTCTAAACATTAGAACAAAGTGAAATTGTAATATGTTTAACGTCACATGTATTCACAATAAGATAACAATATTTAGAGTCTCAAAAGAATTCTTAGTGTGGAAAAAAATCAGAAAATTTTACCTTTTACACCCAGTGACTGACAAATTTTCTAATGCTATCAGATAAGTTATAAAAAAATAATTGATAAAAAACATAGCAAGACAGATTTTTCTAATGTAAAGAAAAATAAATATTAGCCAAAAGTCAGGGTAGCTCACTTGAAAAGAATTAAAAATAACAAAAACCTGTTAGGTTATGTAAGACAAGATTATGTGGAAGTATAAGAGTAAAAGTTAATAATAAGCTAAAAACAAGGCACTTGTTCTCTGAGACAGCTAAAAGTAGCAAACCTGAGGACAATGCAGTTTTCTTTTCCATATTTATTCTGTGTTATGTTTATCTAGCATGATGAACAAAACAGAAATGTCCCTGCCATTATAGAACTTACTAAACTTACTATAATTTTTTTTCCGTGGTAAGTATTCAACAATGGAGATATTTTTATTTTTAAATAAAAATAGAGAGTTTTTTATGTTTCGACTTAGTCTTTGCTAATTTTGAAGAGCCAGATTCCTTACTAAATTTTGGATAAGGGTGTATAATAACAAAGTTGGAGAGAAAACACTACCTTTTATAAAGTAAAAAAAAAAAAAAAAACAACTCATGAAGCAACAAACAGCAGTGTTGTATTTCCTGTTTTTAGAAATAATTGCTAAAGCTTATCACTTGATTGGCAGGCTTATTTTATGAAAGAATCATTAATATATAATACAATGAGACTTTGGAGAAGTCTATAAAATTGGTCATAGAGTGGCCATGAAACAAATAGAACATTTCTTTAAGAAAATTGGCATAGAATAGAGAAAAATAGAGACCTTTGAGTTTTCCGGGGGCCTTTTTAGTAGTAGTTGGAAAATAATAAGTAATGTGAAACCATAGTTATAACAATATTTTATTTCTTTCTAGTCTAGTGAAGTCTTTAGTCAAATAACAAGGGAGCACCATTTTCTGATGGATACTAACGACATAGCAAATTATTTGACTTATTTTGTTATAATACTGCTTTCGGATAATGAATGGATTTCTATGGAGTTCTAAGATTTATGCCAGAAGATGTTTAAGTACATATAATTACTCCAAACTGCCAGTCCCTCAGATGTCTTCTGAAGTGTCCTTTCACTTACTAGGTGTCCCCCTCTTGCATGAAACCTCCTTTAAAGCAATTCCACAGAATTAGCTATGGTGGCATCCTGGTAGGAACCAACCATGCATCGGGTTCCCAGAAAATAGACTACTTTGCTCTGCCGTTGGTGGGAGTGAAGCTCAATACCTACACAGACTCTTCCTCGTTCTCTGGCCAGCCAGCTGCCACTAAGTTCACTAATCACTTTGAAGAGCTCACTTGGTTTGACATGAGGAAGAAGATTTCCCTAGTCCTTGCCCAAACCATATGGGGTTGGGGGTGGAAACTCAATATACTGACCACTTTCTCTAAGGAAGTTCTTTTTTGGCATCTTTCATATCAACTGTATCATACCTTTCAGGTATGTGGTGGACCAATGCTGGCCAAACCAATGTTATAGTCTCCTTAGCATCACTTTTAGGATATGGAGATGTTTGGTACCTACTTCATAGTTTCAACAGTAAGGTTCTCAGCCAAAACTGAAACAAAGTTCTACTTCCATAGCTTCTATACATCTGACAGATCTAGTTATGCTAGTTTTAACGTATTCTCATCAATTAGGGTTTAAAAAAAAAACTTTTTTGAGGTAATGGTTGATATACAAAAAGCAGTATATATTTATGTGTACAGCTTGATTAGTTTGGAGATAAGTATCTCATGTATCCTAGAGGCCATCTATCCCATAAATATCTATCACCTCCAAAAGTTTTCTCCCTGCTTCTTAGTTATTTATTCTTATGATAAGAATACTTAATACTTATATAAGATCTACCCTCTTAGAATTTTTTTTAGTATACAATATGTTATTGTTAACTATACCCATTATGTTGCCCAGTAGATCTTTAGAACTTACTCATCTTGCGTAATGGAAACTTTGTACCATCTGACCAATAATTTTCCCAAGCCCCTGGTAAGCACCATTCTACTCTCTGTTTCTATGAATTTGGCTATTTTAGATTGTTCATGTAAGTGAGATCATGTAGGAGTTATGCTTCTGTATCTGACTTGTTTCACTTAGCATAATGTCCTCCAGGTTCAATCAGTTGAGAGAAGGGATCGTGTTTTGTGGAAAAGACTATTTAAAGTTATTTCTGTTTAGATATATAACTTATAAACTGAATATTAATTAGAAAGCACAGTTTTTCTTTACGGTTTAAGCACAGTTCAAAAGTTTAGGCATTTTTGTATAAAAATATAGCTATTTGATTCCATTAACTCATAAATTTAACAGATTAAGTTCCTTTGAAATTTATTTCCATTTACAAACCTAGTTAAATAAGCTTCTTCAAACATTTTAAATGATACTTTTTTTAACAAACACTACAAATGCTTAATGGAGCAAATTTAAAATACAGTAAGTTGATACTTTCTGGATATTTAGCTCCTATAAAACTAATAAATCAAGACTATAAATGTCATAAATTAGATTCTCCAAAGCATTTCAAACATCCTAAAATTATGCCTGGAAGCAAGACTTCCAGTTAAAGATGGCAGATGAAACATAACCATTAAGGTTTGTTTCTTTTCAGTACACAACTTAAATGACAGTAAAGTGATTTTTTAAAAGAAGGAAACAAGGACAAAGGGTAAAATACGAAAGAGGGAATAATAGCAACAGTTTTGGAAACTGGAAAGCAGGTAGCTTAGGAGACAGAGAAGCTAACAGAAAAGTTAAGAGGCACCAAATTGTAGTACAGAATTCCCAAAAGACAGTTGGTGATATTGAGTATGAAAGGTAAGATTAAAAGTCTGTTTATAAACTGGATTGACCCAAGAGAAAGGACCTAAAGTTATGGACATTAAGACTTATGGACATTAAGGATTCTATGAATCAGCTCCACCAGAGGATCTTACAGTAAAGAGTCAGCATGCAAGCCTCATTGCCAATAACCTTTTTTTGTGTCCTGCTCTTAAATGGGAAAGCTGTTGAGGTGCATTCCAGAATTGAAACACTCTTAAGTTCTTAATTTAAGTACTCTTAAATTACAACTTCTAATATGAGAATATTGACCAAACCAAATGCTCAGGGGAAAAAAAAAAAATGGAACAAACAGGAACTAAACAGGGGCGGGATTGGGGGAGGGTACTTCTAAAACATCATTAATAGTCTCAACAGAATATTTCGTATCCATAAACCAAAATAGGGTGATACAAGAAGGAACATTCCAAAACAAAAAATAAAAGCTCTAAAAGATTAAAGATTTGATTGCATAAATGAAAAACTCAATAAAGCCTTTTGAAGGAAGTCTTCCCCAAAGTAGAACAGTAGGATAAAAATGAATGAAAAGAAGAGAAAAATAAATAGAAAAATTAGAGGACCAGTTGTAGAAGTCCATTTTCTAAACAAGAGTTTGGAAAAAGAGACACAAGGGAAAAGTAGAGTAGAGAAAAGTCAGAGAAACTACTCAAGAGAATTTCCCAGAACTGAAAGACAGGAGTTTCCAAGTTGAAAGATCCCAGTACCAAGAACAATGAATAAAAATAAACCCACACCCAGGCATATTATCATGAAACTCAAGAAAACTTGTGACAAAGCAAAGTTCCTCACATCTTCTGGAGGACATACTTATTTATTGGATCAAGAATCAGAATGGTATATAACTCTCTACAGGAAACTGGAAGACAATGGAGTATGCCCTCAAAATTCTAATGGTGAATTATTTCCTACCAAAAGTTTTACTAAAATTATAAGTAATATGTGAGAGTAGAATAAAGCCATTTTCATACATGCATGTCTTTAAAATTTCCCTCCCATAACCCCTTTCTTGGGTGCCCCATCAATACAAGAAAATAAAGCACAAAAGAGAAAGGTATAGGATCCAGGAAGCCAAAGATGCCAATAAGGGAGAAGTGAAGGGCATCTCCTGAAGGGCATTTCCACTACGAGACTCTTCTAGATACAACAGCTCAGGCTGAAGCAGCTCAGAGTCGAGGGAGTTCAAGGCTGGCTCTGGGGAGTGGACAAAGAAAGAGATAGGAGGAACTTCTTTTTTATTAGAAGCCCATGAGAACTAACTGTTGGCTTCTTTATTTCATAGGATTTTGATAAAAATTAAAACTAAGGTTGTAAAGAGACAAAACATAATCAAATCATCATGTTGTAGAAAATTCACATAAACCCAGTTTGAGTAATATTTATTTCTTCATCATTTCTTTGGTTTTTTTTATATGCTTTCCTGGTGTTAAAAATTATGGTTCAACCAAGGAGTCGGTTATCATCATCTCCAGTCTATTATAGCACCTGTACTCTTTGATGTGGGTTGTGGATGGTGATTCTGGATTTCTCCGTGCTACTTCTAAAAAAAAATCTACCAAATACAGGTTAACAAGCCAAATCCCTTCTTTTAATGGGACTTTTCAAGCCCCCTTTTCTTAACAACCTAGTAAATCACATGTTCCCTTATTCATTTTTTTCTAATTTCAGTCAACTTTTATCTGAACTAATTTACTAGGTTATATACCTATATCCAGATTACAAGTTATATTTTTCTGCCTGACTGAATTTACTACAGTTTTTTTTGAATTTTATATTATCTCATTATTCATTCTACATACTATAGTAGTATAACTTATATGTAAGTTCCAATTCTTCTTGCAACTTACATATAAGTAGATAAAGGCAAAAAAATGAAGACATTGTATATAAGTAAATTGTGTACTAAGTGATAAGTGCTGATGACTAAAGAGAATGGTAAAGGTAAATCAGAAGTGCCGGGTTAGGACTGTGTTGCAATTTTCTTTAATGGTAGTGAGGGTAAGTCTCGTTAAGAAGATGACAAAGATGAGCAAAGACCTTTAGGAGGTGAGAGGCTTGCAATGCAGATACCTGGGGAAATAGAATTCCAGGAAGACAGAAAGAAAGGCCTAGAGGCAGGAGCTTGCTTTATGCATTTCAGGACGATCCAAGTGAATGTGCCAGAAGTGAAATGAACAGGGGAGAATAAATGGGAGGTAAGTTTGGTGAGATGATGGGGATCACACCATACAGCATCTTAGAAGCTTTTATTCTGGATTGTAGGACTACAGCCCTTACCCAGAGTGAAACAAACAGTGATGAATGATTTTGAGCAAAGCAGTGGCAAGATCTGATTTACATTTGACTCATTCTACCTGAAATGGAGAAAATAGACCATTGAACTAACAAGAATGGAAGCAGACAGACCAGTTAGGAGGTTATTGCTGTGATTCAGGTAGGAAATAGTGGTGGTTTTAACCAATACAGTAGTGATGGAGGCAATGAGAAATGCTCACATTCTGTTTATATTTTAAATGAAGAGCCAACAGATTTTCCTGGTGGGTAGGATGTGGGGTTTGAGAGAGTAAAGAGAAAGTAAAGAGAAACAAAATAAGTTAAGTACTCCTCCAAGGTTTTTGGCCCAAGCAAATGGATTTTCCCTCATGTGAAATGGGAAATATGAGGGTAGAGCAGGTTTGCTGAGAATTCATGAGTTTATTTCTGAACATGTTAAGTTTGAGATGGCCAGTAGGGTGTACAAGTGGAGAATAAGCAAATTGGCTCTGTGAATCTGGGGTTTGGTTGGGGGGAGGGGGAATCTGTGCTGGAAATAATTGCTTTGGGAGTTTTCAGTATGTAGATGATAACAAAAACCTTGATGAGCTCACCAAAGGAGTAAGCATGGACAGATGACCAAGAACTGAGGCCTACGTGTCTCCAGTTTGGGGAGAAGAACTGGCAAAAGAGAGTGACCAGTTCAGTAGGAGAAAAACTGAGGTTGTGATCTCCTAGAAGCCATTGAAGAAAGTGTATGAGGAAGGAGTGTAGAGGTCAAGGTTTGAATGAGAATTCAGGTGACCATGGTTTTATGAAGGTCAAGGACATTGATGACTTGAACAAGAAGAGTTTCAGTGCAATAGTCGGCCTAGAAGCCCAGGTAGACCGGATTTAAGAGAGAGCATGGGAGGTATTAGAAATTGCAAACACAGAAAATTTCAAGGAGTTTTTCTGCAAAGGGGTGAAGTAGAAGGGAGTGCTCATTGATGGAGTAAATTAGCTCAAGAGAGGGCTTTTTTTAGGATGGGAGAAATAACAGCATGTTTTTATGTGAATGACAATAATCCAGCAAGGAGGGGAAAATGTGACAGTGTGCAGTGCAGAGTTTCAGAAGGATTGTCTTTGAATGGGTGAGAGAAGAGGAAGCTAAATGAGCTTAAAAATAGGAGCATATGAGAAAGCTGAGTGAGTGGGGCAGGTGCCAGTAGGAGGGTTGGTGTGACCCCGAGAGTCTGTGCAAGTTCTCTGAATGCTTCACTTTGCTCAGTAAATTAGGTAGCAAGATCATCAACTGAGAGGACGGGTAGAGAGAGAGTTTATGAGGGCTTTTAGGATCCCCTTCCTAGGAGAGTGGGAGAGTGTGTAATAGGAAGAGAGTACCCGTGCCACACAGCACTCTGGGATCATGGGAGGCCCACAGAAATAAATCTGGAAAGCTTACTTGTCATGCCTCTGTAGTTGAATTTGAAAATACAAGACAACTTTACAGTTGTTTTTTTAAGCTGGATTTCGACTAAAGAATGTTCTCAAACAATAGGCTAACCTCATCCCGGAAGTCCAAACAGGTCCGTGTGTGATGGTTAGTGGGCTTCTGTGTGAGCTGTGTGCACATATATGGCTGCTGCTGGGCCTAGACCTACTCTACTACCTGGCTTTTTGACTCTCCCTCTTCTTGAAACCTCTCTGGATCCCCTTCCCTGTGTTTCCCTCTCTGGTGTCTATTTCCTTCTTATGGTATTTCTAGATGGAATTGTTAATATAGAAGCTGAGGGAATTGTTAATATATGAACTGGAATTGTTAATATATGAACCAGTATTTTTGAGCTGGGGGAAAAGAGAAAAAACAAAACAAAAACAAAGACAAGTACTAGAATGCCTGAGGACAGAGAAAGGAAAGATACAGATTTTGATAAGAAATGACTCAGAATGCGCGCCTGAGTGGCTCAGTGGGTTAAAGCCTCTGCCTTCAGCTCAGGTCATGATTTCAGGGTCCTGAGATCGAAGCCCACATCAGGCTCCCTGCTCTGCAAAGAGCCTGCTTCCTCCTCTCTCTCTGCCTGCCTCTCTGCCTACTTGTGATCTCTCTCTCTCTCTCTGTCAAATAAATAAATAAAATCTTAAAAAAAAAAAAAAAAGAAATGACTCAGAATGATAGGCCCATGAAGGTAAGGCCAGCTGAACCATGTGCTAAATACAAACAACAGTAACAAAAAGAAAGCAGGATGATGGTATAAGATAGATCTCAGAAGGATACCTTAGCTCACCTGAGTTACTTTTAGTGGCACTTTCAGATATTGGGTTAACTGAACGCCGAATCTCTTATTTAATGATCTAACTTTTCAAGCAAGGAGGAATGTATTTCTTGCGTCTTTGTTTTCATTTATTTGTAAGAAATACACGTAATCCCTCATTTACTTTTAAACCAAGCAGTCTCGTTTTTCTTCTATTTTTTTTAAGGCTGAAGTTATTTATTTTTTTAAGTTGCTGTATTTACTTAAGTAATCGATACCAAACGTTGGGCTCGAACTCACAGCCCCAAAATCAGGAGCCACATTCCCTTCCGACTAAGCCAGGCAGATGCCCCAAACCAAGAAGTTTCTTACAATATGACATAATAGTTAAAAGCTTCCTATCAGGGTTTGTATATCTCAGCTGCATGATCTTAGACAAATAATTTAATCTCTCATTGTTTGGTGTTTTAGTATCTATGTGTTATAGGGTTGGTCTGAGAATTAAGTAGTATTCTTACAGATAAGGTACCTTTTACTACTTATTCCCAACATTCCAAGGTCATGCAGCTAGTAAACAGTGGAACTGGAGCTCTGACCACCACCAACAACACAGTTTTAAAATCTGATTCTTGTAAGTCCCATGGCCAACTGCTTCCCACTTGGAAATAAAATCAGAAGACAAGCATGAGTCGTTCTTGATCCTTGAATTGAAAACTCCATTTTTAGAGGAAGAAACGAGTTTACACATCATTTCTCTGAGGGTATCCGTTTTTTCTTTATCTTGCAGGACATACTGACTTTGATGGAATATTTAAATGTAAGTTATTCACTTAAAGGGAAAGGAGAGGACACCTAGGTCTTCAAACTACAGGTGCATTTTTGACACACTGCTGCCCCCTGCTGCCTGATCCCTAATTTTCCTTTTTCACACATCATGCCTTTCTAAAATTAACAAGCTGATTCTCCCTCCTGTTATAGAGCCATTTACTAAAGAGGAAACTGAGGCCCTGAAGTGACCACAGTGACACTAATGGTGGAAAATTTAGGATTAGATTACTGAAAAGCCACTTCTTCCTGATTTTCCATATTGTCCTTCCTGTATTAAATGTCAACCAGTTACTTTTGAGTGTTTAGAAACACTCAAAATGGACAAGTGAAAACCAAGAAATCTGCACTGATAAAACTTGTATTCTTGCGTGAGAAAATAGCCAGCAAATAGGAAAAAGTATCAATAGATAAAATATTTAAGGTTATGATTGATACATTAAATAGTAATGTTGATAACTAATATTTACGGGTCACTATGAGAAGAGCAAGCTGAAGGCACTATTCAGAGTGCTTTCGGTGCTTTGCTTCATTGGATTCCCACAGCAACTCTCAAGCAGCTATTTGACCTTAACCTTAGGTGAAGATACAGAGGCAAGGCCAGAATGATCCTAAGAGGTGGAACCGGGACTTAAAACAGAGCTCCTCTGACTCCAGAAGTATGGATGGCAGTCTTCTCAAGGGAGGTGACACTAAAGAGAAGAAACCAAGCTTTTGAAGACCTAGGGTATAGCAAGCCAGGCAAAAGGAACAGCACATGCAAAGGCCCAGAAGTAGAAGTGAGTTTGGGATGTCTAGGTGCAAGAAAAAAAGAGCCACGTGGCTGTATTAGAGAAGCCTGCAGGGAAAGCACCAGAGGCTAGGTCATGCTGAGGAGCTTGGATTTTATTCTAAATCACAAGAGAAATTTATTCTAAATTATAGGAAATTATTAGAGAATTTTAATCAGAAGAATAACCTTAATCCTGATAAGGAGCTCACTCTGGATATTGGAAGGAAAACAGATTATAGGAGGGAGGACAAGAGTGGTAAAGGCAACTAGTTGGAGTATAGTAACTTCTGTCCCACCTAGACCTCTTTCCTCTTCCTGAGGCCTAACATGTATGAGTGTGCACATTGACCCCTTCACAAGGGGTCATAGACCCAACCAAGTTTATGATTTGTGGCTGAAAGCCAATCTCAAGTCTATTCACCCATGACACCAGGCCCAGTTGGTGTGCTGCATCCACCAAGGGGAGTTCTTTTTTCTTCCTAATTTGCATACAGGCACCATATTGAATAGTGCCAGGATTGACTCCATTCATCTTTGCATCCCAAACAGCATGTAGACCTAGCATGGGGACATAGTAGGTTCTTGATCCACCTGGTTTACTTGATTCTGATTTAACCTAGTCTGGTTGTAGAATGTAAGACCATAAATTCAAGTTTTAGACTCTGTTTTGATTATTTGCCCAGGCTATATGCAGAAAGGAATGAAGTTGAGGGTCCCACCAAGCCCAGCTGAACAGCTACCGTATCTCAATCTCAAACAGGGCAAGTAAAACATTAAGTGTCTATTAAATTGTTGAGACTTTAGGTTTATTCTCTAACTGGCAATTGATAGGACATGTGGCTCTATCTGTTTGAGGGCTGATTTCTTTCTTGTTTCCAATAAAATAAATCCTTAAAGGAAAGCAGGCTAAGAGGAATCTTAACACCAATATTGCTGTGTAAGAGAAAAGTTTTGTCATCTTTTAAATTAATTCAAAATTAAATTAATCATCTGGTTCACTTGGCAGTTTGTTAAAGATGCCCTGGAACTAGTCAAGCCAGGGGCTTCTTGGTTACACACAAAAATGGAGGCTTGGAAACCTGTTACCTTCCCCTAACTACTGCTTACTTATCTGCTATATCATTTTAAGAACTTTACTATTTATTTGAGTTGTAGCTCTTGTTTCGAGACTTCTTGAAGTTCTCATCTTTCTGCCTTGAGTGCAGATGAGTTCAAAATCTCTTCTAAAAACAAGTTCAGTTAATGAGACCGAAAATCAGTACCTAAAATTTCAGAGGATGCCAGCCAGGGGTGATCTGAGGCATGAAATCTGGAGCCCAAGGACATTGGTAAAAATAGACTGATTCACATTGCTGTTAATAGTTGAAAGGAACCTATGAAACACAAACAACAGAGCTGGGCACAAAGGAACCAGAACTGGTCTCTCTTCCCTTAAAAGGTACTCAGTCTTATATAATCTTCCTGCCCATGGGAGCAAGTACTACACAGGAGGGAGAGTAGCCAGTGGAAGATTCTGGACGTGGGCCGGATGTGGCTCATGGACCACCAATCTGCAACCCTTGCTTTAAAATTACACGAGAGTCCCAGTCCCAGGACTCTGAGAAAGAAGCTTGCATGGAACTTGCTTTTGCTCTATTAACAACCAGTCACGTCATTACATTCTCTATTCAGATGGAGGCATCATATCCCCTTAAGAATGCCAGAACTATACTTCATGGGGGGAAAATTAATAAAGACAGCATTTATCTAATTTCTGTGGTCACTTTTACCAGCATGCAAGAATAGTGGAAGTGGCCCTTTCCTTCTTGCTTGTAAAGGAGCCCACAGATGTAATAGGAATAAGACATAGCCAATAAAGGTAGCAAATAAAACTCTTAGAGCAGTATTCAAATTGTCTGTAACTCACTGAAATTAGAATTCAGCACACACTTTAAGATTTTTGGAAATGGGGCTTGTGGCATACCTAGCTGCAGGCGAAGAGAGCCATGTTAGAGGAGAGCACTTAATAGGAAAACTTGTAAAAAAACAAAACAAAACAAAAACCACCTGTTGAATAAGGTTTTAGATTTTTGAAAATGCATTTCAAATGTTCTTTATTCTTAATTTTGTAATTTCAATATACCATATACTGTTTTCAAAATATAAATTTTTGCAAAAATTCCTACCGAACTTCCCTTTTATCTAGTTATTCATTCAGTTAATTCAGTGAATATTAATTAGCATCTACTAGTACCAAGAACCCATCTAAGCACAAGAGATCCATCAATTAACAAAAAAGATAAGGATCCCTGCCCTCAAGGAGCTTATATATTAAAACTAAAACATAATACATTTCCTGGTATGTTAGGAGGAAATAAGTGCAATGGGAAAAGTGAAAGTAAAGTAGGTTAAGAGGGACTGAGGCTAGGGGTATGTTATACTTTATTTTTATTTTTTAAGATTTTATTTATTTATTTGAGAGAGAGTTAACCAGAGTGTGCAGATGATTTTGCTTACCTAAATATTGAGAACAACAAAGGCAGTTCAGAGAAGTATAAAGGAGTAATTTCCAACTCTTATTTGGTGCCAACTAGTACTTAATTTTTTTTATGTAGAATTTTAACTGCTTGAAGTGCAGTAAAGGGAAGAGCTAAAAGCACAATGATCTTTTTGTACAACTGCAAGTGCCCTAGATATTCAATCTAATCATAAATAAAATTCAGACCAAAGAAAAAGATCATCATAAATGATGGTGTTAATGAGTCGCAGACGTGTATGCTGTGTGTCTGAGTCCTTATTGTATGTGCTTTTTGATCTCCTAGTTTTAGAGCATTTTCTAAAAATAATCAGAAAGCTAAGCAGGTCTGCATTTCTGCAGATCCATGATATTTAGAGTCCACAAAGGGATTATTATTAATGTGTGAAATTGCCTCCCTGGCAACATAAATGAAACAAAAAACTGTTCATGCATATCTGAGGTTACATTTTAATTTTGACCTATGCTTAATATTTTGTATTCAGTGAACCAAAATTTGCAAAATTCAAAAGGCAACTGTTTTTAAGCTATGTATTACATAGCTGGATAATAATTCCATCTAGTGCCTTATAATATTTTTGGAAAGCATAAAAATATGAAAACAAAACTCACAAGCAGAACTATTGCTAATTTTGTAGAGCTTAATATTTATATTCATATGATCCAGATGGAATACAGTCAAGTTGAAATTTTAGTATAAATTTCATCTTTGAATATAGTCTGAAAAATTTAATTCACAACTATGGGATATCTTGCTCTCAGAAAATTAACAGGACGTACCTCGTGTTTTAAGTAAATGTAACTGCCTTAAATTGAGCCTGACTCTGTGGAGAATGTATTATTGCCTGCCAAATGCTATCACATGTGCGTTAGTATCAGTTATGAATTATGGATCACTAATAGCTAAATGACTGGGGTCATATTTGATCAAGCCGACAGTGTGAACTATGAAATTCATTTATCCTCCAAGACTGTCACTAGTTTCAGCTATTTATCAAGACAATTTTTGCCTGTAGCCTCTGTTCTTGCCCCTAATATACCTGATTCCTACATGGCTCGGGAAGGCACAGGTGTGAACAGTCCTTTGCATAATCACACACAGGCGTGAACACAACCTCTTCTATCTTGCAGGGAACCATGGGATGAGACTACCCTGTAGATTCTGTAGAATCCTCCTTTCACTAAGGAGGCTAGCTGAAGGGCAAATAAGAGGATAGTGTTAGGTCCTTCTCACACACAACACACACAACATACACTGTTCTTTCTTCCCAGTGGCTGTTTATTACTGAGAGGAGGAAATGTCAGCATCCCTTCATCAGATGCTAATTCAACAGTAAAAATTGGTGGAAGGACATGAAGTCAGTCCACCACAGTGGTTAAAATATTTACTAATTAAATACAGTTGTAACTCAATGCTCTGAAATAAAAAGAACTTTGAGTGTGAAGTCAATATTTGCATGATTAGAGAGATTTCTTACTTTATGTATCTTTCTTCAAATATATGAACTGGGTCATATTTATTCTTCAACCAGGAACAAAAAGAGATCCTGTCTCTTTTGGTCCACAGATGTATTGGATTGTTATCAAGTTTCTTACTGGGAAAGGTTAAGTTAATATTTTGACAACAGATAAAATCTTCAAAGTGAGCCACAAGCTTAAGTAACGAGAGTTAGATTTTATAGGCTAGAATGTCACGGATAAAGAATAGAAAAAGGGTTTGCAAGTCATGCAGTGATGATTATTCTTAGTGTAAAGTTTACCATCCCTCCATCTCAACAACTCTCTTAACATGTCACCTTGTCCTTTATAGTCACGTGTTGAAAGAGACCTTGGAGAGTCCAAGAGTTGCAAGCTCACGTGCTTTGGGGTTGTAAATGACTATATCCATCGTTTGCAAATAATAGGAGTGATAGAAACCACAGGAATTCAAGAGCTTTTGCCCTATCTAAAGACATTCAAACCAATTTAAAATAAAGATTGTGTCTTCCAAACACACCCATCCACAAAATAAATGAGGCCTATGTACCCCCAATTTGCTACCCTATGACTTAGCCTAACCCAAACAGCAGTTTCTTCTAACCTATTATCCAAGTTCAGATCCCTTCTCGAAATTCCTGCCAAGTGGCCATTCACTTCTGTTGGAACAATTCCAGTGACGAGAACTCATAACCTTTTGAAGCTGCCAAGTTTTTTGTCAATTATATCAGTGATGGTAGTGAAAGTAGTCTCTTTTGTGGTTGAAGATATTAATAACAATGATTCGTGAACTTTAACAGTATATTACTCTGACCAGCAAGAGCCCCATAGGCCTCTCTGTTTTGTGATTGTTACTTGAGAGTCTGTCACTGTTGAGGGTTCTAACTCTTTGCTTCATGGATGCTGCAATCAGTTGCTTAACTACAAAAGCGTCCTCATATTTGACTGTATTATCCCAAGTTTAGTTGTATTGTTCATGTTATTTAGGCTGATCTTAAAAAGATCCATTTTCCATTAGCATTTGTTTCATCCCATGACACATGAACTATGCAGTTTCTTGGTACTAGGCACTGAGCTAAGTCCTGGGATACAAGGGAAGAAGGCTCTGCTTTCCTTAGACTTACATTCTAGTTAGGGAAATGAACAAAACACAAAATAATTTAAAGGTTCTCTGAAAGGAATAGAAGCTGAAGAGGCAGACAGGAGCCAGATCATGCAGGGACTTCTAGGGCCCCTGGTGTTTGGAGTTTTCTAAGAACATGATGAGAAGCTCTGGAAGGATTTTAAGTGGAAGAATGACATGAACTTTAGATATTGTTGAAGAGGAAAAATGCTAACATATAGTCAGTGTACAAAATTCAGAAAATACAAAGAGTATATTAAAGAGAAAATAAATGATGCAAGATACTGTCACCCAGAGCCAAGTGTGGAATGGGAGGTACGGTAGAGAGAATTCTGTACTAACCAGTTCAGGCTCGTATAACAGAATACTACACATTAGGTGGCTTAAACAGCACATGTTTATTTCTGACAGTTGTGGAGACTGGGAAATCCAAGATCAAGATGCCAGCAGATCCGGCGTCTGAGGAAGACACTCTTCTTCGTTTGCTTTCCTGTTACATCCTCTTATGGCCAACAGAGGGCTCTGGTCCTTTCCATATAAGGACACTGATTCCATCTTGGAGCTCCACCCTCATGACCTAACCTAACCCTAATGACCTCCCAAAGGCCCCACCCACTATCCCAATGGAGTAAGGGTTTCAACATAGGAATTCATACAGTCCATACAAGCTCCCAAGACTCTTACCCTCTAGTATACATTCCCTGTAAATCTTTTCCCATTCACTGAGCATGGGCAGGAATATGAATATGAAAACATCACTCCCATGGTTAGGTTATGTTGTATGGCAAGGGGGAAAGGATTTTGGAAATGTAATCAGGGTCCCTAATCAGTTGATTTTAAGCTATTCCAGAAGGAGATTAGTCTGGATGGACCTGGTCTAATCAGGTGAGCTCTTTAGAAGAGGGGCAACTGAGTGGCTCAGTCATTTGAGTATCTGCCTTCTGGTCATGGTCTCGGGGTCCTGGGATTGAGCCCCGGGTCAGGCTTCCTGCTTAACGGCGAATCTGCTTCTCCCTCTGTGCTCTTCCCCCCACAAACAAATAAATAAAATCTTAAAAATAAGTAAATAAAAGAGGGTCTCTAGATCTTAGTAAAAAGTCATAGATATTCAGTTAAGGCAAATATGCTTTTCCATTGGCTCTAAGAAGCAAACTACTGTGTGGAAAGGCCCATGTGTCAGGGAACAGTGGGTAGTGTCCAGTTACTAAAGGTCTCAGGCCTATAACTGCAAGGAATTAGATTCTGGCAACAACCAATGAACATGGAAAAAGCTCTGATGACACTACAGCCTCAGCCTGGTAGGATTTTTTTTTTTTAAGATTTTATTTATTTGACGTGGAGAGTGAGAGAGCACAAGCAGGGGGGAGCAGCAGAGGGAGACTGAGAAACAGACTCCCCACGGAGCAGGGAGACCAGTGTGGGACTCTGTCCCAGGACCTGAGATCATGACCTGAGCTGAAAGTAGACGCTTAACTGACTGAGCCACCCAGCCACCCCAGCCTGGTAAGATCTTGAACAGAGAACGCTACAAAGCCATGCCTGGACTCCTGTTCCAAAAAACAGAAGAAAACAAAACACAACAACAAAAAAAAACTGGGTAATAAATTATGAGATAATAAATTAGTGTTGGATTTAAGCTTCTAAATTCATGGCAATTTGTTACACAACAATAGCAAATTAACACAAAGGGAATGACCTGATCTTCTTCATGAGTAAACTGAGGGGCAAGAATGGAGCACAGTTAGAGTCACCATCATGATCCAAGCAGAAGATAAGAGCAACTTCAGAGTAGGATCCTGGCAGTAGAGGTAGACATTTTAAATAAATTTGGAATTGAAACAGGACTTGCTGATAAATAGGATTTGGAGGAGGAAATAAAGGAAATAATCAGAATGATTCTTAGGATTTTGGCATGAGCAAATGAGTGGATGGCAGTGCTATTTACTAAATCTTGAAAGAATAGAGGATGGACATTTTAGTCTACAGGGTAGGGTCAGAAGATGGTGCTCAGTTTTAGAAATATTATATTTTGAGGCACCTGGTTGGCTCAGTGGGTTAAGTGTCCAACTCCTGATTTTGGCTCAGGTCATGATCTCAAGGTTGTGAGATTGAACCCCGCATTGGGCTCCACACTCAGTGAGGAGTCTGCTTCTCTCCCTCTCCTTCTCCCTCTGCCCCTCCCTTGCATAAATACATACATACATCTTTTTTTTAAGAAAAGAAACGTTGTTTTCATGAAGTTAGTAGTTAGATATATATTACATGTATTTGCATATGTGTATAAATGTATGTGTATAAATGTCTATATGCATGTACATGTATATATATATGCTACTATTTGTCTTAAAATTAGGATGGTAGTATAGTTCATTTTACTTTTTATTGACTTAACAGTAAAAACATGAATTTTAATGATTGCATAATATTCCACTATATATTAATCTCAAGTATTTAGCCATTCCCTTATTCCTCTATTGTTGTATGGTTAAACCAGTTTTTATTCTTTTCACTTTTAAGAGTGATGTACTAGTAAATATTCTTTTTTTTAAATTTATTTTAATACCAGTATAGTTAACATCCACTGTTAATGTTAGTTTCAGGTGCAAAATACAGTGATTCAGCACTTCCATACTTCATCCAGTGCTCATCCCAAGGGCCCTCCTTAATCCCCATCTCCTGTTTCATCCGTCCTCTCACCACCTCCGGTGAGCATCGGTTTGTTCTCTGTAGTTCAGAGTCCTTTTCTTGGTTGTTGTTTTTTCCTTCGCTCATTTGTCTTGTTTCTTAAATTCCACATATGAGTGAAATCATATGGCATTTGTCTTTATGATTCTCAGTATTTAGAGTAAATCACTAGAATTGGAGTTGCTGGGTCTGATAGGTTTGAACATTCTTATGATTTTTTAAATTCAAATGTATTGAATCATCTTCTAGACTTCAACACTGAGTATTTTTACTATTAAAAGCATCTTTGCCAGTTTAAAGGTGAAAAAAACAAAACAAAAACAGAACATTTCTCTATCAATTTATCCCAGCCTGTGTATTTTGAAGGTATGCTCCAATGTTTCATTTTGTTTTCTGTTGTTCTCTTCTGCCTGGCCTGACCCCTCTCTTTATGGCCTGACGCACAACTGCATGTGAACTCGGAGTGTGTTGTTAGTAAGCACCAAGAGGAAATAAAATGATGCCAGAAAGCCAATCATCCTTTATGAAAACATTGGGGAATTTGTTCTAATAGATTTCCCAAAATTATTTCTAAAACCAGGAAGTCTTGATGTGTCCTCATCCTCAAATGAGTTTCCCTCCAAACCCATAGAGTGTAAAATATTTTTATATAGTTTGCAATATATAAAAGGAAGAACAAAAAAATGACTTTTAGGGCGCCTAGGTGGCTCAGTGGGTTAAAGCCTCTGCTTTCGGCTCAGGTCATCATCTCAGGGTCCTGGGATCGAGGCCCGCATCCGGCTCCCTGCTCGGCGGGGAGCCTGCTTCCCCCTCTCTCTCTGCCTGCCTTTCTGCCTCCTTGTGATCTCTCTCCCTCTGTGAAATAAATAAATAAAATCTTTAAAAAAAATGACTTTTAATGTTTTTTATCTTGTTTTTCTACATTTTAAAATAGTATACTGAGATAATACTATCATCCTCTGAGCTAAAACTATCAATTAAAATCTCTACAATATATCTCAAGAAGTGGCAATTAAAAATGTATTCAATGTATTAGGTTGCATATTATTTAATAATGATTGCCTGTGGGTGATGGGCTTATGATGGGTAGTTATTTTATTTTTATTACTTTTTTATATTGCGTACATGTTTAATATTGAATATTAGTAGTATTCTCTAAAAATAAAGACTTTAATAGAACTTTAAATTTAATTAAAAAAGCACTTTAAAATGTCTTAGGAAACAGTTTCTTGAAATTGCTTTAGAAATCCAGAATAAACAGAAGCAACCTAATCATTTGTAAGGATTAAATGGAAAAACTTGAAAAACCAGGCTGTGCAGTGTACTAATTGCATGCCTAACACTTGACCTCAAACCAACAATTACATTTTTGTAAAAACACAAACCATCTTCTGTTTTTTTCCAAACCACTTTTAAGTATATTTTCAGATACCTTTTGAAAAATAGATCTGGGGAAAAAAAATTTCAAAAGGCCTGTGACTTCCTGTTGGTGAAGGGATAAACCAAGATGCTGTGTAATCAGAAAGCTTGGCTTTCAGAGGGAAAGAAAACCTGTCACAGCTCAGCATCAGGCACAAATGTCAGTTATTAAATGGCATTTGCAAACCACATTAGAAGCCGTGCAGGCATCTCTTTATTAATGATAATATCTATTGTTTGAATTTTTCTACATGCTGGATAGTCTTCCGTATACTTTACATGCACTCTCTTTGTGAAGACTTTAAAGATTTTTTTTTTTTTTTTTTAGTTATTCAATTTTATGAATGAGGAAATAAGCCAGAAAAAGAGATTGCCTAAGATCACTCTTTGGTCAACTATGGGGTAGGGTTTAATCTCAGGATTGTTTTATCCTAATGCTTGCTCTCAGCTATTACTTGTAACCCTTACCCTGCTATCTTATCTAAACTGATTTTCTTCCAAGTATAAACGATTGACCCTCCACCGCTTTCAAGAATAGCTGTCACTGAATCAGACTACATGCACCTTGCTTCTCTGTCATTTTGCCTGTAATCATCACTCTTCGCACTTGCTGGGTGCACAGCCTCGCTCACTGGCCCACTTTGCTTCAAGCTGGAAACCCTACGTCCTTCATTTGACCCCCAAAGCACAACTAAACTTTAGAGTGACACTTTATTGGATATTGGAGGTTGGAAGAGAAGTGAAGGTGAATTCTGCAAAAAGCAGGGAACAGTATTCAGTATCAGTCACCGTTGTTTCTAAGAACTTACCCACAATTCCTCAACACAAGGGATTTCTTTGTCAGACTGAGGCCTCTTGACACATGGCTGGAACCTTTGCTTTTCTTCTGCAGCCTCTTCTAATAACCTCCATCTGGCTTCCAGCTCATCAGCATGTTCAGGAATTGGGAAGGTTACACAGCTGTTGAGCTCTCCACCCCCCATTCCAGTTTAGGCTCTGGCCCTAGGTTTGTACTGAATAACTCGCTAAGATACTCTGCTAAGGCTAGTGCCATCCACTCAGGAGCTCCACCTTCACCTTTACAAAGGATTGCTGCAGATTTGAAATTACATTTTTTTCTTTAACTTCTCCTGAATCAAATGCTTCCACTCCAACAACCTCAGCAAACTTTATATATTAGTCAGAGAAACAGAATCATAGGAAATATATATATAAAATACATATATAATAATATACATATAAGTATAATAATATATAAAACATCTCCAAAGAATCAGAACCATAGGAAATATATATAAAATATTATATATTATATATGTGTTATATATGTACATATAAAATATATATAATACATAAAATATATATAATCTACCCATCTCTCCATCTATAGATATATTTTTTAAAAAAATGGTTCATGTAATGTGGGAGCTGGCACACCAGAAATCCATGGACAAGCTGGCAGCCTGGAAATTCAGTTAGAATTGATGTTGCCATCTTTAGTCTTAAATCTGCAGAGCAGGCCAGACAAGCTGGAAAAGTTTCTGGGTCCCAGTCTTGAGCCCTAATTCCTTCTTCTTCAGAAAATTTCAGTCTTGGAGCACCTGGGTGACTCAGTCGGTTAAGCATCTGCCTTCGGCTCAAGTCATGTTCTCAGGGTCCTGGTGTTGACCCCCACATCAGACCCCATATTGGGCTCCCCGCTCGGCAGGGAGTCTGCTTCCCCCCTCCCACTGCCCCTCCTCACCGCTCATGCTCTCTCTCACTCTCAAGTAAGTAAATAAAATCTTAAAAAAAGAGAAGAAAATCTCAGTCTTGTCTGTTAAGACCTTTAACTGATTGGCTAAGACCCATCCATATTAATGGACAACATCCACAGACTTAAATGTTTATATCATAAAAAAAATTACCTTCCCAGCAACATCACAGTTGGTATTTGACTAAACAACTAGGTGTATCACCTAGCAAAGTTGACACATAAAATTAACCACCACATTCTAGATATTTAAATTCCTGTTAAGTGCCAGGCCCAAACATGTCTTACTATCAGTGTGCTTAAAGATTAGGTAGAAATTTTTCGCCTATAGATCTTTGAAATGGCCCACACTTTCAGAAAGATCCACTTACCCATTATGCCCTCAACCCCTGTATGCAATACCATCAGATTTACAGAATTGGGGTGAGAGCTAAGACCTCCAACGGCAGCTTTGGCTTCCTTGTATTAAGAGTAAGGAAGCACCACCACCCTAGGGGAATTCTGGAGATGGTTCCAGTTATTCCAGGCAGACAAAAACATTTATGATTGTGGAGGAGCCTTGTTAGCTACTGAGAAGAAACTGTCTTCGGGTATAATGGTGATGGTTGTAATGGCTTAATGGAGATGGACAGGCCTAAGCTGAAAATCCCAGAGTTGGACAAAGCTCTACAATGTTGAACAAAACCTTCCTTTTTCATTTTATTGCCTATAAAATAGGAGTGATATTTTTTCAGAGCTTTAGTAAGGTCAAATGAAAAAAATATATAAATTTTCTAGCAACAGGTTTCATACTGTTAAAATGGCAGTTTTCTTTTGAGTCAAGGCTGAGTCACAAGAAATTTTTTTTTAAGATTTTTATTTAATTATTTGACAGAGAGAGATTACAAGTAGGCAGAGAGAGAGGAGGAAGCAGGCTCCCTGCTGAGCAGAGAGCCCGATGCGGGCCTCGATCCCAGGACCCTGAGATCATGACCTGAGTCGAAAGCAGAGGCTTTAACTCACTGAGCCACCCAGGCGCCCCTGAGTCATAAGAAATTAAAACTGACCCAATCATAGTAAAAAAAAAGATAAAAATGATAATGATTGGGCAAGCGGCAACACCCACAGTCCAGGCTTTACAGAGACAGGACTCAGTCCTAGAAAGTCAGGAGTCAAGGTTGTCTCTTTCTCCCTGCTTCCCCAAGATCTTTCATTTTCACTCTTCTCTCTAAGTCTTTTCCATTCTCCTCTATAGACTTCAGAATTCATTGTTTAGTTGTGATTGCCCAGACTGTCTGCCCATGGAAAAGCAGCTCTTAAGTCAAGCGTCAGATGAGACCTCATCCTACAGTCTGCTCAAGGAAAAGCTCATGAATATGTAGATTCCAGCATAAGTCCCTCTTTGGAGATGGGGAACATATAGACTCAAATGACATCTCTAGACATGCCCACCACTTGTAGCTGCAGTGAAGACATATCACCTTGAACTTATTCAGACTCAAACCCCATATAAAGTATAGCATGTGCCTCCATTACTATCAACTAAACCTCACAATAAATAAATCTACCAAAATTACAGAGTTTAATCTGGATGGCAGAACTAAAAAGTAGAGTATACCAACAGGAAAACAGAAACACTGTGTAATTCCCCATCCATATCCCATTCTCCACTAAGGTTTCATAGCTATCTTAAAGGCAGTGTGCTTTGAATGTCCAAACATCAGTGTACATACTTTACTTTTGTTCTTCCTTAACACATACTTTACTGTTCTTAAGCGTGTCTCTACGTGTGGTGTATACACAAAACCATGCATACCATGTGTATGGATGATTTAATGATTTTTTTTCAATCATAAATTCATCAATACATGTTTCTTGGCACTTCTTTATTGACTTAAAAATTGCCCTTACGGGGGCACCTGGGTGGCTCAGTTGGTTCAGTGTCCAACTCTTGGTTTTTGCTCAGGTCCTGATCTCAGGATCATGAGGTCAAGTCCCATGTCTGGCTCTGCACTCAGGGTGGGGGGTGTCTGTTTGAAGATTCTGTCCCTCTGCCCCTCCCCCTACTCACACTCCCCCCAAAATCAATAAATGAATCTTTTTAAAAAATCCCCCTTAATGTAAGCTGGTACTCCATGTGGTGACATTATCATTGATCATTCCAAATGGAATACAATTATTCTGAGTTATAGATGGTGCTGATTAATATTTGATCTGATTAGTTTGGTTAATTATATTGCTAAAATAGATGGTAGAACAGGAAGGGATCTTACTGAATTTAATTTAAAAGACTTATCTAAGGTTTATGCGACTAATTCGTTTTAAAGCCAAAATATTTGACTCTTACATGTGTGCTTCCCTTCTTGAATTTATTGTCTTCCTGTAAGATTTGCTGTGTTCCACAGTCATGGACTACTGAGTTACATGAAAAATGTAGGCTGTTAATAGCCAGCCAAGAACTGCAAAACAGGAAAATGTGGCTGTCTCAGGACAAGGCATTGCTACTAATGGGGAGGGAATGCAAAACTTATTCCTTGTGTTCATGGGAATATATGTTCATATGTACCATCTTTTAACAGGGAACACAAAATATGTAATTAGCTGGATAAATTGGCATATTTATATGACTTTAAAAATGCTTAGATGCCATCTTTTCATTTTCTGTCATATACGGTATTGTTGATAACCACCAAATTAGATATGGTATTAGTTTTTGGCTTTCTGTGAAATTCCTTGAGTATTGTTCTTATTAAGACTTGTGGCATTAGAGATCACTGCTTTTGACCTCATCCATCTGTTTTCCTTGGACAAATGCAGAAATTTAACCAATAACAAAACTCAGTTACTTTACTAAAGTGCTGGTTTGCATGATTTTAAACCAGGGACAAAGAGGAACAGTGTTATTGAATAAAACTGTCTATTGCCTTTCCAGCATGCAGCTGGTTAAGAAATGCTTGTAGAGTTATTTGTAATAACATAAAAGGCATGCCTAGTATTTGATAATTGTTAGATGTTTTTCTTGTTCTCAGAGTGGTTATCAGAAAGTTTACGCAGTACACCTGAACATTATACCAGGAAGGAAGCGTTTCAGAAACGATTGAAGCTGCTTTTGAGTGTGCACAAGCATGTGAGTGTATTTGTGTGGCCTGCCTGTGTACACATGTATGTATATGATTTATACATCTCTTTGCACAAAGCATTTGAGGTACCACAGGACATCATTCGTGATAAAAAGCCACATCAGATTACAGTCAGTTAATAGGTCAGACACTACATAATGCTTTCTTCAGCTTAGATTTCTTGAAATCTGACAAGTTGAAGAAGGTGAGATCCTGGGACTTTTAATCTGCATCGGCGTAAAACCGTTCCCTTGTGCTGAAAGGGTGTGAGGAGAAGATTTCCTTGGGGAAGGCAAGCTTTTAGAAGAGTTTATTGTGCAATTCATAGAGAAATGAACTCTGTAGTATTTTAAGTTTGAAAGCTAAAATTTAAAAAATTATTTATCGACACGAAAACTACGGGAATTAAAACACAAGGGTAAGGTATAGCTGCCTTTCAGCCTTACTGATCTGGTTTCTGTCTGAGGTCTATTTGTACAGGTCAGATGTTCTTCCTTCTCCAGCAAGACTCAACCGAGTCTTACCTAATAACCTGCTCTCATCAAGCCAGCTGCCTTCTGCAGGGGAAGAACCAGGACAGAAAGAGCTAGAATTTAATGTTGTGAACAAAGTCTTGCTAAAAACCTTGTCCATATCCCCTACTTTGTACTTAGGTCGAAATGACATAAAGACGAAGCTTTGACGAATGGAAATTAATTATTTGTGATAAGGCCCTTTTTATTTCCTGGTTGAAAGCAACCACAACAAAGTAACTAGTTATCCTAACAAGAAAATACTCATATTGTTTTTATTAGGTGTGAAAATCCATTCTTGTCCCATTATACCATGACATAAGTATCTTTGAATGAGTAGAACTATATTGAGGAACTTTCTAGAAGGAAGGAAGATGATAACTTAAGGCCCCTCTCGAGATCTTTTGGAAGAACTTGGGAGGTGAGAGAAGAGTGGTTAAGAGCGTGGACTTTGGTATCACAGCAGAGTAGGACTTCTCTAAGCTTCTCAAGGACTTCTTTTTAATTTTCTCTAAAATGGGATTAATAATACATCCTGCCTCAGATGTGCCATGTGATGTATTTAACAGATGATGTGGTTTCCCTGTTGCACTTGTAACAAATTACCAAAAATTGAGTGGCTTACAACAACACAAATTTATTATCTTAAAGTTCTGGTGGTCTGAAGTCCAAAATACTTCTCACAAGGCTAAAGTCAATATGTGGGTAGGGTCGCTTTTCTTTCTGGAGACTCTAGGGAAGGACCCATTTTCTTGCCTTTTCTAGCTTGGAGAGGCCCCCCGCCGTCTTCCAATGACCAGCAGTGGCCAGTTAAGTCTTTCTCATACCTCCTCACTCAGCCACCGACTCTCCAGTCTCCCTTCTGTACTCCTGAGAACCCTGTGATCACACCGATCCCATCAGGATAATTTCCTATCTCGAGGCCAACTAATAAGCAACCTTAATTCCTCTTTGCTGCTGTGTAAGTGAGGTCACATGTTCACAGCTTCCAGGGATTAGGACAGGGACACTTTTAGGAGTTCTTTGTCCTGCCTATCACAGCAGAGTACGTGCCACTAAGTACACACACAGGGGACGTGCGAGCTTTTGCTATTCTTAACCCCCAGAAAGGAAGCAACCCTCTCTGAATGGTTTGTGTTGTTAAAGAGGATGCCAGCTGACCCATGTCCCAGAAACCAGATAAGCACAAAGCCTCCCGCACTGCATTTTGGTACCTTTTACACACAGTCGTTTTGGCACTCTGTCTTTAAAGCTGCAAAATAAAGAACAGGGTGGTTATGTCGGACCTAACTACACATGGTCCACGGCTTTCCTGTCCTCTCACTACGCTTCCTTGAGGATACTTTCTGCAAGGGTAGCAGCTCACCTGCATGTAGCCAACTCCCCCAAGGAGCACCTTCTGTCAAGCCGAACGTGCCGCACGTCCAGCTTGAACTGGGAAACTGTCCCTTACTCTTCTGTGTGTCCTGGAAAGTATCTCCAGATTTCAAGTGACCAGTTTTGACTCAAAACATCCTTCGTCCCTGCCGATTGCCAGGGCGGCCCTCCTCTTCCTGGCACACACACGTGAACTTGTCCTCCTTCCCGCCCTCACAAGTGCTCTCCAAGTTCAAGCTTCTTGTGCTCTTGTCCAGAGTAGAGGCAGAGCCTCCTGACTGTCTTGCGCTCTCCTTCCTTCACTGCTTTGTGCCTCCACCTCCAGGAAGCCTCAGGTCCCTTCTTTCCACACCTTTGGCCTTAGATCAATCCTGCCTTGTATTAAATCCACCTTTGTCGGCACACTGGAGGGCTCAGGGAATTCTTGTTAGGCACCTACCATTTGGCAGACATTGCACTTAGACATTTGACCTGCATTATCTCATTTAATCCGAAGGTAATGCCCTGGCAGGGAGGTGTTATTTCTCCTTTCTCGCTAGAGAGGCAGTTGGAGGCTAGAGAGCTTGGTATACCTCAGCTGAAGCTACACAGTCAGGGACAGAGAAAATTCAGACTCAGGTGTATCTGACCTCAGAGCCCTTAGTTCTCCCACTACCCTGGAGCCCCACCATTTGACTTTGTTTTTAAGGCGTCTGTTTTATGAAGGCTCGCTGGAGTTCATGTATTTTGGCAGCAAATCTTCCAGTAGCCTAATGACAAACATATCATAGTTTGGTCATCTTGGTGGTGGTTTCTATGGACAGCTTAAGACTGCTATATGTATGTATGTATATATATACATTTTTTTTAAATTTTAAATTTCTTTTTAATTTTTTAAATTTTTTTTAGATCTAGGACTTGACAAACCTCTGCCTTTGATGTGGCTTGCAGAGTAGTCCAGGTGCATTTCTTATATCTGCATAAAAAGAGGGGTGGTGTGGGGAGGAAGGCATTTGTCCATGTGTGGGTGGCTTTTACCCATGTTAAATGAGGGCATTTGTGGAGGTAAATAATCCCGGTAAGTCTGTTCCCTTTCCATTAGAGATCAACTCTCAGTGACAAGCCAAAGCATGCTTTTCTTCTTTTACCAAAACACCCACAAAGGAAACAGAAACCAGTTTAGCAACTTTTGTAAGTGGGTGCAGAGGATTCCTATAAATAAAGCCTCCCATTGTGCCACTCTGGTCATGCGAGGTTTGGAATGCCAATGGTTTATGTTGTCCTACCCTGAACTCTTACTGACAGCCTAGTGAATTAACTCTAGCTAATTCTGATACTCCATAAAGGTGACTTTAATTAGAAACAATACTCTACGAACATACTTTGTCCCCCCTCCACCACTACTCTTCATCCTTTCCTCATTGGTTCCTTTCCTGAAGAGAGAAAAATAATAATAAAACTCAGACTAGGCGGTCTTAGTAAGAGGAAGAATGGTATCTGGTACATTAAGCTTTGTTGTTTATCTATAAAATGTATCAAAACAAATACTATACAGAGGAGGTCAATTTGGGCAACTCTTTTTTATTCATATGCTGTTTTTTTCCCTCTTTTCATGATGGAACCGTAGAATTTGAAAAGCTGTAAGAAATGGGGTATCTGTCTGCCTTCAGCTCAGGTCATGATCCTTGGGTCCTGGGATTGAGCCCAATGTCTGGCTCCCTGCTCAGTGGGGAGTCTACTTCTCCCTCTCTCTTTCACTCTCTCTCGCTTTCTCTCTCTCTCAAATAAAACGTTTAATAAAAATAAAAAATAAAAACCTGTAATAAATGGACTTTAGTAATATAAGGAAATATCCCTACAAACATTGGTAGTTCTTTTGTAGGTAGGAAAATGCAAACAAAATCAACTACTGAATGTGGTTCTTAGATTTTTGTGTAATTGTGAAAGCTAAACATAGCAGAAGAAATTGACCTTTACTTGAGAATTAAAAATGCTGTCTGGAGTCATTACTGGGTCAGTAGTCAAAATTGGAACACAGACAACAGATCATATAAAAGTATTATGTCAATGTGAAATTGACTAAAGTTAAAAACAGCTCTGTGGTTATGTAAAAACATCTATATTCATAGGAAGTATATGTAAGTATTTAGGGACTAAGGGCCATGATGCATGTAACTTACCTTTAGATGGTTCAGCAAATATACACATTGTGTGTGTGTGTGTGTGTGTGTGTGTGTACACAAATAGCACAGAAGGAAAACACAAATGTAAAAGAAAAGGGATAAAATATTAACAGTAGTTGAATCTAGATGAAGAATAATAAGAATACATTTGTCCTAAGCAATATTAATTTACATCTATGAGCGAATGAGGCTTGGATCTAAATTTCTAGCCAAAAAGATTATAATTAACAATAGACCTATAAATTCAACTGTTTACTAAGTATATCCATTAGGATATTCCACAGATATTTCAAAATCAACCTTTCCACAATTGGTTTTATAAGGTCCCCCTTTAACCTGAGCTCCTTCGTTGTTCTCTGTTACCAAACTAGATTCTTTCCTCTACCTCCCCTACCACATCTCCCCGACCAGCACAGCTACAATCACTCAAGGAATCCTGTTCTATTTTATACTCTCCTACTTGTAAAGTCTCTTCAATGAATCTACTCTTTCAGTCCTCACTGCTGTTACTCGGCTTCAATATCACAATGGATTATGATCATCACCTCCCAGGTGGTCTTTCGCATTCAGAATGTGTTCCCCTCCAAATTATTTACAAGGCACATGAAGGCGCTGGTTCTTGTTTATTTCTCTCATCTTGTATCTCCTCTCTCTTTGCCCGAATTTAGCTTGCCCTCTCCCTTACCATGCTACAGTCACACTTCACTTTCAGCTGAAGCTTTCTCTAGCCACAGGCCTTTGCCCATGTTAGACTCTCTGCCCTGAACAGTTAGTTTCCTTTTCCCCTGCTTACAACACCTTGTTAAACACATCATCCTATTTGCCTGATTTATTCTTCCTTTAGATCTCAACTTAAATGGACTTCCCCTAGAGAACATTCATGACACTCCAAGTCTAATCAACTCAAAATTAAAATCAAAATAACAAAAAAATGGATTATTATGAATATGGTTTTGAAATTAGCATATATTGTGTACATATTCATTCAGTCAAGGTTTTCCACAGATACTCATTGAACACCTGTTATATGCCTAGCAACTTCAGTTGGGTCATTGGACAGATATTTGTTGACCTCCTACAGTGTTTCAGAGGGCATTTTGGATGTGAGGACTTGAATATTAGAGCTTAAATTTTCATGAGGGTGACTACTCAGAAACATAGTAACGTTTAATGTTAGTGATAAATGTCATGAAAGGAAAGCATACATGGGGTGCTTCCTTGGGTACTGAAGTCAGGGAAGACCTCTCTCATGCTCTTAGGCCAGGAGCATGCTTAGTGTGTTCAAGGAACAGCCAAGAGGTGTGTGTGTGTTACAGGCAGTGAGCAAGAGGATAAGGATGGAAGGGAGTTTTTAGGGCCAGATCCTGTGAGGTTGAGCAGTGAGTATACTCTGTCAGGTTGAATTGTCTGGGTATCTCTTTTAATTGTCCTCATGATTTTGTACTTCGACTGAGAACACAAACTAGACTGCATGCATTTTGTGGGGAGAAGGCATATTGAGGACCAAGGACAATGCGAGGGAGTCTCTCAAGTGCAAAGATGTTGCCCTGAGAATTACTGAGCCAGAATTGGTTAGACCCTGGAGAACTGGATGGTTGGTATCAGAAAGGAGACAGCAGGTGGAACTCAGCCTTTGTCCTGTTTAAACTAGCATCGCTGGTCAGACAGCCTGGGCACCCCAGTCTCTTCTCTTTGCCCCTTTCCATCCCATTCTTTTCTGATTGTTCCAAAATTAACTTAGCTGAAATCTAGGATCCTTTCTAGCCTTTGGATAGTGATGGAGAGTATTTTGCTTTTGTAGTATGGTAGGGACCTTTTTTTTTTTTTAATATTGTATTCATTTATTTATTTGACAGAGAGAGAGAGAGAGAGATCACAAGTAGGCAGAGTGGTAGGCACAGGGAGAGGGAGAAGCAGGCTCCCTGCTAATCAGCAGGGAGCCTGATGTGGGACTCGATCCCAGGACCCTGGGATCATGACCCAAGCTGAAGGCAAACATTTAACTGACTGAGCCATCCAGGCACCCCATCACTTTTGTCAGTAAGTGTAATACATTGTTTTAAAAAATAAAGTAATGAATTCCAGTTTTTATATCAGTTTCTAGCCAAATGGTCTAAATAGAGCATGTATAGCATAATTTTACTTTATATACTTCTGTATGGTAAAAAAAATGTACAAACAAGCAAAAAAGTTCATTTTTTTTTCAAGAGAACTTTTTTTTTTTTTTAAGAGAACTACTTTCTTTCCAGGATTGATTCATAGGACTGGAAGATCTTGAATTATTTTCTAAAATGATATGTATTCCATTTTCTTTTCTTAATTAGTCTCTAATCATTTAATCATTTTTCTCTTTTATTTTCTTCTTCTTGATCTTTGTTGTTTCCCTTTCTTGATGTCTATAATCCTAAGGTTTGGCTGAAAAAAAAAAGCAACCTGTTTTCTGATAAGCATACTCTTTTCAAGTTTATGTGAAATAAATATAAGTAAGGGTAGAAGAGAAACTAAAGCAGAACATCATATGGAAATGAAGACAGTATACTTAAAGTACATTATTCATATTAAGTGAAATTTTTTAATTCATAATTATAATATTTTATAAAGTAAAAAGTAAAAAATATATGCTATTAAGCAGTCTCCAGAACACTATTGATTGATGTAAATATTTTAATCAGACATTAACTTTAATGTATTTCTTTTAGGGTATTATAATTTTCATGTACTCTATAGATTGTTATGTATATAATCATTTTCTTCTATAGACATTCTTGTAGGATCTTGAAATCAGCCTACAACTCATTTGCATGATGATTGATCTTCATTTTTTTCTTACTTTTCTATACGTCTTCCCTTGATAGTTTTGAATTTTCTGAATCAGACAGTTCAGAAAAGCTTTTTTTAGACTATGAAAACACTAATTGAAAAAGATATATGCACCCCCTATGTTTACTGCAGCATTATTTATAATAGCCATAGAATGGAAGCAAACCAAGTACCCATCAATAGATGAATGGATAAAGATGTGGAATATTACTCAGCCATAAAAAAGAATGAAACCTTGTCATTTGCAGCAACATGGATGGATCTAAAAGGCATAACGCTAAATGAAATAAGTCAGAGAAAGACAAATACCATAGATCTCATTCATATGTGGAATATACGAATAAAAAACAAACAAAAAAAAAAGAAAAAAGAGACAAACCAAAAAACAAACTCTACTACAGAGAACAAACTTGGCTGACCGATGAACTCACAAGTGTAGACGGTGTGCTACATGAGGGGCAGTTCTTTCACTAACACCACAAGGGTCTCTGGTCCAATGAGTGGTTTGATAGTAATTGTTACTATAAATAAGGAAAAAAAAAAAACTTAGGGAACAAATTATTGGTTACCAGAGGAGAGGTGGGTGGGGAGATGGGTGAAATAGGTGATGGGGATTAAGTCTGCATTTAACATGACGAGTACTGAGTAATATATAGAATTGTTAAATCAATATATTGTACACCTGAAAATAATATAACACTATGTTAACTATATTGAATTAAAATTAAGAAAAAAATAAAACATAAAACTATGGAATGAAATAAAAGGTTTTTTTAAGTCGTTGGTGTTAGTTTCAAGGTGTATAACATAGTGATTCTGCAACTCCGTACATACGCTATGCTCACGAGTGTAGCTGCCATCGATCACTGTGCAAGTCTATTACAGTATCCTTGACTAGACTCCCTATGCTGTGCCTTTTATCCCCACGTCTTATTCATTCCATAACTGGAAGCCTGTAGTTCCCACTCCCCTTCACCCATTTTGCCCAGTCCCTCTATTCTCCTCCCCTCTGGCCACCCTGTTTGTTCTCTGTTCATATGTCTGATTCCACCTTTTGCTTGGTTTTTGTTTTGTTTTGTTTTGTTTTTATTCAGGCTCTGTTCTGAAGGTTCATCCTAAGAAATTTCTGCATTATAAAGACTGTTATACAAACGTGGCTTATCTTGACTTGGCAGGCAATATGTGAGACATCTACCCAAGCTTTTATAGCACTCTCTGCATAATGATAATTTAACAAGCTAGCATTTATTGAGTGCTGATTACATGCCAAGTACTGTTCTAAGTACCATGTATGTATTAAATCTTTTAATCCTTCTAGCAGCCCTACGAGGTAGGAAGTATTAAAGTCCTAGTTTCACAGATGATAAAACAGAGGCGGAGAGGTCAATAGTTGATCTCTGACGTCATATCTGGAAGGTGGAGAAACAGGGATTTGAACCCAAGCGGACCGGTTCAGGAGCCTTAACTGTTCCTCACTCTGCAACCTTTGCATTGGCTGATGCGGCCCAGACGAGGCAGGAGGTACGCTGACTACTGAGTACAGATTGCTGAGAAACATTAAAAGGAGGGAAGAATAGAATGGAAAACGTGCTCCTTGCTTAATATGTGACATTTTTCCTAAGAGAAAAAGCACAGAACTAGAAGAGACTTCTTTTCTTTAGTCATAAAGTATGTTCACAAGAAGGAAGAAAATGTAAAAGGCCGTGTGTATCAGGTGGCTGAGTCAGAGCTGTAACCCCGTGCTTAGCACAGGCTGGGCTCAAATTAATTGATGCTCAGGAAACAACATGAAGTTGTGTTACATGCTCCATGATTTGCTTTAGTGAAAGCTCTTTTATGCTTGCAAAACTTACAGCAATTTTGGGAAGTATGTCTTTTCCATGAAGCCTACACTTAAAATACCCTTTATATATCCAACAATAAGGGATACTATAAGCAGTTCAGAATTTCTTTTAAGAACAGCACCTCTGTTCAAAAAAATAAATAGATAAATAAACACTTGATAAGTAACATTTCTCCTAGAGAAGCTATGTGTTTTCTCTGGACCAGGGAAGGTGTTCTTGTTCTTTTGCAGAGTGCATTTTGAAAAGGGTGCACACTTCCAATCACATCTCAGGTTAAGACTGTATCCTTGGCATTGTAAGGTGATATTAGCAAAAGTACTTTTCTAATCCTACCTCCCAACAATTAACCTCTATAAATAGGAAGATCACATGAGTCCAAAATTACCCAAGTCTTGGAAAGAGTTTTTATCATAAATTTTCCTTTAGGAAAGGGTCTTTTCTCTACCATCTTAAAAAAAATTCATTTTGAGCAAGCTCAAATTATGTAATCAGGCAGAATTCTCCATGTCATAAAAGTAAACCAACAAACATGCACATTATCATAGTCAACAATCATGTATTGTACACTTAAATTTCTTTAAGAGGATAGATCTTGTGCTAAATGTTCTTACCATAAAACAATTTTAAATGCTTTAAAAAAAATAAAATCACATTATCATAAATTGGTTAATCTACATGCTGTAATGAAAAGTAAGCTAGGAAAATACATTAAAAACTAAGAGAAAGAATCTAGAATAAAAACTAAAGGACATGTAGAAGCAATGGCATTTCTGATCACAGCATTTAAAATATTTTTAAATGGGAACCTCTTTGGCAGCANTCAGGTCATGATCTCAGCGTCCTGGGATCGAGGCCCGCATCGGGCTCTCTGCTCAGCGGGGAGCCTGCTTCCTCCTCTCCCTGTCTCTCTGCCTGCCTCTCTGCCTACTTGTGATCTCTCTCTGTGTGTCAAATAAATAAATAAAATCTTAAAAAAAAAAAAAAAATATTTTTAAATGGGAACCTCTTTGGCAGCGTGGATCCCAAAGATGATGGACAGCTAAGAGAAAGCAATGTCCAAGAGCCAGTACTACTCATAGGAAACTGTTCGTCAGATGCCTAATGGACAGGTCTAAGCACAATTAAAACATTGAGTTGATCTTACAAAAAAACCCTGAAAAAACTACACTTAGCTGACAAGAGAGTCAGGTCTAACTCCTATCAGATTCCTAATGAGAGCAAATAAGGAAGGGCAAATGACAAAATATTGGGAAGTACGTATCTTGTATAGATATGGCACATACATAGATGTGGTTATTTACTTATAGAGGCATCTGTCGTATCCGAATTCACAAGTGTGTTTGATATGAATGTGTAAGTGTTTTTGTAGCTTTCTTGTTCATATTCAAACGCGATGCAAATATAGGTAGCATTACCATCTGTGTGAGATGGAAAAATGCAAAGCCCTCCTTTGCATGTTCTGCAGATGTTGAAAACCGTGCATTTATATTTTGTCCAGGGTTTTTGAATGTGTATTTCTTCTTCTGACATGAAGTCTTGCTTTTAAAAAGAGTCAATTCCTTCCTGATTTTTACCTGCCGTTTTCATTTCCCCGGGAGTCTGCAGCTATGCTGAATTATTTGAAGATGCACATCAGGGCATCTTCACAACACTTCGACCCTCTCTTTTTCTGCACCATATAAAGCTATGAGGAAACAGTCTGCCATTAATTTTCTCTACATTGCTAAGTTGGCAAAACTTTTGAGAATAAAGCAGTATCTCCCAGTGTGGTTGTATGCATAACATGAGAATATTAATTGAAGCACTTTGTAAATAAGAAAGCATTATTAATTAAGTAAGGCAGTTATCACTAGCATTACTTTAAGCCAACCATTTCATTAAGGAAAGACATGGAAATTAGTATCTATTAAGCCCCAACTTACAGCAGAATGCTGAGAACTTTACTAGAAGTTTTACATAGGTTGTCTTATCAAATAGCATTCATAGCGAATACTGCTGGAATTCTTAAAGGAGCCAAATAAAGAGTTTGCAGTGGATACAAAATAGCTCCATAGGGGCGCCTGGGTGGCTCAGTGGGTTAAAGCCTCTGCTTTCAGCTCAGGTCATGATTTCAGGGTCCTGGGATCGAGGCCCGCATCGGGCTCCCTGCTCAGCGGGGAGCCTGCTTCCCCCTCTCTCTCTCTGCCTGCCTCTCTGCCTCCTTGTGTTCTCTCTCCATCTGTGAAATAAATAAATAAAATCTTTAAAAAAAATTAAAANCCTGCTCAGCGGGGAGCCTGCTTCCCCCTCTCTCTCTCTGCCTGCCTCTCTGCCTCTTTGTGTTCTCTCTCCATCTGTGAAATAAATAAATAAAATCTTAAAAAAAAATAAAAAAATAAATAGCTCCATAGGAAAGATGAGATATCATAAATTTTTACTTGAGAAAGAATCATATTGCCAGTTTATTACATTTCCCTCTAAAAATCACTGGCTTGGTGAGATATTTCACTAGGCAATGAGTAGGTTATTATTGATCTGTCAGAACTTAGCAAAAGCTATAGATTCTGTATTGCATTGAAAATCATAGTATTCTTGCTGTGATACAGTGTCATTGTTCTGAACATGAACTCTGCCTTCTTTATAACCATTGTCAGCTCCTTACAATGTACTAAGTCTGCACACAGTGTTCAGTGTCCTTTGTATCTTTTAACTTGTCCCCGAAGCTCACCTGTCTTGGCATCCAGTGGTCCTTGGATTTGCAAGGATCTGTGTTGACATTGCTACACCCTATGACTGTGATTCTACCCCCAAATAAAATACAGGACTGTTTGTGTAGATCTCAGTGAGCTGCACTGAAGGATCTCATAAAAGTGTAATGACAGGGGAGAATAAAAGAGAAGCATCCACCAAAATCTTCTCCAGGATTCTGAAGTTGAAGGACATGACCAGGGAGTCCAGGAGAGTCAGGCTATGGAGGCTGCCATCTGCTTCCATAGAGCTAACAGGAAATGTGGATTAAGAGGGGGCCAGGCAGGAAGGAGAGAGTCATTATGACTCCTATCCATTCACTCAATTACTAAGTATTTGGCACCATGAGGGATGTTGTGGTGGACTCTCTCCTTGTCCTAATAGGGAAGAAATACAGAAAGAAATCACCATAAGAGTATAATATTAGTATAAGGTATACTGTCTAATGACAGTGGGTGGTTCTGGGGGGAAAAAAATCAAACTTAAGTTTGGACAGTGAGCCAGCAGCATTTAAAAATCTGTAAAGGTACAAAACACCAGATACATTAGTACCCCGCTTATCAAATCTACTGCCTGTCAGTGCTATTAAGACTGAATAATAGAGATTCATCAAAGGTGGTTGTGCCATCGATTTACTCTGATAAGAAAGTGTAGAGAAGTTAGATCCTGTGTTCTTGTATCTCACTCCATGACAGACTTGTAGGGTCAACTTGGTAACATTCTGCAGAGCATGCTGGCACTGTTTCCAAAACGTTCAGTGAGCCAAGAGCAAGTCCACAGTCACAAGGCAGGTAGTTTCCTGTGTGCAGAAACAGAAATGTCCGAACCTCTCGCACTGCCGCAAGGGGTCAGGCACCCGGTGGGAGGAGAGGGCACTCTCCCGGAGAGGAAGTGTTGTATTACCCAGGGAAACACGAGAACCACAATCCCTGTCCTCTCTTCCTGAAAGCAGCATAGCGCTGGCTGAATAGGCTTGAAAGGAGGACCTCAGAAATGTTCTGCCCTCGCAAAGGTATGTGTAAGTGCTCTCTGCTTTAAACATGTCATTTTGGAAAGTCAGATAAGGCTGACTTTATGTTCTATTTTCAAAATCCAGATAAGCTATATGCATATGTTGGTGACTGCCTCTAGAAAGAAAATGCTGGGTAGGGGAGGCCTGGAGGGAGTAAACTCTGTTGAAATACTAAATCGAAATATAGGGTATGGAAAAGACTTTCTGTGCATGTACATTTTTTGTCCCTGATTTGCTATAGGTGCTGCTGCTAGGTGTGATTCCATCAGGAAGTGTTCTCAGAAATAGTTCTCAGAAATAGTTTTCAGAAAGAGTTCTCAGAAATAGTTTCAAACATAGTGATTTAGGGTTTGTTTTTATGTCCAATGAGCATTTATGACAAGGCGTTAGCAGCTTCTTTTCATTCATTCACAGGAAACCATTTCTCAGTAAGGTTTCCATATGGTCTCTCCTTGTCCCTAACTAAAAACTGTACACAGCTGGGGAAATAATAGTGATCGAATCACAGGCTCAGATTTTATCACCACCGCTCTGGGTTTCAAAGGCTGATAATACATTTCAGTAGTCTCTCGTAACCATCCTCTTAACAGTTGGCTTAAATGTATTTGTTTTCCTTTAGAATTTTATTCCTTTAAGTTCTCTGGGCTCCAGAGAAATGAGAAGAGAAATAGGAGGTTTTTTGTCTTTTTTTGTTGTTGTTGTTTTGGTCCAACAATTCAAAATAACATTATTATTGATGGATCGACCTGTACTTTTAAGTAGAAGGAATAAAGATATAAAAAGATCTGAAGCATGTAAGTAACCTCTTTGATTTTTAATGGCATGCAGCAGATGGAATTCATTATTGACTTTTAAAAATGAAATTGCCCTGCATTATTATTTATTTATAATTTTGCGTCTCAAAAGTAGTGATTACCATTACTAGGTTAGTTTTTCCTCAATCACAGCAACTATATGACAACACCAGAATGTATAATATAGTTGACCACTTAGTCATGAGGCTTAATGATGTTGAGGATACTACGTCTTCCAAATAATTTCAAAAATAAATTTATGAGCATAATGCACAGTTAAAAGGTTGAGTATCTTCTCTTTTTATTTGGGTCATTTCAAAAGCAGTTATTTCACATTGTAGGCGATTTATGTATGCAACTCTCGTTACAGAAACAGAAATGTTTTTAATTAGAAACAATCGAATTTCATCTTTCCAGTTCAGGCCACAGATTTTGTGATGATATCTGCAAAATGCCCAAGTAAAATATTTAGATGATTAGTTAGTTTCAGCTCAAACAACTACTTAATTTTAATTAGAAATTCTAGAGCGTTTCGGTCATCAAGGAAGTTGATAACCAGTCATAACAAAATTTAATTTCCAAGCATTGCCCAACAGTTAATCATTACATTTCATTCATATTTGAGAAATATTACAATTATCAAGTTTTCCACCTTCATGACTTAAAAAATACGCAAGAATGGAAAAATCTTCAGTGTTAGACCTGAAGCTATAGATGTTATAAAAATGTGTGTAACCTTTTTCAAAGCTGGTGTTGTTTTAAAGTATCATTTCACATACAGGACGGTAATTATTATTTATACGATTAGGAGATCTGGTCCAGACAGGTTTCAGACCACTGTTGAATTTCAGTGAAGCTTCTGGTTAAATCAGAGCCCTCCTCCATTCTTCTAGCTCTCCTCTAAGCCATCCTCCCCTCCCCCAGCTTCTTCCTCCTCTCCTCCTCCTCTTCCTCCCTCCTTTACCATCTCTCCTGACACTTGCACACTCAGACATCTCTTTGGATAAGTGGATCTGTTTTCTTCAACACTGGTCAACATTGTGAAACTGAAGGATGGTAATTAATATTTCATATGTAGCACTTAAGCTTCTTCACCTAGATTTTGCATTTTGCTTTGTCGTGCCCATCCATGGGCACTTAATAAATGCTTACTGATTGTCTAGTACGGTTGTGTTATGACTGATTTTGAGAACTTTCATACCCTGCAGTTACCACTTCTGTCTTTCTTTGATTCTAAGATTGGCCCCTTTCTTTTTTTTCTTTCACATTTTAGCTTTTTGAAATCTGAAAGTATCTTACGATCGATGGTGTACTGTGGTTTAATTGGCAGGGTTTGTTTTCCTTTTTTCTCTCTTGGCAGTGCTTCTTAGAAGACATTCTGTTTTAGAAGTAATGAAATGTGGCAGTAAAAACATAGATTGATCTATTACTTGTACAATATACTAAAGGCTGTGCATTTCACATTCAAATATTTTAAGAGTATTCTTTTTCTGTTATGTGGCTTATTCATAACCAATTTTGGTCTCTCCTCACGACCTTCCTTCACCCTGATTCCCTAACACTGTGATTCTACCTGTTCTTGAACCGACTGTCTTGACTGAACTCCTCTGGAAAATACTCAGAGAATTTTATTAGTAAATTAATTAACAAAATTTAACTGTAATGAGATAGAAAGAGTACACATTTTTAAAGCTAAAGACTTAGGTTCAGGTTATGGTTCCACTCCTTAAAACTCTGAGTACTTAGGGATCCAGTAATTTTTCTGAGAGCTTCAAATTATACATCCAAACAACAGAAATAATATGAATAATTTCTTCATCATAGGATTGTTAGGACAATTTGTAAAAAAAAAATAAAATTGAACCAATAAAAGTACTGAATAGGAAATATATATGAGAGCACTTTATAAACCATGGAGTACTATTTGACTCTAAATTTTAAGCATCAACATTAAATAAAACATTCTTAAATGAGATTATGTGTAAATGGAAAGTTAAAAAGAGGAAAGAAGGAGAAATTCAAGAATTTGCCCCAAACTAAAGAGAGTAAGTTCTGCATTTTAATTATCATTGGCAATAATGATAGGACCCCTGACTCCCTGAATCACAAGGAGCACTGTGAAACCTGTCTCCAGAGGACTTCCACCAAGTAGTCTTAGTTATTTTGATTCCCACTGCTGAATGTGTGCCAGTCTCAGAGCTTGTCTCCTTTATTGAATTAGCAGAACCACAGCCCACAGCACCTCCGTGGCATTAAAAATAAAAGAGGTTACTTAGATTCCCAAATTCCTTTCCTATCTTTGTTCCTTCCACTTAAGAGACAAATCGATCTGTAAATTACTGTAAGGCTTTGGCGTTAGAAAAAAATAACATAAGTACATTTAACGGTGGATTTTGGAATCACTGTGTGACGACGAATTTTCTCCAATGCCCCTGACTTTCAGAGGAAAACATGGTGCAGGTGGATGGGGTGGTTGCCAGCAGTTGGTGCTTTCTTTCTGCATTTGTTTGTTTTAGTTTCTTGGTCTAGTCAAAGCAACCAAACCTTAATGTGTTGTCTCTTTGTTGGTCCCCGAGGTTATTTATTTATACACAAAGACTCTTATACGTGAAGACTAAACTAAAATGGAACATGCATATCAACATACATTTTAATAGAGCTTTGCCTTCTACAGAAAGAGAATTATAGGTATAAGCTAATGCCCGCTGGGACAAATGCTACAAATCATAATAGTAATTGTGGAAAGGGTCCCAATGTCTGGTTCCAGATACTCATGAAGGGGAAATTGATACAAAATCAATGAACCAAATAGGATGAGTCACATAGTTATTTCCATAGCCAGGACACTTTTTCTGCCATATAAAAGACTTCAAATATTTTCAGCTTGAAATTTCATCTACAATTCACTAATGAGAAATGAACTCCATGGACAAACATAGGTACTGTTGCATAAAACCCAGAAGCACTTTAGGTTATACTGGTTAGGATATTTCCGTGCATTTCAGCATTCTCTAATACTTCCATTGTATTGGCTTTCACAGTTTCAAGAACATAATGGTAAAAAATAAATGTCATTGCTGTTTCTTCAAAACAGCAATGTTTGAAGGGTACTTCAATGGTACTTACAATACTACCGCTTAAGGTAAATTCCATTGCTATAGTGAGTGTAAAACACAGACTGCTTTTAAAAGGTAGTGTGTGTTGTTGTTGTTGATGATGATGATGTTTTTGAGGATAGACGTACTTTTTCAAGAGGCAAGAGTAAAGAACGGAAAGGATTGCAGTATTAAAGGCACTTGTAAGTGAAAAGGGGAATTGAAGAAGATGGAATTTTGTCATTACTTGAAAATCACATTTCCTAAACTGTCTCTGCCAATGGAGAATCTTCCAATATCTCATTTCAATCACTTTTTTAAAAAAAAGATTTTATTTATTTGTCAGAGAGACAGAGCACAACCAGGAGGAGCTGCAGGCAGAGAGAGAAGGAGCCTTCCCACAGAGCAAGGAGCCTGACATGGGACTCGATCCCACGACCCTGGGATCATGTCCTGAGCCGAAGGCAGACGCTTAACTGACTGGGTCACCCAGGCACCCCTCAGTCACTTGATTTCCAAAGACCAAAACTTGTAACTCTAACGTGAACATTTTCCCATAATTAAATGGGATATATACTGGGGTTTAAAATTTTTCCCATCTCAATTTATTCATAATAACAGCAAACATTGATGTAGGAGTGACTTCGTATTAAGTGCTATACTAAGTGCTTTACATACATTAACTAATTAACATGTTAATACATTTTCAGCATAATGGTGAGAATCATACATTAAGCTACATTATCTCATTTCAGTTCATGGAAGCACCACTTTTCTAGATGTTTAGACCAAGAAATATTGGTGTAATTCTAGACTCTTTTTCCTCTCCCACTTTGTGTCTCATAAGCCCAGGTATTCCATTGGCTGTATTCTCAATATAGATCCTGAATCTGCCCAGTTCTTAGTACCTGCACTGCTTCCTCCTGGGTCCAAACGCCATCATCTTTTGACTACCATTGCAATCTGACTATACCTTCTTCTGACTGGTCTCCTTCCCTGTGCTTTTGCTCCCCTGCAAAGCCTCTCAACTCCCTCCTCCCCTTCCTCCTACCTCACTCCCAGCCAGTCAGCTTTCAGTAGGAGAGCTGAGCTGGAGGAATATGCTAAGACCTGAATCTCCTTTTTCACTCCTGTGCCTAACCCTTTCAGGGGCTCCTGTTTCTCTTCAGAACCTGAAGTTGCCATCACAGCACCCAGGGCGTCATCTGACCGCTGATTAGCCCCCTGCATGGGCGCAAGTGTGCACCACACACGTACACACCTATTGCCTATAATTTCCTTCTTGTTCACTCTACTTCAACTGCACTGGCCTTCTTGATGTCCCTTGAACCTACCAGACATGCTTCTTTCTCAAGGTTTTTGCAATTACTGTTTCCTCTGCTTTCCAGACTCCCCCCATAGCAATGGATGCTGCCAGGACCCTCACTTTCTTTAGTCTGTATTCATTCACAAGTTGATTTTGCAAATGTGAACTTCCATGGCCATCTATCTACAAGTTCAAGTCCTTCCTGTTCCTCAGCAGCTCATATCCCCCTACTTCTCGTCCCTTTTTTTTTTCTCCTCAGCTCTTATCACTAACACGTATATGTGTATTTATATTTATTATGCTAACTGGAATGCAAACTCTATGAAGAAGGAACTTCTTTTTTTTTTCATGTTTGATAGCTCCTATCAAGAGCAGAGCCCAGTGTGTAATACATCCTAAATAAATGTTTGTTGAATATATCTTCAGATCAACCCTGTGCATTAGGTACAATTGTTACTCCCATTTTACAAATGAGAAAGTTAAGGCACAGAAAGATTAAGAAATTTGACAGAGGTCAAATAAGTTTAGCAAATGTCAGAGCCACAATTCAAACCTAAGGCCCTGGCTCTGGAGTCTGTGTTCAAACCACTCTATGGTTCTTATTTACATGACTGAGTAAATTAATTGGAAAAATAGAACTATATAAAGATTCATCTATTCGCTAGGATTTTCTTCAATATGCTTTCCTTCCAGTTAAATGAAAAATTGACAGTTGTCTGGCTTAAACAACACAGCCAGACATAGCAAAGCCTCTTCACTCCATCACGTGTGGATTTTTTTCTTCAAAGAAGTTGTGAGTTTTTACCATGGAAAAACAGAAACTAATGCCCCCAATCCCACCCATGTTGACATTCAAACAGTAGTAATAAAGGAACATATGGGCAATGGTTAAAAATATGTTAGCACTGTGGAAAAGTATCAAATGAAAACATATATTGAATGCCTGCTGTGCTTTGTAAAACCTAAGCCCTGAGACAACGTATTTGGTAATACAAGTAGAATCTCATGAGAGAGACAGACACACACACAGTTATAATCATGCACTTCTTTAAGTGTCACAGTAGGGTTATATATAATTCTGAATTGGAATTTAGAAGAAACAGCAAATACAGATCTGCTGAAAGCTGAAAACAGGGCCTTGGAGAGTGAGTTGTGGGGCAGGTAAATAGCGGAAGGGAATTAAGTATCTCAAAAGTGAAGAGAGGGGTGCATGGCTGGCTCAGTCAGTAGAACATACGACTCTTGATCTTAGGGTCATGAGTTTGAGCCCCGTGTTGGGCACAGAGCTTACTTTAAAAAAAGGGAAGACACTTTTTTTGAAAGAGGATGTTGAAGAATGCCAACAAATAGATGTGCCTTAGAGGATGAGACGAAGAGAGAACATTTTAAAATAACATTCCATATGCTATAGAATGGAAATTATAGACAAATGAGTTATCTGAACAGTAAGTACACACATTTGGAATTTAATTTTTAAGAGAATATCTTTACTTATCCAAATGCATCATATGGAAAATTGTTAATTTCATCTATTCAGGCTACTTTTTTTTTAGGATTTTTTTAAATTTTTTTATTTACTTGACAGAGAGAGAGAGAGATCACAAGTAGGCAGAGAGGCAGGCAGAGAGAGAGGAGGAAGCAGCCTCCTTGCCGAGCAGGAAGCCTCATGTGGGCCTTGATCCCAGGACGCTGAGATCATGACCTGAGCCGAAAGCAGAGGCTTTAACCCACTGAGCCACCCAGGCGCCCTATTCAGACTACTTTAATCTGTCTTTTCATAGGATTCAGGTTACAGAGTACTGACAAACAAGAACAGGAAATTCTATTCTCTAAATGGTTATTTTTGCTTAATACGTTATGCCAGTCCCAACATCTTATATATAAAAGGGCAAAGAAAAAAAAAGGCAACTTATCCTGAGTCTGTTCAGTGTTTTTTGTCCTTGTGTGTTTTCTTTCCTCACCTTGTTCCTCTGGGAAAGTCAGGTTTCTAGCTGATCATTTCTCTGATTTGACAAGGTCACTATGAACTTCCTGTCTTCCAGAATGTTGGCATTTTGATCTTGCTTGGTGACAGACTGCTTGGTCACTCAGGTCCTCCTTCCAAAAAAGGGCACATTGCTCTTAGAGAGTGAAGACTTTATCCATGAACAGCTAAAAGAAGAAATAAGATATTTTGATAATAAATGTTAAGAAGAAAATGATCACATGAGGTTGGAGTGGGGTAGGGCAGTGGCACAGTGATCTTAGATGTTGATGGGGGCATTTATGAGAAGGTATCACTAAAATTGAAACCCAGATGATGAGAAGCCATACAAGGACCCAGGAGAGTAGCTAACAATGTAGAGAGATGGCATAAGTGCACGGGTTGCGGGGTGAAGACGAGTTTGGTTCAAAGAATACCAGTATGACTGGAGAGAGTAGTAACAATGACAAAATGAGGTCTCAGAGTTAGCCAGTGCCTTGATGTCCACTCATAATTAGCCTTCATTTCTGCCTGTTGAGCACTGGAATTGTTATTCCTCTTTACTTGTGTCTCAGTTATAAATCTACTGTGTCTGATAGAGAATTACTTGAATTTGCAATTACTTGAATCACTGCAGGATTTATAAAGACCTTTAACAGGGATGCCTGGGTGGCTCAGTTGGTTGGGTTTCTGCCTTCAGCTCAGGTCATGATCTCAGGGTCCTGGGATCGAGTCCAGCACTGGGCTCCCTGCTCATCTGGGAACCTGCTTCTCCCTATGCCTGCCACTCTCCCTGCTTGTGCGCTCTCACTCTCCCTCTGTCAAATAAATACACAAAATCTTTTTAAAAAACAAGAACTTTAACGTACATCCTTACTGCACAGATAGTTCCCTAACATCCCCATGAAGTAGGCAGGGCTAACGTTATTTCCCTTTCATAGGTGAGGAAAAGATAGTATGTGTTACGTGACTTGCTAGAGAGTTCTGCAATGCCCGGTGCCCAGCACACACTCGCTCGTATTGATTCCCCGTGCCTCATCAGAATTGCCAAAAGTCAAAACTGGCTTTTAGCCAGATTTGAAATGAATGTAGGGCTTCAGTGTAACGAAGGGCTCATCGTGGCCAAAAAATGAAAAACAAAAAGAGCTGGTATGATGACTAAATTCACTCTAACAGCACATGAGTGTAGAGCAAGGGTCTGCATGCTCTGTTCAGCCTCATCACTGATCCTACGAGATGGCTAGCTGATGCATCGTATGATGTTCCCTGTCAGATCTGAGTTTTAAATAGTTCATTCTGGAATAGGGATTTGCAGAAAATCGGACAGTCGATTAGTCCAGTGAGAGAGATGCCGACAACCTAAACTGGAGTTAATCACAGGTTAGGTGTCGTAGCCTCCCCCCGCCTTGGTCACCAAGGTAATTCTGCACTGTGTCGTGAACAGTCTTTCCCTAGCTTGCTGAAATGATCTCACATGTGATACTTAAAATTTTTTTGAGATTGAACTATATTCTATTTTTTCATATGCTTACTTTATCATAAAAGGATTTAAATTATGTGTAAGTTTATTATAGGAATTAGTTATATTTTATGCATACATACCTTTTTCTTTTCTATATGCTTGAAATTTGCTCTTTTAAGTTCATATCTTTTCAAATGCTAATCCAGCTATAGTTTTCAGGATTAAAAAATTCTTTATCATAAAGTACTGTCTTGCTCTGTTCAAGGTTTTCTTGGGGGGTGTGTGTGTGTATGTGTTGCCACGTAACTTCTTACAAGGAAAAAAATTTAAATGGAAAATCAATCTAGATATAAGAGAAATATCTCAGGGTTGAAGCTGTCAAGCTTACTTATTAAAGGCAAGTCAGGGTTATGGAATTAACCACATTTCCATTATTTAATTTTCAAAATCAAATTATGAAGTAGAGGTATGACATTTACTGTCGCAGACTATTAACTAAAAAGAACTTTTTAATTTTTTAAAAAAGTATTTATTTTTTTAAATTAATTTATTTGTTTGTTTGTTTGTTTGGGGGGGTTGTAGGGGGAGGGGCAGAGGGAGAGAGAGAAACCCAAGCAAACTCTGCTCTAAGCCCAGAATCAGACATGGGGCTTGACCTCATGACCCTAAGATCACGACCTGAGCTGAAATCAAGAGTCAAACACTTAACTGAGCCACCCAGGTGCCTCTAAAAAGGCCTTTTTACCTTTTATAACTTTTGATGATTAAATTAAGGTGTTTTTGGAAATCAGTTTTTAAAAACTAGTTGTTCCTGCTTTTTACCTGTGGAATTTATACAAATGTCATTCTCTGTATGACGTGGCTGTGATTGGAGTTTGGTGGCTTTTTGCTTTTAATTCATTCATTTTTCATATTTTTAAATTAATTTGCTTATTTTTGCTTTAGTCTTGTGGTTCCTTTCGATTTTTTTCTATCTGGGTGAGTAATCTTGGTTGTAGTTTTTTTTTTTTTTTACTTTAAAAGTATCTAATTTGGGGGGCACCTTGATGGCTCCATTGGTTGTGTGGACGCTTGATTTCAGCTCAGGTCACGATCTCAGGGTTGTGAGATCAAGATCTGAACAGGGCTCCCTGCTCAGCATGGAGGCTGTTTGCCCCTCTCCTTCCCTCCCTGCCCCTCTCCCTGCTCTCTCTCTCTCTCTCCCTATTGCTCTCAAATAAAAATAAATACATAAGAAAATAGAAGTATCTAATTTTCTTGTTTTTTTAATAAAGCTCTTACACATTTATTAAACTTGCTATAGTATTTAAGAATGGGTGTTTCCCTCCGCTTTTTCTTCCAAGTCTCAAAGCTGATCTCCTGACTGAACATTGTAGACTCTTATAATCAAAAAACAACCACCACCACCACATCTTAAACTTCATAAAAGGATCTTGTAGTTATTATGCATTAGTGTTGTAATACTTTTCTCAGTTTCACACACACTAAATAAATGCTGCATAATTTTAAAATTCTTTAGAACGCTTACAGTTTCTAATTTTCCTCATGTGAATATTTCAAGCCAATTTTTAAATTTATATGATTAAAATACTTTAAATGCAACATGATGTTAATGTGTTCAATAACTTTGTTAAAGGGCTAGCACACATTTTTCTTTTATCATTTTAAAGTTGCAGATCCCGAAAAACATAAAATGCTGAAACTTTTTCTTCTTTATATCATGACTCTTTTCTCCAAATAGTTCTCTGTCATGTTATCAACCTGTATCTCAAAGTGTAAGTACCCATTATGCAAACAACTGAAATCAAGGCAAGTCTTGTTAAGCAAAATTGGATCAGCACATGCAGGAAAGGAAAAAAAATCGGAATAAAAATGATGGTATTTCAAAAGAAAACTTGGTTTCTCATACATTTCTTAAGGTTAATATTCCAATATGGGTACATAAGCAAGAGAGCAGTCCTGAATTACATATCTCCTGGCATTTTGAAAGAAGAGTAGCCTTCAACATGTTTTAAACTTCCATTGCATTCCTTGCTCTTCTAAGTATACTTTTTACTATTGATAATCTCCAGCAAAAATAGTGAATGGAGATTACTGTTTAATAGTGGAAACATTCAATGCTATGATAAGAAAAACTGGCTTTTTGAAACAAAAAGATAAAACACTAGGTATGTGGTGGTAAATCCATGGTACAATGATATATTCTGTATTTGTGATTTGCATCAATTCTACCATTGTGTGATTTACTACTCTTGAATCAATGTACAGACGAATGACGATGACATCATCTCTATATAGAGATGACAAAAATGATAAAGGGAACAAACCCCAATGCTTTTAGAACATCTGCTTTCGACTTCTCCCCTGCAGCCAAGAAACAATCACACTGATACTTAGTTCCTCCAATTCTAGCAGGGAGCTTATTTGCTGCCTTTCAGAGATGTCAGCCTCATGCCACTTAGTAACAAGGAAAAGAATCTGAAAAGACCACCAGTGATGGTGCAGTTCATATCTTGAAGGAATTGGCATTTAGGCAAACCCTAAAGCTTTTGCCATTACAGGATATAGGAGGAGGTGGCGGTTGGAGTCACAGAAGTATGTGTTACATTTAGGATTTCCCATACTACTATTACTCAGAGTAACTTATTACAAGGAATTCCTAACTGGACTCCTAACCTTTCTTCCTTCTCCCTGCCCTTCCAACGCATTGTCCACACTGTCATCTTAAGGATCTTTCTGAAACTTAGAACTTATTGGTTCTCTCTTAAAAACCCTCAAAAGATTTACCATTGCCTGCTACATATATTCCAGACTCCTTATCATGGCACATTTCGTGGTTTGGAACATATCTTCCTAGCATCTCCTGTGTTCTATATCCTATTTTAGGAATGCTTATCCATTGGATTGTTGCAAGAGTTCAATAAGAAAATGTATATAGGGTACTTACTAGTAATTAGTATTTACTGAACACTTACTATCTTACCAGGTTTCCAGGACTGGACTGGGTGCTTATGTGTATTCTCCCACATAATCTTCACATAACCCCATGAGGTCTAGATACTTTTATAATCTCCATTCTCTAAACAAAGAAATAGATTTTGAGAGGTCAGGCAACTTGTCCAAGGTCACACCCATAGACAGAAATGGGGTTGTAATTTTATCTATCCAACTCCAAAACCGGTGCTTTTATAGACTTGACTGCTGCCTGACACATTGCCAGGTGCACAATTCAGTTTGATTAAATATTCATTTTTTAAAACCCATTACTATAAAACTTAAAATATCTGGAAAATGACCTTCTTTTTCTTGCTTCCATTGCCCACCAAGGTTAACTGATAAAGCATATCTCCGACTTTTTCTAGATGCCCCTAGCACCTCTTTGCCTTCCTCTTTCATCTTCATTCACACTTCCTATACTATAGGGTCAAAATCTCTTGAAATATCTAATTTCTCTGATCTGTTGGCAGTTCCTTGGGTGTAGACACCATACCTTCATGGTCTTTGTATTCTCAGAGCTGAGTGTAATGTACCCAACAAATGTTGAACAGATAAAAAAGTAATGGAAACTCTGAACAGAATTTCAAAACATGTGGGGTTTTGCTCTTTCTCAAAAATGAAGAATTCTTCTTTCCATTCACTGTGTAACTGCCCTAACCCTTCAAATAGCACTCAATCAGATTTTATGAAGGAGCACAATCAGACTTACAGAGGCCAGAGGGGATGAAGAGAAGACAAAAATTTCCCCCTTTTTCTAATCATTTCCCTCCAAAAAATTGAGGACTTTTGCTACCAAAGGAGAGGAGATCAACATTTAGAAGTATTTCTTTTAAATCTAGAATTTAAATTCTCTTAAAAGTTTAAATTCTCTTTTAAAAAAGTAATAGTTATTATGCTTCATACTAAGTTGGGTAAGACTCATCTTATGCTTTTACCCTCCTGATTCTTTTTACTTTTTCTGGAGTTATACCTACATTCATAGCATTTCTGAGAGGTTCGTGAAGTTAGGCAAGACTCCTAAATTCTCACATCTGAGAACACAGGGAGATCAACTGAGAGGCACATGGTCACTGAGTGAGTCAGTGCAGGTCCCTGGAATAGAGCTTGAAGCTTCTGACTACCAGTCCCGGGTTCTGTTCAGGCAACTACTACCATGTCCCCTGAGGAACTCGGTAAAAATAGAGGGTGGAGCAGTTAGCAGAGTAAATCATCATCATTGCTAGTGTTCATGTTCCATTTTTCCATGTTTAATAGAGTAATAGTTTAAACTAATGAATGTTCATGTTCTGTTGGTTAGTATGTAATTCTATGTCAGGAATACCAACACAGAAATAATTCTAGAATTTGTATTGTTCCCCACAATACAGAATCCACATATATCAGCATAAACACCTGTGTTAAATTATAAAATAAATACTCCTCACTGGCTATCATTATTTTTTATGAAGAGGAGGGCAAACATGATTTTTAATAAACTTTTGTTTAAACTTGCATAGCAGGATCTTCCTGCTCCGAGAGAATCAGCAACTATATGGTCTAAAGCAGATGTGATCTGAATACAGTAGGATATTTACAAATTATAACCCCATGTCTTATAGGAGTGAGACTCCCTGCCTCTATTTATGAATTTGAGGATGAGCCTTAAAATCTCACCTGGTTGACCTCCTTTGTCTCCTTTTTGTATCAGGAAATGGTGGCTTAGCTTTCTCTGCAGAGAAAGAAGCCAGCTAATACCTGGGTTTAGTTCTTCGCATGGCTACCGGCCAGCTTTGTACCGGTGGGCAAGTCACGGAGCCTCCTTTCCTTCTCCTTTCTACATCTACGACATGGGGATTATGTTACTCTCCTTCCCCAGAAGAGTGTTGTAAAGATTAATGACATATATATAAACATGGGCTTCAGTTATAGAATTTTGGAACCGGAAAGTTCCTCTCCAAAGTGAAGCTACCTCACCATATTTTCAACTAAGAAAACTGAGATGCAGGAATGGTAAATGCTCTGCTCAAGATCATTTAGCCAGAGTCATAAATCTGAGGCTAGAAACCAAATCTTTCACTTGAGTGTACTTTGTTTTTGTTGGTTTTTGTTTGTTTGTTTTGCTTGATAGTCACAGCAGAACTGAGATTCTCATGGGAGGAATATAAAGTCTATGATAGAATGATCTGAAAGAGGAAGTAGGCTTTTTACACCAAGTAACATGACAGCAGATGAGGAAAAAAAAAAAAGGAAGGTACAAGGAAGAATGTTTATTGGAGGGTTCATAGCATGCCAGACATACATTAAAACGTGGAAACTTTTAGTTACCCGATTTGTATTACACAGTTAAAATGTCTATATTTTTAAATGTACGGAATTAGCAGAAGTACATTCCTTCCTTTCCCTGTTTCTAGGAAGTACTCTTCTAATTCTAGGACTTGGCAGGTCTAAACAATAAGCAGCAAATTCCTGCATTATGCTGTGTTGCCACCTGTTTTGGCTGGGGGTGGGGGGACAGTGAGGACGTTCAAGGGGGCTAAACTGAGAAGAGGAGCTACTTAGATTAGATGAAAGTACCGTTGAAAGCCCTAACTCACACAGAAGCCTTCAGTGCTTTCTAATCTTAGAGCTTTGACTGGATTTATAAGTCATTTTGCAGATAACCTCCTATAATGATATTTGCATCCCCATAAATTACTTCAGTGACAATAATTCTGCATTTCTCCTCTCATCCTATCAGCTTTGATCCATGGTAGGTAGGCAGAAAAAAGTAACTGAGAGCTTAAAGTTAAAGGTCACTTGGTTGGGCAACTGCCTTTGGCTCAGGTCATGATCCCAGGGTCCTGGAACTGAGTGCTGCATCTGGCTCCCTGCTGTGCAGGAAGTCTGCTTCTCCCTCTCCCTCTGCCTGCCACTCCCCTGCTTGTGCTCTTGTTCTCTCTCTCTCTCTCTCTCTCTCTCTCTCTCTCTCTCTGTCAAAATAAATAAATAAAATCCTTAAAAAAACAAAAAAAGGAAGGGCAGGCCTTGATAGGATTTGAGTAAAATGTGTGAGAGAGAGAGAGAGAGAAGAGAAGGAGAGAAAGAGGGAGAGAGAGAAATATCAAAAACAGCCTTTGGTTACTTCACTTTTTTGCTTAGAGCTATAGAGGTAACCATCAAAATCCCAGATGTGATACTACCCTTGTTTTCATGCTGTCGGACTTGATGTCGAACGCTGTACCTCATGGGGGATAGGAATAACAAGTCCAGTTATAGCCTAGGATTAGCGGGCACCATAATCTACAATGGAAAGATGACAGAGCTGGAAACCGAGAACCTAAATTCCAGCTCCTACTCTAAAGGTGAGCCGTTGTATTTGTCTGTGAGTGAAGACGCCCTCATTACAGTCACATAAAGCTATATTTTTCTCTTGTGGAAGAAATTTAGAAGTAGGAAATCATTAGTATAAATTCAGGATGGCAAGTCTCTTTAAAATTCCCTTCACCCTTTCCTCTTGGTTCGAAGAGGCTACAGGTCTGGCCATCACATCCATCTTCCAGATGGGAGGAAGGTGGGAGAGGAAGGAGTGGCACCTGTGTCGGTGAAGCAGAACTTTCCCAGAAGCCTCTAGGATACTTCAGCTTAGGTCTCTGTGTCCAGAACTGTCTCACAGGGCTATCTAGAAAAAGAAAGGGAAAAAATAGCCTTTTTTTTTGCTAAGTTTATTGTTATTTCAAGTAGAATCAGGAAGGAAGAAGGGAAGAATGGATGTTAGATAGTTAGCACCTCTTCCTATAATCACTAAGTAACTATACAACCTCAGAAAAGTTACTTATTTGTTCTGCCTGTTATCATTTCCTAATGTATAACATGGGTATCATGAATATCTGCTCCATCTTAGCTCCCTGCCCCCACTTCCCAGCATTGATTAAGGGAAAATAAATGAGGGTTTTAGCAAATTGAAAGGCTAAACGCAGTAAATAAATAAAAGGGTAGCTTTATTAAGAAGGTACTAGAAAGAAAGGGGTTGTTTGTATAACAGAAGGAGAAAGATAATGCATACCTTTCTGTTTCTCTAGTCATTAGTGAGAGTAAAATAAGCATAAATTAACTAAAAGTCCATGTTGGGCATTGTAAAAATATACCAATAGGCAAATAAGTACTTAACCTTAAAATATACCTGCAAATTATTCTCGTGGTTCATGAATTGTATGAATTCTTGCCATTTCACCATAGTGCAACCTAAGTGCAGTCTCAGAGGATCTTGAAAGTGAACCAAATGAAGTAATCTCATCATTTTTTAAAATTTAAGATTATGAGAACTTCATACTTCTCTAGTGAAAAACATCTGTCCTTTTCCAGGCTGTGTTCTATGTTGAAATGTATTTTCCAGTAGATTAATGTGTTAAAATTTTTGTTTCAAGAGTATTACTATGTTGGGACACCTAGGTGGCTCAGTGGTTAAGCCTCTACCTTCGTTTCAGGTCATGATCCCAGGGTCCTGGGATCAAGTCCCACATGGGGCTCCTTGCTCAGCGGGGAGCTTGCTTCTCCCTCTGCCTCTGCCTGCCACTCTGCCTGCTTGTGCGCTCTCACTGACAAATAAATAAATAAGTAAATCTGGGGGAAAAAAAGAGTATTACTATGTAACCAAAATTAGAATTTAAGTTAAAAGTCAGAGATCAGCTATCTAATATCCTACAGCCATTCATATAATAACTTTCTCTTATAAATCTAGATTCAGAAACTGCCAAATAGTTTATCAATGAAACATATCAGGAGCAGCAGAACTCCAAAGCAACGCTACTAAACAACCTGTCTCTTAAGAGCAAGGGTAGACATAAGTTAGTAAGGCACTTAATTTGTTTAAAGATTTGAGACCTACTCAAAGGTATTCTTTTGTTTTTAACCTACTAAGCTGTTTTCTTTATCTCAGTAGCTACCATTTGACCATGGAGCACAGTGAATAGGGTAAAGACCGATAGGCCTTCTGCTTCTATAGGGATCAAGGCTCCACCAATAATCAGTAAATGCTTAGGAGAGTTAAATGGAAATTGGTGAAAATCTGTAGCATTCTCTTCAAAATAAGGCTATACCAGTTCCCTTTGGAGAATTTTCTTCTGGTCTTTTGCTATATAAAGTGGGACCTGACCTCATGTGTGAAGCCTAGAAAAATTCACCACAGGGTCAACAGAGCACAGAAGTTGCTTCTGGATCAAGGGAAGGGGTTATCAGGCATGGAAATCATTGGGAAAGGAGAAAATACTGACTTAATATTTCAAGTTCTGCTTCAATAATGAAAGGTAGGGAAGATCAGTGTGCGAGTGGGAAGAGATGAGGGGCAGAAAGGAGAACTGGAAGACTGGAAATGTTTGAAAGTCTTTACTGGAATCTGCACGTACCTGATTGCAACCTGTAGTTTTATACAGTGATGCTCGCTGGCGCTTTGTAAGGATGGTAAATAACCATTGCTTTTCTATGTGTGGATGGAACATGAAATGAAGAAGGCAAATTGGATGTCTTCAGAAATAACCTTGGACTATTTATATACCCCATTTTATTAGTCTTTTTTTTGGCACACACACAAAAATCTATCAAAATATCTTTGTGGCTTCGATTTTAAGTAGCTATAAAGTGAATTGTAAAAGGTAGAATATTTTATAGATGTGAGTCTATATTGAGAGCATTTAGTGACCATATACTATGCTTTCCTTACATTCTGTTAGTGTTTATTCATTTAACTCAGTCAAAAAATAGTTATTCAATGCCTAACTACTGTCTGTCAGTAGTGACCTAGGTCATGCCACAGGAGATCATAATCAGTCTACTAATAAAAATTTGATCCTAAGAATGTATAAATGTTCAGTGATTTTCAACATAAATTTTCCTGGGAACGTATTACTGATACAGTGATTTAATAGCCAACTGGAAAAAAAATCCCTTCAGTACAGCTTTCATCCTCTGTTCTGGGGAAATTGCTATGTCTGCTATGTATTATGTATAATACCTTATGTACTTTTATACCCCTCATCAGGATATGGTGCAAAAAACAAAAAACTTGCAGTTTGAAAACTGAAATAAAACCAGAGATACTGGAAATATTTAGTTCATAGCGTAGACAAGAAGAAAGAAAATATCTAGGGGCACCTGGGTGGCTCAGTGGGTTAAGCCTCTGCCTTCGGCTCAGGTCATGATCTCAGGGTCCTGGGATCGAGCCCCATGTCCAGCTCCCTGTTCAGCAGGGAGCATGCTTCCCCCTCTCTCTGCCTGCCTCTCTGCCTACTTGTGATTGCTCTCTCTCTCTCTGTCAAATAAATAAATAAAATCTTAAAAAAAAAAGAAAGAAAATATCTATATTCATTGAAAACATGTTATTGATATGTTCCCTAAACCTAAATACATTTTGGGAAGACAGAAGATTTCTTAGGAGATTTAGATCTTGAAAATATTAAGAATGAAGAAAGATAGGATATGATCCATTTAGACCTACCTTTCAGATTTTAATAAAAGGTTTGAGGAGAAAAAGTAATGTTCTCTATGCTTAATGTGGAAACAGATATTACCTTCAAGTGGTATCACATAAGTACATAGCTAGCTCTGCAAGGCCATCCATTGTTACAGTGATTATTTACATAACACATTTCCTGTGCCTTTTACCTTTTTTGGGTGAATGTGGGAAAACAGATATGGCCTAAAATCTGAATATGGTTACATATGTTATATTTGCTATTTCACTTCTGGGTAGTCTTATTCCATTAAATTCCTTTTTATGTTTGCCTCTTAAGCAATAATTTCAGGTAAAATGCATTTAAATGTCTGGAAATAGAGTAACTTGCCAAGTGAAATGCTCTATTTTGTAGTAACAGATGGATTGTCCTTGTTGGGTAAAGCTTATTCTGTATCGATCTGGATTTTGTTTTAGGTGCCATGTATATATAATACCTACAGAAAAAAAAAAGGGGGCACTTTGTTTTCTAGAGGGAGAGAGTGCACTTTTACGTGTGTGTGAGCAGATAGAGGGAGGAAGGGGCAGAGGGAGAGGAGAGAATCTGCAGCAGGCCCCAGGCCAAGCACAGAGCCTAAGGCAGGGCTCCGTCTCACAACCCCGAGATCACAACCTGAGCTGAAATCAAGAGTCAGTCACTTAATTGACTAGGCCACCCAGGCACCCCAAAAGGGCACTTTTTATACCACCACTCTTTTTGGTGTATAAAATTTAAATTTTTGCTGCCTTTCTTAAGTTAGACATTATTATATAGCCTACCATCTGACTTCTAGTTAAATAACTAGGTTTCTTGCATCACAGGTAAATACTATTATTCCCAAACACTGCATACTAGTAAAATTATGGTAATACCACTACTCTTCACTTGCCATGGGGCTGCCCTTGCATATAACTCTTTACAAGCAACTACCTTTCAAATGTTCCCCTCAGCTATTTAGGTTTGTCCCTGGTACTCTTTGCCAAATCTACCTTTTTTACTTTACTCTTCATGTTAAACTAAGAGAATACATCTCTGAAACAAATGTATTTGTAGTCTCATGGGAAAGACATTTGAGAAAATAAAGCTCAAAAGGAAAAGAAAAAAGAGCTAAGTGTAAGACAATGTTGGGCTCATTGCCTAATTTCTTTTTTGGCCCTGATCATCTGGGCCAGCATTTGCTTGTTGTAAAAATGATGACTCTAAGTTACTCTGTGCTGATGGAATTTATTATAAAGAAAGTCATGGCTTCAACTTACATTTGCAGACTTCATGGCCATATAATTCATGTGCTGTGTTCCTATGGACAGTCATAAAAAAAATCTCAAAAGGTACTGTGTTGTTTGGGATTGTACCCAAAGTATGAAGTTTAATGTGCAGATTCTTTCCAAACTTCCAAAACCTATTAAAGAAAGAAGGAAATATAAACTTGTCCTATGAGCTCAACTTCAGTAATCTCTTGAAGATTTACTGACTAAACCTCAGTCTTGATATTAAAGAATTTCTTTATTACTGATAAGACACAAAAACTCTATATAATTTATGTGGGATTTACAATAAAGAACAACAAACTCCCTTAGTTCTGTAATATACACGTAAGATGTTTGGTTTGGAATATTTCATTTCGCACAATTTTATTACCTAAATTTCTGTGATGAACTACCAAGAACACACACCCTTTGAAAGACTTACTTGGGTGAGCAGATACAAGATTAAAAATCAGTCTTATTTGTAGGCTATATAAGCATTGGTACTCTGAAAGAAAATTTAAAACATGAAGGGGCACCTGGGTGGCTCAGTGGGTTAACTGTCTGTCTGCCTTCTGCTCAGGTTATGATCCCAGGGTCCTGGGCTGCAGACCCATGTCAGGCTCCCTGCTCAGCGGGGAGCCCGATTCTCCCTCTTCCTCTTCCCCTCTCCCCCTGCCATTCACGCTCTCTCTCTCTGTCTCTCAAATAAATAAAATCTTACAGAGAGAAATTAAAACATGAAAAGGAAATTTTCTGAAAACTCATAATAGGCTCCTCTCTTAAGGTCCTGCCTAGTTTGTGATCTGTACTATACAAAAAAAGAAACGCTATAGCTGATTTACAGGAGAGCCTAAAATGAACAAAGGGTTGAAAAGTTAGTTTTAGGACTTAGAAGAAAGGTCCCAGAAACTAAAATATTGTAACCTGTAAAGATGACAAAGTCAATGACAATAATAGCTTCCATTTATTGAACACTTGCCATATGCTATTTTTCACAGTACTTTATAATATAGATATTATACCCATTTTGCAGATGAGAAAACTGAGGCTTGGGGGATTAACTTAACTTAAATACGCTATTTAACAAGACAGTCACCGTAAAGCATATGATATTCAAACAGATTGAGTAGTTGTTTGAATCACAGAAAAGGTGAATTTGAATATTCAAGTTTTTAGACCTAATATTATTTAACAAAAGTAAGGGTAATGGAAGAGGAACAAGTTAAATAATATCACATGGAAACATACATGGAAATCCAGACCACAGGACATAGCCCAGGATCACTGACATGTTTCTGCAATAAGCCAATGGCATGGAAAAAACAAACAAACAAAAATGATGGAGACTTTGGTAAGATCGTGCTGCTCCAAGTGTGGCCCACTTTGATTCCAGCAACATTGGCACTACCTGGGAGATTGTTAGACATGCAATATTTCAGGTCTTACCCCAGACCCTAGTGAGTCTTAAGATCCCTAAGTGATTCATTTGCACATAGAGTTTAAGAAGCACTGGTCTAGAGACTTAACCAATTGTAGTATATAGACCTTGTTTAGATTGTGATTCAACAAGCCAATAGGAAAAAGACATTTTTACCTATTGGGGAAGTTGGATATGGTCTAGGTCTTGGATTCTACAAAGGAATGATAATGGCACCTAATAGTTTATGATGGATGTCCAATATTTTTATGTTTAAAATTTAGACGTGTAAACTGATGCATGTAAGGGTGAAATAATATATCTGGAATTTTTATTAAAATGTTTTGGCAAAGAAAATAGCAATAAGTGATACAAATGTGGAAAAATCTTTAAAATTGTTGAATCTCTCATACTACTCTTCTGTCTACTTTTTTTTGTCATTTTGGGCTTTATTTTCATTAGTAGTAAATAAATCAGACTTCAGCCTGTATTGAGAACTAGACAGTGTAAGAGGCAAAATATACCTTAAATCCTCTCCCAAAAGATATTATCTCAAGTTTTTCCATATAAATTTGTATAAGGAACATCTTTTAATTGTTAAAAAATTCTAACATTCTAACATTGTCTATTAACTTCAAATGTGTGAAGACCTACCATCATATCTGATATTCTTTCTCTTATACTTTTTATTATTGTATTATTTTATTGTAGTATCATTAACATACAGTGTTAAATTAGTTTTGGGTGTACAATATAATGATTCAGCAGTTCTGTCCATTTCTCAGTGTTCATCAAGATGAATATACTCTTAAGCCCCTTTATCTATGTCACCCATCCTCCCATCCTTCTCCCCTCTGGCAACCACCAGTTTGCTCTCTATTTAAGAATTTGGGTTTTTTTGTCTCTTTTTTTCTGTTTGTTCACTTGTTTCTTAAATTACACAGATGAGTGAAATCATATGGTATTTGTCTTCCTCTAACTTATTTCACTTAGCATTATACCCTCTAGGTCCATCCATGTTGTTGCAAATGGCAAGATCTCATTATGTTTTATGGCTGAGAAATATTATGTTTTGTATATATATATGTATATATATATAGACATGTATATATGTCTATATATATACTGTTATATATATATAAAGTAATTATATATATTCTGTTTTATATATAAAGTGGTATATATGTGTGTGTGTATGTATATATATACAGACACACCACATCTTCTTTATCCCTTCATCTGTGAATAGACACTTGGGTTACTTCCATATCTGGGCTATTGTAAGTAATGCTACAATAAATATAAGGGTACATATATCTTTTTGAATTAGTGTTTTCATTTTCTTTGGGTAGATACCCAGTAGTGGAATTACTAGATCATACAGCAATTCTACTTTTAATTTTTGGAAGAACCTCCATACTGTTTTCCACACTGGCTGCACCAATTTGCATTTTCCACTGACAGTACATGAGGGTTCCTTTTCTCCACCTCCTCACCAACACTTGCTATTTTTTGTGTTTTTTATTTTAGCCATTCTGACAGGGGTAAAGTGATATCCCATTATAGTTTTGATTTGCATTTCCCTGATGATGAGTGATGTTGAACATCTTTTCATGTATCTGTTGGCCATCTGTATGTTTTCTTTGGAAAAATGTCTATTCATGTCTTCTGCCCATTTTTAAATCACATTGGTTTTTTGGTGTTGAGTTGTATAGGTTCTTTATATATTTTGGATATTAACTCCTTATTGGATATATCATTTGCAAACCTCTCATTCAGTAGGTTGCCTTTCTTCTATCTACTTTTGAATGTTCAAATTTTTCATAATTTTTAAAATATTTTATTTATTTGAGAGAGCCTGCATGTGGGTGGGGGAGAGACAGAGGGAAAGGGGGAGAGAGAGAGAGGGAATCTCAAGCAAACTTTATGCTGAGCATGAGCACAGAGTCTGATCCCACGATCCCAAGATCATGACCCCAGCTCAAACCAAGGGTCAGACGCTCAACCAACTGAGCCACCCAGATGCCCCAAATTTTTCGTGATTAAAAAAAAAAAATACCAAAAGAAGTAGACTTATGCTCTAGAAATTTTAGAAATAACTACAAGAAGTTCCTTATAGTAAGAAGGATTAATCATTTAACAGGATGCCAGAGAAGCTTTCTCCAAAGTATTTTAAAAATAGGACAAATTCATTGGTCTGGGGGCATTTTCAGGTAGGCCATGGTAAAAGCCAGATCCGTCAAGCTCCTTTTCTCAAAAATGATCCTATAGTAGATGTTACACTTTGTGACTACTTTGGGCCATTGATCTTAGATTTTAATGCCTTCGTTGTATTTAAAAAAGAAAAAGCATTTGATGATGCTTCTGTTCTACCCCTGTATTTGCGCTCGTCATGGCACTCTTCTCTGGCAGTTCACTTTAATGGTTGACTGGTAAAATGTTAAGGTACCCACTCATCCAAACCAAGCATTTAATAGAGTCCTGTACTGATCTCATTGTGTTGAGAGTCTATGCTTAAGTGCAAACTAAGCCTTTTGATGTTATGTGATCAATAGGAAACACTAAGCTGGTATGTATTTGTCATATAGAAAAGCATTCCTTTCAACATCATATAAACCTTTTATGTACTTAGCCAGCTGCACAGCACATCATTTTTTGTTTCTGGAAAAGGGAACAAAAGAGAATCTCCAAAGTCATTAAAAAGAAAACCCAACCACTCTTGCAGCTTATTAAGTGGCAGTATTTGTGGTCATATGTTTCATGTTTTCTGGCTTCTTCCTATAGGAACCTGAGAATGGTTCTCAAAGACTAACTAGTAAACTCAGCCAGCATCCCGAGAGGCAGACATTATACTGTTTATAGTTGAACCACCGACGCCTGACTGGTTTTGTAGGTGCCTCATGCTTGTGGAGTGAGTCAGCGGACGAGCAGGAATATGCTTTCAGAAGCCTTCCCATCTGAACCACAAGTCGTTCTTCCTATATGGCACTATATTTTGGTCTGTTGGTTTAGATTTTATGGAATAATCTACAGCATCTAAGATTTTCCTTTAGACAAATGCGTATTAGGAGAAATAAATGAGTAATAGGACAGTGGAAGGAATTTTGGTTCTGACTCTGAGTCAGAGAATTACTGACACTCAGGTGCTCGTCCTTCACACTTCTCTAATTTAGATTATGCTCCCGAGAGGCTCCCTACTGATAGGAAACTGCATTGTTAGATGTGTGTGATTTGCAATTTTGTAGATATTCCAGTTGTTTTCTCTCCATCTTCTTCCTAGTAAATACCCAGTTACCTAGTCTCTCCCTCTGTTCCCTCCACAGTGACAGTCTCTGCATGAAATTGTCTGTATTGCTTATTAGCCCTCAGTCAGTACAAACAAAACCTGGTAGTTAAACCGTGATTGTCTGCTGTTCCATAAACATGTTCTACACACTCTTTTAACCCTCAGCTTGTTTGCTCTGCTATAGCACAGTATTAGAATCCTTGGCTAGAGAATTGTAATTAGAATAACTTGTTGTTTCTCCTAACCATGTTGCTGTGTTAAAATTGTTCATTATAAAATACAACACTATTTCAAAATATCTAAAATGCCTTTATGACTGTAGATATATTTGAGAGGAAATATGGTGCAACGTTTCATAGTCCAAAGAATTAATAAATATAGTAAAAAAATTTATTTTCTTTCATATTTTAAAAGAATATTATTATAGCAAAAGAAAGAGCTTTAATGTATATGTGTACACACGTGTGTATATCCTAAAGCGTTCTATCAGAGAAGACAGTAAGAGAATACTGTTTAAGGATAATTCTCCCAAAAAAAGGCATAAAATCAAGACAGACAAAAATGAACACATTAAATACTGTATTTAACTCATTAATGGAAGAACCAGTAAGATATTACAACCAGTTCAAAGGAGAATCCAAACAGACATATTAATAGATGAGGATTATTGAAGTAAAAGTGCAGATGGAGGCACATTCTTCCACTGCTGGTGAAGAAAGCCAATTCAGTGTATTGGATGGAATTCACATAGACAAGAATGCCTTTGTTTATAGACAGGAATTATTTTGGATTGCTATCAGTTTTTACAATTTATAAAGTGGCTTCCATAGGGTCAAAATCAGATAATCCAGCAGAGTTTACTCTATCTATACACTGCATGGTTTTTCCACTAAAGCACAGTGTTTTTTGTGTTGTTTTGTTTTGTTTTCCTTAGAGTACTCTATTCCTAAGGGCACCATACCCTCAGTGACTCCCTACTATCAACAGAAAGAAGTCCAAATTCATAAGGTAGACATTCATATTTTAGCTTCAGCCTCTTTCAATGTTTTCTGTTATGCAGTCCAGCACCCTCAAACCCTACATTATTCATCATTCAGCTTTTATTCCCAAATTCTACTAATCTTTTAAGTCCCTGATAAATTGTCACTTCCTCCAAGAAGCCATGTTGTACTTTATCTACTTTAACTAGGAATTACTCTACCTCCCTTGACACTCATCACTATTTTCTGTACTTTTCCTGGATATTGACCATCTGCTGTAATCTACAGTAGTTCTCAAACTTGACAAAACATCAGACTTACCTGGAGGGCTGATTAAAACACAGATTGCTGGGTTCCTGCTAAGCTTAGTGGCTCCTGCTAAGCTTCTCTTGATTTCCACTCAGGTCATGATCTCGTAGTCCTGGGATGGAGCTCTGCCTCAGGCCCCGTGCTCAGTGGGGAGTCTGCTTGTCCCTCTCCCACCCTTTCCCTCTGCCCTTCTCCCTGCTAGCTCTCTCTCTAAAATAAATAAAATAAAATCTTAAAAAAAAAAATCCCAGATGATGCTGATGCTACTGGTCTAAAGACTCTTTGAGAACTACCTGATCAGAGGAATTGTGTAAAAAACTGTAGATAAGATGAATGAGATATAGACCCAGCCCATTAGGAATTCACAATCTAATAGAAGTGTCAAAAGCTGCCTCCCCAAAATATCACTAAAACCACCTTTCAGTAAGACATAGCTGAGGTGGTACAGAGATAAGGAGCATACCACCTCAACAGAGTCTTAGTAGTGCTTAGAAGGTGGTTGGTCAGGGGAAGACGGGCAGAAATAGTTGGTATATTTGAGATTTTCAAGTTTAAGTCATGTCTTTCAATGCTTAGGGTTGAGTAATGATCACGATGTATATGATAAATTATGATATGATGGTTTAGTATTGATAGAGTAAGATGAGGATTTGAGGTAAGGGGTTCAGAGAGTTGTGGTGTGTGAACTGTTGGCTGATGCTTTTTCTGTTAAACTTGATGTGTCATTTGGGATGTTTCTGGAATGCATCAGATGACAATAGAGTAGTAAGGTCATATTAATGTAGACAGTCAGGTGTACTAATAGGGTCAGAGGCAGAGAAACAAATAAAACAGAAGCATAAACAAAAAATCAGCGTGGTTAGATAAGTATAATTAAAGTAGTCATGGAGTCCCTTCAGGAGAAAATACACAGAATCTTACAACCTCCCTGCAATCTGTCACTGCCACGAATTCTAAGATCTTTGAGTGTCCTACTTTGGTTTATCTTTAGTAAATCAAAGAAAAAGTATTATGTTTACAGAGGCAATGTTTCTCCTTGTTTCTTTTCTTTCTCTCTTTATACTCTTAACATCCCCAGGCCAGATGCTTATTTACACATATACGTTTTATAAACACTCAGTATCAAATTTTGGACAAGTGAAAAGAATTCATATTTATTAAGGATCAACTATGACACATGCCATACAAGTGTGTGTGTGTGTGCGTATATTTCAGTTAGCTGTATATTAGATTTTTGTAGTAATTATCTTTATCCCCTTACTAATGCAGATGATTCTTGTTGGGACTTTAAGGATATGTAGACCTCTGAATATGGCTCTTTTCTATATAGTTCAGAACTCATGGTCTCTTCTTTTTGGGAGAGATAAGTAGTTAATGTGATGATTTTCAAGCACAATAGTCCTTTATTTTAAAATAATAGAAATAAGCATATATTTTTAGAACCTTGAATAACAAGTGATCTTTGCTAAATAACTTAAGCTCTAACCTTTGGTGGCATGACACTGACATCTGTAACCTTGCAAATCAGTTTTTAGAAATACCCTAAAGTGAATATAATAAAGTTACATTTGAGAAAAACAAATTAAATCTTTGGACATTAAAACTCTGGCACATGATTTAATGTTTAAGCTCAAATTCCTGAAGTACTTAAAACTCTTTGTACCAAATACATCCTATGTTCGATCATAATACTTGAAAGAATACTCAGCATGCTTTTCAACAGGTTCCAAAATCAAAGAAGAAAACATGCATCTTATAAAAGTATATTTACTTAGATTTATTCATCACAAGCTAATATACATGTTTTATAAAATCATTTATAAATCCTTCATAAAATTCATTTCAGTATTCTTTTACTAAAGTTTTGAGAAAACATCTGCAAGATAGTAAACTTTAGAAGTTATCAAAAATTTGCCATCATGCTAAATGCATTCACAACATACAAATTTGCCAGCTAAAGAAGCATCACCCCATTAACAATAAACCATTTGGTATGCAGCTATCTTCTCCCTTTGCCATATGGGCTTTTATCACACCTTTCTTTCAGTTCCAGATTTCTCTGTGCTAATTGTAGCTAAGTCAAATCAGTGCAAGGAGGACTTCAGAGGGTAGGGTGTCTTAACTAGGACCACAGAGATTTTGACGCTGTAAGTGAATGTGGGACTGAAAGAGAAGCACAAAGATATGTCAGGAAGTGGCAATAGCCTGCCCCATGTCTTTGTACTGAGATGGGGAGGCACCGGGTGCAGTAGATGCCCAATATCTCTAGGCACAACTTACTAAAGTGCAAATGCAAAAGAATATTACATATTATTGTAGCTAGACACAGGCCGAAATAAGGCTTTCTGGAGCACCTGGGGGGCTTAGTCAGTTAAGCATCCAACTGTTGGTTTCAGCTCAGGTCATGATCTCCTGGGTCATGAAACCAAGCCCCCGTATCAGGCTCACCACTCTGCTTGAAGGGACTGCTTGAAGAGTCTCTCCCTCTGCTCCTGCCCCCATGCACTCTCTCCCTTTCTTAAATGAAAGAAAGAGAGAGAGAGAGAGAGAGAGAGAGAGAGAAAGAAAGAAAGAAAAAAAGAAAGAAAGAAAGAAAAAGAAAAAGGAAGAAAGAAAAGGAAGGAAGGAAGAAAGGAAAGGAAAGAAAAGAGAGCGAGCGAGGGAGGGAAAGAAAGAAAGGGGGGAAAAAGAAAGAGAAGAGAAGAGAAAGAAAACAAAGTCTTTCTGAAGACAGAATATAAAAGTTGCCAGAGGCATTATGCTGTTACAGGGGTACTTAATCTTTCCCGACATCCACTAGAAGTGGGGTTCTGAACCTGGGCACTAGTGACATTTGAAGCCGGATGGTTCTCTGTTGGAGCAGCTGTCTTGAGCATTATAAGATCATAAACAGCATCCGTGGTTTCAACCTACTAGATGCCAGTAGCACACCCTCAGTCTGATAACCAAAAATATCTCCAGACACTGCTAGATCTTCCCTTCAGGTAGAGTTGCCAGTTTTAGCAAGTGAAAATAGAAGATGCCCAGGTAAATTTGAATTTCTGATAAATAGCAAGTAACTTTTTCATGTATGTCCCAAGCAAAATTTCAGTACACACTGGTACTGAAAAACTTGTCATTTTTCTGAAATTCAAATTTAACTGAGAGTCCTATATTTTAATCTAGAAATCCTTCTGGGAGGCAAAATTGCCCATGACTGAAAGCTGTAATATCAGTAAGTTAAAAGCCAACATCCGAGAGGCTCTTGACTGACCCAAATGCCAGTGTTGTTTTCCTTAACCTATCTGACCNGGGGGGGGGGGGGGGGGGGGGGGGGGGGGGGGGAGGTCATTAACTTCCCTCACAGAGTGGACATGAGGTATAAAGGAAATAATGTAAGAAAAAACTCTTAGTACAATGCCTGGCATAGTAAACAATTGATATATGTTCACTACTGACATTCCCTCACAAGATGGTGTCATCATATTTACTGATGTCTGGACTTAATTTTCACTAACAGGAAAGACTGTATTACAGAAACAACAGGAACCCTGCAGTGATTCTCAATCTTGACTGCACATCGAAATCACCTGGGGAGTGTCCTTGCCTGATGTCTGTATCCTACCTGTGAGAAATTTGGATTTCATTGATCTAGAGTGTGGCCTGAGCATTGGGATTTTCAAAAGCTCCACAGGAGTCCTAAAATGTGGAGCCACAGCTGAGAATCACTCTTTAAAAGTATTGGAAATTGGTACTCTTTAATAATGAAGACAGGAAATAAGCTAAACTTAATTATATCTGATTTTTGGGTTGTAGAAAATTGGGTTAGGATCAAATTTAGAGAAAAGACGGACATGATTTCAGTCATTCAACAAATATACTATCTCTGTGCCTACTATGTGCCAGGCCACGTTTTAAGCAGTAAAGGGAGTCCCTGTCCTTGTTGAATGATAGTAGGGAGGGACAGATAATAAACAAAGAAGACATTTTAATCTAATTAAAGACTAGAACTAAGACTAGAACTAAGACCTTCATGAGAGATGGTAGCATTCCAAAGAAAAGCAAAGTCATGAGTAATCTTAATGAGAAAACAAAATGGGGAGGAAGCACCATGACTTAACAAGATGTTCTCTGAGCTTAGCTCTTAGAAGAGATGAAAGTATGAAGGATATTTTACCAAGGATATGTGAAAGGATGGCATAAAACTGTAAAGAGAGTGTCAGAAAGGCCAAAACGGAGAGTGAAGTTTTAGAAAAGCGAGGTTTAGAAAGAGTAAAGAAACTAGGGCCATTCTTTTGAAAAGGGAAGTCCTAGACTTAACAAAAACAAGAAGGAAATGTGAGGCTCTCTTTTTGAGGAAGATGTGCACTAACAGAAAGGCAGAACAAGCGTAATGCCTATTTTACTTTATTTTTCTTAATTAAGAAGAATGAGCTACCAGAATATAAAACAAAAATGGCGAAATGGACGTTAGGCCAAGGTAGGTGAGAATATAGTGAAAGACCACCTTGCATCCACTTTACATGAATTGTAATCTCTTGGTCCAGAAAACTGAGTTATTAGGATATTTTCCTGTGATATTTTGGTAGTAATATAATAGTAATAATAAGTGTATTTTTGATGATTACATTCTCTTTCATAACAAACATCAAAATACATATATAATGGTTTAAATACAATAGAAATTTATTTCCAGTTCAAGTCCAAAATGTTCTTGAGTTCTCTAAGGATGGATTCAGGGACCCAGGTTCTTTTCAGCTGTGGCTTTGCCATCTTTAATAAATGGCCTCTCAGGTGTCCATGCTCATCTGCTTCCAGGCTATGAAAAGGAAAAGACCATGGAGGGTTACCAATGGGATGCTCTTCTGGGCCAGGCCTGGAAGTAGCACACATGACTTTTTCAAGTCTTCCATTGGCTAGAACTTAGTCACTTGGCCACCCCTGATCAAAAAGAAAGCTGGGAAATACAGTGTGCCCAGGAAGAATAATAATCAGGTTTGATGACAGCTAACTAATCTCTACACAGATAGTAGGAGATCGGCCAGAAAACTGTAGCTAGAAGAATAACTCAAATTTCAAAAAAAACAGGGGTTGAAAAAGGAGCTGAAGGATATAGAAACAACATAGGTTCGAAATCACTTGAGTCGGGAAAAATAAGGGGTCTGTACCTCATCTTCTGCATACTAGAAACGCATTTAGCAAATACACAACATTGTTGATAAATGAGAACTGTTAGTATCATTTAGTGGGTTCATACTTCTTCAGATAACTGAGTCCAGGGAGTGGTAATTGTTGTTAGCCATGAAGGTGGTCTCTTGTGGTGTGCCTTGGGCCCCTCCTTCCCTGTGTCTCAGTAAACATTTCTATGAACAGCTTGAATGGAGACAAATCTGTGACTGACTCAGTGAGATATTTAATGATACTGTGGATAGAAGAATCAAGAGTAGTTTCAAACTGATCTCAGCAACCTAGAACATAGGTCAACAGAATTTTTCTGAACATAGCAAGGGAATAAATATTTTAGGCTTCTGGGCCATAAGGTCTCTGTCACAACTAGTCACCTCTGCTGCTGTGGCCCCCAAAGCAGCCGCAGTAAATACGTAAGTGAACCAGTTTGGCTATGTTCCAATAAAACCTCATTTACAAAAACAGGTGCCAGGCCAGAGTTGATCCATGGACTAAAGTTTGCTGAACCCTGATCTAGACATATAGGCTGACATCCGAAGGTAATAAATCTAAATTTACTCAGTTAAGGCCAAAGAACAGTAGGCTTCACATAATGCATAAGTGATATCCTTTCTAATCACAGTGGAGCTATAAGATAGGCATGATTTGCTCTTATTTTACAGATAAAAAAGCTAAATCTCCAAAATAAATCGATAGTTTGACCTAGCTTTCACATCTGAAAAACACTTTATGGGCCATCATGCCACTTCAGCAAATGTTTGGGGAAATTGAGAGCATCACAATTAATTGCTCAGCCCAAAGATGGAGCACTTCATGTGGCAGCACTCCCTGTAGGAAAGCCCTGGGTTCTTCTGGCTCTGTGCTGATTCAAGTATCTGACCTTGAGACTCACTTGATGAATCTGGGCTTTGGCTAACAAATCGATACAAATAAATGGCTCAACTAGATAAACACCAAGGCCTCTCTCAGGTCTAATAAGGTTGCTATTAATATGTTAAGGGCATTGTGTGAGAGAAAATAAAAAGCAATTCTTTTCTAACTTTTTCTAATAAGTTTTACATAAAACCAATACACATAATACTGGCATTTTATGGGCATATGTTATTCTACAAGTTCAAATTTATGGTATTTTCTAATTATGAATACATATATTGAATTAGGCTGATGTAAGTGAAACACCAGTTTTAAACTGGGCATGACAGATGATGGATGGATTCTTTTTAGCATCAGAGCCTCAGCATCCTACTTACTGTGTTTTGGTTGTTTGCTTTTGGTTGTGTAATGTTGAGAAAATTCTTATTCATGTACATAGTTTAAATGATAAAAAAAAGTATAGTCTTGCAATCCCAAAATACTTCTCAGAATATGAAAATGATGCAAGAGGCCTAGAAGTAAAATGTACTAACTTCACAGCCTAAATCAGCCAATCTTCAGCATCCAGGTATCCCCCGCTTTTTGAAAGTTCAGGTTACACCACTTCACCTTTACACAAGACCTACCTACATTAATTAATATCTCTTTTCGATAACCAAAAGAAGTCCAAAGATGATTTTTACTCTTATGGACAAAAGGCAAAAGTGAAAACAGCATTCAGCATTCGTTTTGCAGCAAGTCTTTGTAGAGACAGCACCTACCGCTGGCAGGGAGAGCAGCCCTGCCAAGCTCCTTCCCTGGGATCTATACTGAGCATCGCAGCATCAAGCCATCATAGCCTTGAACTGTGTCTGTGAGCATCTTTATCTTGATTTATTTTGTGCATCTGTTAGCAGGATGTGTCCTAAGATACCAGCACAGCCGAAGAGAGGTTATTTTTTGGGTTATTCTGGGAATGCTCAAAAATTTTTCCATATAAATTAATGGTAATTGCTTCTTCCCTTTATGCCATTTTGGCTGATGAAAGATTTCATAGGAATGCCCCACTTTCAAATAGTGGGGGGAACCTATATTGATTCAGCATATGTAATAAAAATAAATGTAAAGTAAGCACTTGCAATGCCCTTGTATCAGTCAGAGTAGGCTAAGCTTATGCTACAGTGCCAATCGAACCCCCAAACCTGGATGGCTTGCTGTAATTAGTGTCTACTTCTCAGTCTGTTCCTTGCCAATATAACACGTCCAGTTCAGGTTGAGGTTAGGTTAGGGAGGAGTTCTGATCCACAAGGTTTCTCAGGCATCCAGGTTGTTGCAGATGGCGTCCCCATCTAGTAGCTGTACCGTCTGGAGCAGGTGGTATCTTTCATTGCTGAGGCAGGGGCAGAGGCATTTGGAGTGGGAAACATTGCCTGGGTTTTAAACAGAGGCCATTCTTTACACATGTGAGTATAAAACACACACATTACTTCTGCTCAGTATTTGCCAAAACCAATCTATGTATAGCCTTATTTCAGAAAGTACTCGTGAGCTAAATATGCAGATGCACCCGGACGAGGTACAAAGGAGCAAATCTCAAACAGGGCTCACAACTGGAGTAGGCTCCTAAGCCCCACCCTACAGCCCTGGAATCAGGATCAATGGCATTGAGCTGAGAAATTTGCATTTTGAAAAAGGTTTCACAGCTGATTCTCATTATCAACAGGCAGCTGCTGCTGTGAACAAGGAGTGTTTTTAAAGTAGAGGAAAAACAACAGATCTGTGGATTTAAGATTACCCTGGCTGTAAGTGTTGGAGTTGGATTTAAGATGGGAGAAACTAGAAGCTGAGATTTCATGTCACACAACCTATGGGGTTTAAGAGCAAACATAAATACATGTGCTTATATATCATGGAATGTGTTAGCAGGACCAGCTCAATCTGAGAGCCTAACAACATTGTTATAAAATTTCTCTTTACATTTTAGGAATCTCCTCCCACCCCTTCCTTGACTCTCAGAAAACCAGTAGGATAGGCACAAAGAGGACTTGTCACTTCATTCAGTAAATGTTGTGCATGCCACTGCTGCTGATGCTATTGGTTGTATAGAGCTAGCTCAGCACCCATAGGAGTCCCTGGATAGGGTCAGGGGAGTGGGGTAGGTGGGTGTGGGCCTCTTCTCTCTTGAGAGGTGGCTGGACGTGGTCAAACTTTACTTCGTGCCTATTAGGACAACACAGAATATGGTTATATTGCGGTCTCTGCTGCTTTCTGAGAAAGTTGAGATTTAAGAGTATATCTGCAATGGAAGAAAATAACCAGTGCATGATTCTTTTGAAAATTAAACCTATCCAGTTAGTGCTGGATCATTTAAAGATTGACTAAGTTTAGATTTCTCTTCCTATATGCTGCCTGAATTTTGGCTGATTCACCTGGCATCGTTAGCATCTCTCCCAAATGCTATTTGTGATGGGGAAGTGGGGAGTCAGAGAATCTCCATACACTTTGGGAAGAGGAGTAGGTTCTCTTCCTTTCAAATATTATGCTGAGTACTTATCAGTTGTTCATGTACCATGGCTGAAATAAGTGGAATATTGATAAGAATTTGGCATTGCTGCTGAGCACTTTCTTTAAGAGAGATGGATGGACTTGTGGTCAGGTTGTCTTTTTAGGGCCATACTTTGCTTTCTTCTTGCATTGATAGACCCCAGGGTTCAGTTTCCCCCAACAAGAAAACAAAATAAAACAAAACTAATACCTAATTAGCAGCTCTAAGTTGAAGCTGGAAATTGGCATGTTGGTATAAAAATATTAACTAACAACAGGTTTAGGTTTCTCCCAAATTATTTTGTTCTTTCTTTTCATTTTGGCCTTTACATTTTTTAAATACATTAAAAAAATACAGAGCAAAGAGAGGAAAATTATTTCTAATACATTCTAACCTAAAATCACCTTAAAAACATAACTATTTTATAACTTTAAAATTTTTAATATTAATGCTAAAATTAATACATTAAAATAAAGCATTTAATATACCACACAACCAAATGTTTCACTTATCAGTTTTAGATTTAGAACATGAAATATGAGAATTCTATCTAATAAACACAAATAAGTTGCAGCAACATATAAAGAGTAATATAGAATTAATAGACAAGTGGAACAAGTGGAGAGGAAGAATCCAGAAAGACAGAGACTAAGAATAGACTACTTCATGGCTATGCATGTAGTCCCATCTGTAGAAATAAATACTGTACTGCAACCCCACACAGAGTACAGACAGAAAAAGAAATCTTCAGTAGAGACTACAAATATTTGCCTTCATGCCATAACACTTCTGTTTGGGGATTTTGATTGGCCATTGATCCTAAAGACTTCTAAAGTTTTGTTAAGTTTTCACAACTTTGGATATAAATGGTAATATAGGATATAAAAATAGTCCTCAAATAACTATATGGCAAGTTGATGTGAGTTACACTGACTTAAATTTCACTTATAATTCTCAATGATGCTATTCCTAGGTCCTTGCTTGATTTGATTACCTACATATGTTTCATTGTTTTTTCTGATAAGTGTAGTAGTTAACACTTTTAAGACAGTTTTCAAATTGAGCAAAAGTTACTTGGTCTTTAAGTAGGGTTTGTAATGATTATATCCTGGACTGGCATCCACTAGAGGGAAATTTATTTTTAATCAATATTAAGTTCTTTCCCATTCTGTCAAATTGAATCTCATCATATACTGTTCAAAATGTTTTGATCACGATTGTATCCAAACAATGACCTATATTCTTCCCCTCTGTGGTAATTTCAACACAGCTGATAGTCTCATATGGTAAGTCTAAGTGCTAGTGTAACCCTTTTAATGGAGAAAGAAGCAGTAAGACTTTGAATACGGAAATCGTTAATGTCAAGCCTAACTAGTTTGGCTATCCACCAAGTTAGGCTTCAGGTTTACTAATAGATGCAGATATACTAAGTGAAAAATAGATTCATTCCTTTGTTTCTTAACACTTACAAAACCTCTTGGCTTAGTGTCAGTCCACTTTATCAATTCTGTCAGTGATTCTGCTTATCCCATTAGAAATTTGAGTGCTGATATTTCTATCCCATAAAATAGTTGCCAGTTAGATATTACATGATTTCCATGAATTGACAAACTTGTCCTTGAGAAATGAAGGCATGTTAGACTTTCCCAAACAAATAAAAGCTGAGGGAGTTCATCACCACTATATCTGCCCTAAAAAAAAAAAAACAAAACTAAAAGGAGTTCTTCAAGCTGAAATGAAAGGATGTTAATTGGTAACATAGAAACATATGAAAATATAAAACACAGTGGTAAAGATAAGTATATAGTGAAATTCAGAATACTCTGAGACTGTAACATAGTGGTGTTTTAATCACTTATCCCTAGTAAAAAGGTTAAAGGACAAAAGTATTACAAATAAGTTTGGCTATAATAATTTGTTAATGGAGAGATAAATTGAGAGATCAAAAACAAATGGGGGAGGAGTGAAAGTGTAGAGGCATTTTTTTTGTAAGATTTTATTTATTTATTTGATAGAGAGAGAGTAAGAGGGAGCACAAGCAGGGGGAGCAGGAGAGGGGGAGGGAGAAGCAGGCTCCCCACTGAGCAGGGAGCCCTGACATGGGGCTTGATCTCAGGACCCTGAGATCACGATCTGAGCAGAAGGTAGACACTTCACCCAACTAAGCCACCCAGGTGCCCCCAAGAGTCTTTATATGCTCTTGAAATTAAGTTATCAGCTTAAAATAATCTGTTATGTTTTATGTGAAACTCATGGTTTCACATGAGTTTTGCTTCAGAAAGCAAAACCTATAGTAGATACTCATAAAAAGAAGGAAATAAAAAGCATACCACTATGGAAATCCATCAATTTACAAAGGAAGACAGCAAAAGAGGACAAAAGGAGCAAAGGAACTAAGAAACAGTCAGAAAACAATAATGTGGCATCAGTAAGTCATTACTTATCAAATCTTTACCTGTTAATTTAAACGTAAATGTATTAAATTCTCTAATCAGAAAGTATAGAGGGGCTGAATGGATTAAACAACAACAACAACCCAACAAGATCCAACTATATGTTGCCCACAAGAGGTACATCAGCTTCAGGGATCACATAAACTAAAAGTGAAGAGATGGAGAAGGACAGTCCATGCAAATGGAAAGCAAAAGAGAGCAAGAGCAGCTGCTATACATAAGGTAGACAAAATAGAATTGAAGTCAAAAATCATAATGAGAGACAAAGAAGATCATTATAAAATGACAAAGATGTCAATTTGTTAAGAAAATATAATAAACATTAATATAGATACACCCATATTAGGACATCTAAATATATTTTTAAAAATGTGAAGGGAGAAATAGGTAATAATACAGTAATAATAAGGGACTTTAATATCCCACATTCAACAATAGATGGATTAGCCAAACAGAAAATCAATCAGCCAACATTGGTTTTAAACTACACTTTAGACCAAATGGGCCCAACAGACATATACAGAACATTCCATCCAACAACAGAATACACATTCTTCTCAAGTGCACATTAGACAGTCTCCAGAACAGATCATATGTTAGGTCACAAACAAGTCTCAGCAAACTTAAAAGGGCTAAGATCATACAAAATATCTTTCCTAACCACAGTGGTATTAAACTAGAAATCAGTAATGGTAAGAAAGCTAGAAAAATTCATAATTTATAAATATTTGTAAATTGAACAACAGACTCTTGAACAATCAATGGGCCAAAGGGGACATCAAAAAGTATCTTGAAACAAATGAAAATGAAAATACAACATACCCAAACTATTGGAAACAGCAAAATCAGTACTGAGAGGGAGTTTTATAGAAAAATTTAAGAAAAAAGATCTCAAGTAAATAACCTAACTTTACACCTCAAGGAACTAGAAAAAGAACTTTGAACAAACTTATTCAAAAGTTAGAAGGAAGGAACAAAAGATCAGAGCAGAAAAATGAAATAGGGACCAGAAAAAAAAATAGAAAAGATCAATGAAACTGAAAGTTGGTTTTTTGAAAAGACAAAAGTGACAAACCTTTAGCTGGACTGAGAAAAAAAAAAAAGAGTAAACAGCTATAAATCAATTTAGAAAGAAAAAGGAGACATTACAGCTGATGACACACAAATAAAAAGGTTCATAAGAGACCAGTGTGCCTAGAATTGGATTACTTGGGAGAAATGGATAAATTCCTAGAAATCTACAACCTACTCAAATTGAATGATGAAGAAATAGAAAATCTGAACAGACCAAATGTGAGTAAGGAGACTGAATCAGTTATCAAAAATATCTCAAAACAAAACAAAACAAAACAAAAAAACCAGAACCAGATGGTTTCAATGGAGAATTCTGCCAAACATTTAAAGAAGAATTAACACTAGTTCTTACTTTTCCAAAAAAAAATGGAAGAGAATACTCCCAAACTCATTTAATGAGGCCAGCATTACCCTAATACTAAAGCCAGATAAGGAGTCCACAAGAAAACTACAGAACAATATCTCTGATGAATATAGACGCAAACATTTTTAACAAAATACTAGCAAACCAAATTCAACAGCGTATTAGAAAGATCATATACCATGATCAAGTGGGGTTTAACCCTGAGATAAAAGAATGGTTCAATATGTGCAAATCAATAAATGTTATATATATGCCACATTAAGAGAATGAAAAATAAAAATCATACAATCCTCTCAATAGGTACAGAAAAACAATTGACAAAATTCATTATCCCACCATGGCAAAAGCTCTCAATAAATCTGAGTTTGGAAGGAATAATTCTCAACATAATAAAGGCCATACATATGACAAGCCCATTAACATCATACTCAATGGTGAGAGTTGAAAGTTTTTCCTCTAAGATCGGGAAGAAGACAAGGGTGCCCACTCTCACCACTCATAGTCGACAGTACTGAAAGTTCTAGCCAGAGCATTTAGGCAAGACAAAGAAATAAAAGGCAAACAAATATGAAAGGAAGAAATACAATTGTCTCTATTTGTAGAACATGATCTTATATATAGAAAATCCTAAAGACTCCATGAAACTACTGTTAGAGCTAATAAATGAATTTCATAAAGTTGCAGGATACAAATCAATATAGAAAATCAGTTGCATTCATATAGACTAATCATGAACTACCCAAAAAGAAATAAAGCAAACCATTTGTAATAGCATCAAAAACAGCAAAATATTTAGCAATAAATTTAACCAAAGAGGTGAAAGATTTCTACTCTGAAAACTATAAGACGTTGAGGAAAGAAATTGGACATAAAAAATAAATGGAAAGGTATTCTGTGTTCATGTATTAGGACGATACTGCTAAAATGTCCTTACTACCTAAAGTGTTCTACATAAAATGATCCCTCAAAAATCCAGTGACATTTTTCACAGAAATAAACCAAACAATCCTAAAATTAATATGGAATTTGCAAAAGATCCCAAATAGCCAATCCTGAGAAAGAGAAAATTGGACACATCATACTTTCTGATTTTAAATTATATTATAAAGCTATAGTAATCAGAACAGTATAGTACTGCCATAAAAACAGACACATAGACCAATGGAACAGAATCAAGAGCCCAGAAATAAACCATCCATATACTGTCAATTAATATTTGACAAAGGAGCCAAGAATACCCACTGGGGAAAGGACAGTCTCTTTAATAAATGGTGTTGGGGAAACTGGATATTCACACACAAAAAAATGAAACTGAATTTCTAACTTACATCATACACAAAAATTAACATGAAATAGATTAAAGATGTAAATGTGAAACCTGAAACTGTAAAACTCCCAGAAGAAAACACATGGACAAAAGCTCCTTGATATTGGTCTTAGCAATGATTTTTTGGATATGATACTAAAAGGGCAAGCAATGAAAGCAAAAGTAAACCAGCAGGACTATATCGAACTAAATCAATAAAATGGAAACCTAACCTAAAGAATGGGAGAAAACCTTTGCAAATCATTTATCTGATAAGGAGTTAATATTCAAAATATATAAGGAACTGAAAATTCAATAGAAAAAAAAATCCCCACAAAGAATCCAATGAAAAAATGGGTGGAAGACCTCAAGAAACATTTTTCTAAAGAAGACATACAAATGGCTAACAGGTTCATGAAAAAATGTTCAACACCACTAATCATCAGAAAAATGCAAATCAAAATCACAATGAGATATCAGCTCACACCCATTAAAATGATATCCATCGAAACAAGAAGAGAGAGCAAATGTTGGTCAGGATGTGGACAAAAGGGAACACCCCGTGTACTACTGGTAGGAATGTAAATTAGTACAGCCATAGTGGAGAACAGTATGGAGGGTCCTCAAAAAAATAAATCTAGAACTGCCATAGGACCTAGCAATTGCACTTCTGGGTATATATCTGAAGGAAATGAAATCACTATCTTTTTTTTTTTTTAAGATTATTTATTTATTTATTTGACAGAGAGAGATCACAAGTAGGCAGAGAGGCAGGCAGAGAGAGGAGGAAGCAGGCTCCCCGCTGAGCAGGGAGCCTGACGCGGGGCTTGATCCCAGGACTCTGAGATCATGACCTGAGCCGAAGGCAGAGGCTTTAACCCACTGAGCCACCCAGGCGCCCTAAAATCACTATCTTAAAGAGATTTTTGCACTTCCATGTTCACTGCAACATTATACACAATAGCCAAGACATGGAAACAACCTAAATGTCTATCATTGGATGAATGGATAAAGAAGATATGATACACACACACACACACACACACACACGCACTCACGCACACACCAGGAATATTACTCAGCCATTAAAAAAGAAGGATATCCTGTCATTTGCAACAACGTGGATGAACATTGAGGGCACTATGCTAAGTGAAACAAAAGTCAAAGAAAGACAAACACTGTATGATCTCACTCACATGTGGAATCTAAAAAAAGGTGAACTCATAGAAACAGATTGGAATTGTGATTGCCAGGGGATGGGGGGTTGGAATTAACAGTGAGATGTTGTTCAGATGGTACAAACTTCTGATTTTAAGATGAGTAAGTACTGAGACTCCAGTGTATAGCATGGTGACTGTAGGAAACAGTCACCATTATATGCTTGAATATTACTAAGAGGGTAAATCTTAAATGTTCTCACCACACACAAAAAAGTAATGTGTGCATTGATGGAGGTGTTAACTAACCTTATTGTGGTAATCATTTTGCATTGTATCAAATCAACTCATTATATACCTTAAACTTACACTATTATACATAGGGAAATGAAAACATATGTCCATAAAAATTTTGTACACAGATGTTCATAGCAACATTCTTCATAATAGCCACAAATGAGAACAATCCAAATGCCCATCAGCTTATGAATGGATAAATAAAACGTGATATATCCATACAGTGTCATGTTATTCTCAATAGAAAGGAATAAAATACTGATAAATGTTATACCATGAATAAGCCTCAGAAACATTATGCTAGGTGAAAAAAGTCAGATACCAAACACCAGGTAGTATATAATTCCATATGTATGAAATATCTATAAAAGGCAAATTCATAAAAACACATGGTAGATTAGTCTCCCATTAGGGTAGGCATGGGGAGTGGCTGCAAATAGGTAAGAGATTTCTTATTGGGGTGATAGGTAAAGGTTGCTAGAGGAGGCAGGCATGATATAAGGAAACCTTTTTTTAAGGATGGAAGGGATTTTTGTGAATGATATAGGTAGGAAAAGGAGAAGGATCCAGAATGAAGAGAGAGAAAATAATACAAGAGAGAAGTAATAACATTGACAAGTCAAAGACAATATAAACCAGACTAAGGTCAAGAGTTAATTTGGAGGGGTGCCTGGGTGACTCATCCAGTTAAGCATCTGCCTTCAGCTAGGGTCATGATCTCAGAATCCTGGGATCGAGTCCCCGCTCAGCAGGAGCAGGGAATCTGCTTGTTCCTCTGCCCGTCCCTGCCCCCCCACCCCCGTCCCCCACCAGTTGCCTTCAGACTCCCCCCTACTCTGTTTGTGAGCTCACACACTCTCTCTCTCTCAAATAAATTTTAAAGTTAATTTGGAGAGGGAATGGCATGAACAGAAGTTACTTCTGAGGTAAAGTAAAGGAGATGAGCTTGTTGTAGATTGAAGAGAAAAGGGGGAGAAAAGTGAGTGTTCATATTTGATGGCCTAATGACTTTTCATGCAGAAGGCAAGGTAACATATTGCAGTGATGAATTTAGTAACTTCAGGAGAATAGTGATGGTTCAGACAACAAATGTAAAGAATAAAAAAGCTAACTGATCATATGAATAGAAGGATTTTAGAGACTTTAAGGGCTTACTTGACTTTAAATCAAAATTTCTAAACCACTTAATCATCAAGTTTATACATTTCTTCTCCAGCAGCTCTAGCTTCCCATGAAACAGACCCAGAAAAAAACTGATGGGCCGACTGCTTGTAAACCTGTATTTGAACTGATAGAGTACAGGTTCCTGCTAATGTTGGATGTAAAAGTGCAGATTTACTAAAGTGTAAAAAAACTCAGACACTATATTGGATATGATTATCACAAACTAAATGATAAATTTCAAGATGTGAAACATATTTTAGAAAAAGAATTTCAATTTAGTTGATCAGAATTAGACTTAAGTTATTCCAATTTGATTTTTAAGCTTACTGTGCCTCTGTGAGATTTTAGAAGTGGTACTAAGGGTGGTAATGCTTCCTTATCAAAAAGAAATCTCAGAAAAACCAGGAGCCACCTACTATTCTACCAGACGGGTCCAGTAGGAGGTCCAGAACATCTGAACACATGGGTGATTGCTGGATATGTAGATTCCTGGGTCCTTTCTCACAAGCACTGAGTTACACCCTGGGGGTACAGCCCAAACATTCTGTATTTTTAACCAGGTATAAAGGTGACGCTATTGTTAAAATGAAGTTTTTTCTAGTAAGAATTTAAGCTGAAAGGATGATAGGAAAAAGATCATTTAGAAAAAGGGAAGAGGAGATCATCTTTATGGTTTGGCAAAAAGCTTAAGTTCCTGAAGGATTTTCTTTCTGGACTTCATTATTTGATAACACTAAACTTCAACTCTTAAGTAATTCAAACCTTTTCTTCACATACATTAATAAATTGGTAATTCCAAGAAAGAGGATTTATTTATTTAACGCGTGCGAAAAACTAAAAGTGATATAAACAGATGTGAAAGGACAGGAATAACCAGGTCTCAGTAAATGTCAAAAGCCATTACTTCTTCTCTGCCTAAAGAATAAGGTCGCACGCTAAAGCCCTTCCTTTCCTAGCTTTATAGGACCAGATTCATGGAATGTCCAACTTTTTAACAGTTCATAATGCCACAACGAACTTAAAATGTGACTATTAACGCTTTATTCTTCGAATATGGTCTCATAGTGCTTCGTAAGAAGCATTTTATCTAAGTTGGTTGTAACTACAAAGTTCTGCCTTAAAACAACCTTCCCTCCTTCTTCCCTACCGCCACACAGCCCCCCAATTTTACAAGCTGCCAAAGTTTGACTTGTGCCCCTCCCCCTAACACACGCGCACACACACACACACACACACGCACGAAGTTTTTGGCACTGCCCTCCTAGGCCCCCGAACTCCACGTAACTGCAGCAGAGCCTCCCCTGGGCCCCTTGGACCCCCTGCCCAGCCCTCGGGCCCCGAAGACCGGCCTCCCCCGCTCTCCCCCGCAGTCCGGCCAGTCGGGTCGGGTCCGGACGGGGCGGGGCAGGGCGGGGCAGGCCTGCTCCATTGGAGCCGGACAGGGGGGTGGAGGAGCAGACAGGCCCCGTCCGGCTTGCTTGAAAGCCGCCAGCTTTTCGTCCCTGCATCTGTTCCCCGGAGAATACACCTACTTTAAGAGCTAAGTTTGCCTGACTTGGCGTTTGGAACAGCAACAAGAATAACTTTTCAGAAACTTTTGCCAGCTTCTGCTCGCCCCCCCCCACCCCCAATGCATCGTTCCCTGATGGTCCGCCCCCGGGCCAAGCTCCGGGAGCCCCCTCCCCCTCCCCGCCTCCAGTGCGGCGCGCGGAGCCACCGCCCCCGGGTCGGGTCGCAGGGGCGGGCGGCCGCGCACCCAGTGGCTGCCGCCGCGGCGGAAACCG
>LNAC01000289.1:1986394-2139123 GCA_002007465.1 Ailurus styani
GGGGGGGGTGGGGAGGACTCGCTCCGCTCTGGGGACGGAAGACTTTGGGCGGTCCGCGTCGTAGCTTTTCCTGCTGTGCGCTTCCTGCTTGCTTCACCCGGTCTCGGCTGTCTTTACCCCGCCAAGTCCCGGGACGCTGTGGTCCCTTCTCTTTTTCCCTCCCCCGGGGAGGCGAGTATGGAACCAGTTATGATGCCGGTGGTTTTTGTCTTTGAGGTAACTGAGAACGCCGCGCCGGGTTTCGGGTTTGGGTCCGGGTCCGTGTTTTTGTCTGAGAGTTGTCAGCTGTTAGGATTCACCTCGCTTCGTGTTACTTTGGGAAAGAAAGGGCTTCATTTACCCAGGAATCTAAGTTGATTTTTGTGCCAGGTACTTTGAAAGGCTGCGTGTGGTTTTGAGATGGCAGAACTTGGAGACTTTTTTTCCTCAATGACCAGTGTACCCACTCCTGTGCTTTTTAATTTTTTTCCATCATAATGACTTCGTAGAGTTCTTTCAAAACAATCAGTCGTAAAGGCACGATACGGATGCCTTAGGGAATTGTAAAAAGCGTTCGCTGAAGAGGTATTGCATATGATAACTTCTCCAGGGTCGTTGGCCTCCTCTTCGTAAGTGGCAGACCTCTCTTAGTCAGTTATATTTTATTTTTGTTATTCTCATATGCCTTTTGGTGTTATGAGAGCAAACTTAGGAGCATTAGAAAGTAGAGAAAAGCTCTCAGAGTGTAAAATCTAGCCATAACCCCACATCCTGCCGTTCGTTTTAAAGCAGTGAAACAGTGGAGACATCTGTTGACCTGTGTGTGTAGGTGTGTAACTTAAACTTCGAAGAAACTTGAATATTAAAATCTTAATTTTAGCATGGCCCCTTTAAATCATTTTCCTCACTTTACGTAACATATTGTCTTCAGTATTCCTGTTTATGGAATTAAAAGCTGAAAAAGGGGGATACTGTATTTCTGCTTTGAAGTGTTAACCAGATGCAGAATTCTCCTAAAGGAGGGACCAAGGATGAGGACTGAACCTTTAAAGTGTTTGAATAAAAAAATAATAAAAATAAAAATAAAGTGAATAAAATATTTTTTTAAAATGAGTCTTTACTTGCATAATTGAAAACAAATGATAGGTGACCAGCCTCTAGATAGGTTCAGGATTCAGAAATATGTGTTGTAAATTAACCAGGAAGGAATATGACCAGTATTTTAATGAGCCCAAGCATATACATCAGATTCATTTATTCAGAGACATTTATTGAGCAGACTGCTATATCTGACACTCTCCTTCAGAGTTGCAGTTTTAAAATTCCTCTTCTGTTGAGGCTGCCTTATCAACTCATGGCACATTGTTTAATATTTATGGTGCCCCCGGATCCCTGACACAAGCTAGAGAGGCCTTGTGATGTCCCAGTTATGACCACAGTCAGGTGGGCACGTACATCCCGTCATTAACTTGCTGAAAGAATTTGTACGTTTACTAATTTCTTTGGTCCTATATTTTCTTCTTTACAAATGAGACTGATGAGATGATCCCAAAGTTTCTCAATTTTAGAGCTCTTTTTCATTTAAAACACAAGTGAAAATGATGGGTGGTGACTCTAGAAAATAGCATTTGGGTATAGAAACATTGTGGGCCTATGGAGTTATGCCTACAGAGTTCTAAAGGCAGTTCAAGAAATAAGTGCTCCAGCAATAATTTGATCACCATTTTTAGAGTAAGTATAGCTTCCTAGATTGACTCGTTTGAGAGGCAACATGTGTATATATACAAGGGAAAAATAGATGGTGCTTTATTTCTAGTTGGCCTTTGCTTAAGTGAGAACTCTGTTTTCTTGTAGCTGCCTACCCATTGGATTTGGCGATAGGATTTTTCTTTCTTTTTCCTTTTTGTATTTGTGTCTTTCCAAATGAGTATTTGTCAGTCTGTTTGAAAGATTTCTTTTGCCCTTTCTGCTTGGTGACTACCTTAATTTCAGATTTTTATAACAGCTGCTTGAGATTCCTATTGTTGCTCACCCTTCCTTCAGTTCTTTAAAATGTCCTGTGTATTATTGCAGTATTTCTTGTACAGACACATCCACACTTGTAAATTGGCTGTACTCCAGGACCTGGTTTGTTGTAGTGATCTTGCCCGGTTTTGGGTTTGGTAATGATGTTGATAAAATACCTTTACTGTTGACATATTAAGGATGAATTAGATAAAATTCTGGTCAAATGTTTTTGATTTTACTCTTTCTGTAAACAAACCACTTACTGTACTGTTATTGTTACTGATGCCTTTACTCCTGTCCTAGGTGGCTGCTTTTGTTCTTACTAGCTTTCAGTGTTTTCTGACTCCAGCATTATATACTTGCCTGCAAGAAAACCATAAATGGGATTTAGACACATTAAGAAGCTTGTCACACCATTGCTTTAGTTAATAACAATTACAAAGAAAACATCTTATGCTGCAATTCTTATTTCTGCCTAGAGTGAATTATGACTTGATTCAAGAAAAATTTTTGGACCTCGAGTATAGATAGCTCTTGTTTGGGAACATGACCATAAGCCTATACTATGCAGCCTTTATTTTTTTTTCATTTTTTTAAAATTTAAAATCAATTAGTTAACATATAGTGTATTACCAGTTTGAGGTAAAGTTTAATGATTTATCACATATAACACCCAGTGCTCATTATGTCAAGCGCCCTCCTTAATGCCCATCACCCAGTTACCCTATCCCCCCTCCAACCTCCCCTCCAGCCACCCTCAGTTTGTTCCCTATAGTTAAGAGACTCTTACAGTTTGTCTCTCTCCCTGATTTCCTCTTATTTTATTTTTCCCTCCTTTCCCCTATGTTCATCTGTTTTGTTTCTTAAATTCCATATGGGTGAAATCATAGGATATATGTCTTTCTCTGACTTGTTTCACCTAGCCTTTAAAAGTACTCACCTTACTGGATCATATAGTAATAAATAAGTGTAAATAAATAGATTTATCAAGTTTAAGTCTCAACTTACTGTGATTAGTTACGATCATAAACTACCCTGCTATGTCAACTCTGTTTTCCCACTTGGTGATAGTATACTTTAAACACATCTTACTCAGTTCTATTTAAAATTTATTTTCATTTAGCTTTAGTGATAAAAACATGAGCTTTCAGGAGGAAGCAGCAACAAAAATAGTAGTTTCCAGGAACATTGGGCAGGCACTACCAAGTATTTAAACCTTGTAACAACTCTTTAAGATAGATGCAGTTATCCCATTTTTCTGATGAAGAAACTGAGCCGGACAAAGAAATAAGGGATGTAGAATACATTTGAGTGTTATCTTCGTATTTCTAAGAGTGATGGCCCTGTCAGGGGGAAAAAAAAAAGTGAGAAGAATGCAGGGCTCTATCATGTATGATGTTAAATTAAAACAAGTTAAATGAGGTAAAGGATAGAAAGGTTGTCATGGAAGCTATGATAATAGTTTATTTTGAACCCATGAAAGACCCAAGTGGGTCCAAAAGATTTGGAGGACCAGTTGTTGCAGTAACTGTTAAAAAACCCCAAAACTCACAGTGTTGGTCAGTGGAGGAAAGTGACCCTAGATGACTACAGTCTTAGTCTCATTTCTTAAGGTGGGCAGAGGGGTAGATGAGGGAGAAGAACTTCACCTTGATAAAGCAACCTCATTGAGGTTGATAAAACAACCTCAGTCTGCTCTCATGGTAACTGATGGTAAGTTTGAGCTCATCATATTGTTTCCTTCTTAAACATGAGGTAGATTTCCCTATTTTAGAATTGCTGCTCAACTCACAGGACAGCTGAACTGAAATCTTTTGTATTATCTGTGTTTTCGAACAAAAGTTTCTCTGAATATTTGATGCTACAGTAAAGCAATGATTCTCAGACTTCAGTGTGTGTCACAATCACCTGAAAACCTAGTTAAAACAAAAATGATGGGCCCCTTCCCAAGACCTCCTGATTTAGTACTTCTGGGTTGGGCCCCCAAATTTGCATTACTAACAATTTACCAAGTAATACTGGTGCTGCTGGCCTGAGGACCACACATTGAGGACCACACCGCACTTTTCTTAATGGGTCTTTTATCCATGGTAAGGTTAGGAGTTAATAATATAGGTAATAAATTTCATTTTGTTAGGAGTTAATAATATAGGTAAATAATATAGGTAATATAGTACTAATATTTTTTAATTAAGTTTAAGAATAATCGGTGTATTTGGTCTTTGAAATACTGTGTTTCAGGGGCACCTGGGTTGCTCAGTCATTTAAGTGTCCCTCCCATTTGATTTCGGCTCAGGTCGTGAGATCGCGCCCCATGTCAGGCTCCATGCTCAGTACAGAGTCTGCTTAACATTCTCTCTCTCTCTCTCAAAAAAAAACCAAAAAACAAAACAAAAAAAACACCTGTGTTTCAGAGAATTAGACCTATTAGAGTACATACAGATTAGTCTTGTAAATACAATTTAAAATGAGTATTTGTGTAATTGTTTTCCAAATTGAAAGGTGCAAGTATTTGGCTAAATTTAGAAACTATATTTGGAATTAATTATATTTAAAACTTTATTCTAATGTATTTACCTACAGTTACAGTCTTAGAAAGGTTTACTTGTTAGAGACAATTAAAGTGTTTAAAATAGAATATAGTAAATTTATAAATGCAGTTTAATGTATGTGAAAAATTTAATTACCCAGGTTTATAAATAGGATTATTTAAGGATATTTAGTTTGTTTTCTGTTTGAGCTAATCAACTATCAGAAGTACCTTGGGAAGTCTGTTTGGAGCTACTAGATTTATAAATAAAATGCACTTTATAGTCGAAGGCTTAAGGGAAAGCTAGGTTTTTATAGTTGTACTTTAATCAATGAAACATTTAAAAAAAGTAACTGCAAATAGTTTTTTTGCTTATAAAGGCTCTCTTCATGGTCACCAACAAACTTATATTAAGAGACTCTTGATAAATTTTGTTAAACAAAAAGGGGGCATGTTTTAAGGTCAAATTCATGTGTTAGAGAAAGGCCCAAAATTTGCCTTTGTTTTCTAGCAGTCAGTGAAAAAAGGGAAATGTGAGCAGACATAAATCAGCATCCCTAAGATAAATCTGTTGCCTAGACAGGCAAGAGAAACACAAACTAAATTTTTAATTTTAGTTAATTTAAAGTAGCCACATGGGGGCCTTACTGCTATCATATTGAAAGATGCAGAAATAGAGTCCAGAATCCAGATTCCTTGACACAGTTCCTTACTATTTACTTTTCAAGTGCTTAATAGCCACATTTGCCTAGTGGCTACTATAATGGATAACATGAATATAGAAAATTTCCATCATTGTTGAAAATTCCATTCATTGCAGGAATATCACTATTGCTGGTAGAATAATGAGAAAAAATTCTCATGGGGCTCCCAATACAGCAGAAAGTATCCTTACCATCTTTATATTAAATATAGCCTCTAATTTCAAAAAGCTACTTTTTAACACCATTCTTTAGTGTGTTTCAGTGGTATAACTTTATATAACAAAATTCAAGTAAAGCAGTGCTGACAGGGCCAAAGCAATTAATCCAGATATAGGTCATCAGATGGTGTATCTTAACTGAGGGGTAGGTGCTAGATTGTAAACTAGCACCTACCCCTCAGTAAATTTTACCTCTATGTAAATTTTAGATCATACATTAAAAAAATAGAGATTTTAGATTTCCAGATCAGTGCTACTCAGTAGAATTTTCTATAGAAATAAAATTTTAATTAAGTAAAATTAAAAATTGAGTTTTCAGCTTCACTTGCCATATTTCAAGTACTCTGAAGCCTTAAGGCTAGTGGATACTATATTGGATAACACAGATATAAGCTCTTTCTATCACTGCAGAAAGTTCATTGGAAAGCACTCTTTTAGAGCAATGGGTATCAACACTGACTGCACATTAGAATTTCCTGGGTAGATTCTTTAAAATTCTGATGGTAAGTCCCCACTCTTATCATGAGATCTCTATAATCTGACAATCAAAGATTAGATTATAAATCAAAATCTCTTAAGTTTAGGACTTCAACTAATTTTAAGTTTCTCAGGTGATTCTAATGTGTAGATAGGATTAAAAAAGAAAACACTATTTTCCTCAATACTATGTTCTAATCAAACTACTGAGCCTCAGTGGGTTTTTGTTTATTTTTTGTTTTTGTCTTTTTCCTTCACAAGCACTTTGGACATGCACCACAAATTTTATAATTCAGTTTCTGAAAAGAGATGCATGTTTAAGTTGTATGGCAACCTCTCAGTAGGATTGAGACCTTAGGAAAAGTGAGGTGACAATGAAAAGTTCTTAAAAAGAAGACACATTTATAGGCTTGAAAGAGAAATGCTAAAGATAGAATCTTAGCATATATGCTTCCAGTCTTTTGTAAGATGTTTTTTTAGTAAAATTCATGTATGCTAACTATGAAGAAGTCCTGTGTTACAAAGATTAAAGTTTTAAAAGCCACTTCCAATCTAGCCATCCAGAGACATAATGTTAAGATAGGCATTGTTGTCCAGATCTGTGTATATATACAGATAGAATGATGTATGGAAGGTTTGAAGAAAGGAGTAACTGAAAGATGTATTTTTTTGCCATAAGAAAGTATTTTCTAAATGGTATGTCTAAAATTAAGCAGATTTTGAGAAAATTCTAAGACATTGGTATACTGATTCCTGCTTCAGAAGACATTAGCATCTCCCATATTTTTTTCTCCCCATCTCCTGATATTTACTCATTATTTTTACACTTTTCATATTTGTAGCATTCATAATTAGTTTTTCAGCTACATTTTTATACCATTGTTCAGTACTTTCCACTAGTCCTTTTATCAAGTCCTCCTCATTCTTGGAATTCTTATTTTGGTACAGTTAACATAACTTTAGTTTTCTGGGATTGAATAATGTTTCCATAAAGAAGTGTTAAGCAAGCTAGACTCTTTTTTCTCCCTAGTAGGTGATTTGCTTTTTACGCATGAATTCTTCTTTTATTTTCCAAGCACTGTTATTTTATCAGGACCAGAAAGGGAATAATCAGATTTATGTGTACTTATGTGTATGTGTTATACTCTTAGGAATTACATCTTTCCTCTAGGATCCGTGTTGATGGAGCAGTCACTATATGGAATATATCTCCTCTTGAGATAGAGGAGAAAAAGAGATAAGGAGTATAATGTAGGTCTTAACAGTTTACCTGGCACACTCATCACTTCTGTTCATGTTTCACTGAGCAAAGCATGTCACATGGCCATGTCAGACATCAGTGGGATACGGTGTATTTTATATTCCTCCCCAGGAAGGAATACAGGCTACTCAGTAACAATGTAGTCTGTCACTATGGCTATTGTAGAAAACAATTAGATTAGTTTGACAGAGGTTTGAAAATTGCTAGTCTTACTGTCACCAGTAGGGAAGTCCGTTTCTTTTGTCAGTTATTCAGTCTGCAAGTTCGATCCTTTCAAAAACTCTATTAATAGTGCTTTTCAGTTTATTGCACTTGCATATCAGTTGTGAATCAGTAGTTCTGAAGTGAAGCCTGAGAGTCTGCATTTGCTAGAAGCTGCATTCATTGGAAGCACCCAGGTGATGCTAATGCTGTTGGTCCCTGAAAAACAACTTTAAGTAGCAAGGCTTTCTCTATATAGTGCTTTATGTAATGGAGCTTTTTGCTTAGAAGGGGACCACCGAAAAAATCTTTGGCTAGAGAAAGGGGGCACTAAAGGGGAACAACTAATGGGTAGGACACCAAGAAGAGTATGAGATAATTACCAAATAAAGGGGCAGATGAGCACTGAGAAGGAATTAGCTGAATACTTCACAAAATCAAATAAAATAAAATTGAACAGGCCCATCACATTTGCCACTTAGTTTGTTCTCCTTTACCAAGGCAGGTTTAGTGAACTGAGGAGAAGCCATTGTAGTGCATTGGGCAATCAGTAGGTGGTGATGGAGTAAAGACAGCGAAAGTAGACTCATTTCTAGAAGTTCGACTATGAAAAGAAACAGAAAGATAGTGTGATATCTAGAAGAGCATGTGTACAAAGTTGAAGAGAAATTGAGGAATTTTTAAAATTCATTTTTGTTTTGATTATGGATAAAGAGTCATCAGAAGTGAAATTTTGAAAATACAGGCATTTTTTTCCCTGTCCTACCTCACTATAGCGGGAATCAGTTAATTAGAAAAGCTGTAATCAGACTATCTCTTGCAGTTTAGAAGATGCTTTTGAAGTTTCACTATCTGTATTACTGTGTGTGAAAATATTGACTCCCAGCTCCGTATTTTTAAATTATCACATTTTTTTTTATCAGTAGCTACTAACCAAATTAGAATATTCAGTTATAGTAGTGGACTTTTAGTATTTTAAAACTGGATCACATGCTGTTTTCATTGTTGGTTTACAGGCTTGTTTTCTTCCTCCAGTTTGCCTTTTCCATTCTATTACCAAAATGACTTTAAAGTTCTGGTACTGCTTTTTCAGTTCTCTGCTCAAAAATCTTTCGGGACTTCTGAGCCTGGTAATAGCAAGCTGGGTAATTCAGACTATCCTGCTGAGAACAATCTGAAAAGCTGGGCCAATGCAAAATAAATTTTACTGAAGGTATCAGAAAGCAGACTGATATAACTAGACTAAGATCTAAGTGAGGACAGAGGCCAAGGAGGAGCAGCTCCAATTTGGGATTGCCTTTTCCCTGGGTAATGTGTTGATTCCAGAAATAGCAACTGAGAGATTAAATGGTGCTTTTAACAACATACAGGTATAAAGGATAAGGGATAGAATATAAAACCCACTACAAGGGAGGGAACTCTCACTTAGGGCCCTAAAACATTGTATCTGAGGGTATAGAGAAACTGAAGTAGGTAGATTCTCATAAGATATTGGCTTAGTTTCAGGTTATCATTCCTGTATCTTCATTAACAAAATCTGATATTGCTGGTGTCCTCAGCTGTTTGACAGAAGCAAACAATATTTTCTGGAGAAATACAGCTTTTTGTGTCAAATTCTGTCTGCAGACAGTTTAGCAAATACAGTATGCAGCATACAAAATATAATTAGGCACACAGTAAGACCTCAGAAACAACAGTGAATCTGGTTATTGTAGTTCTTATTTAAAATAGCCGTGTTGAGAACTTTGTAGAAAGATAAAAATTATAAAAAAGAAAAATGGATATTCTAGAACTGAAAAATATAATCCTAGTTAGAAACTTTGTAGATGAATTTAACAACAAATTAGCCTACACCATAAGAGAAAATTAGTGAATCGAAAGATAGGTCAGAAGAAAATATTCAGAATAAAGAGAGAGGGACAAATGAATGGAAAATATGGGAGAAGGTTAAGCTTAATAAAAATGCAATGGGAAGTATGTATATTTGAGTCCCTACAAGAGAGGAGAGAATGGAGCAGAAGCACTATTTAATAAGAGAATGAACACTTCCAAACTGATGAAATACTTTAATTCATAGATTTAAATAAGCATCCCTACAAACCTCTGCTGGAATCAATACAAATCCCACCAAAGATGAAAAATCTTAATTGCAATCAGAGCAAACAATTAATAATGTAGCAATAAAATTGACAGTTTGATTTCCCAACAGAAACAGTAGAAACTAAAAAGCAGGGGAAAATATCTGCCAACCTAGAATTCTGTCCTCTGTAAAAGTACTCAGAGTTGCAGTAAAAATGATAAATATGAGGGCAAAACAGAGTGAATGTTGGCTCTCTAGAAAAGTAATAATGTATAGTGGTTTTTTAAATATACATATATATAATTAAAATATGTAATAACAATTGCATGTAAGTCTTCCAGAGACATATAGTTTTTATTGTCCAGGAAGAGGCTAAAAGCACTAGTTAATATTAGACTGCAATAAGTCAGTATTTCAGGCTATAATCTCTGGGATGGTCACTAACAGAATTGTTAAAGAATGCATAACTTTAAATTAATGGGAGGAAAACAAAATAGTAACCCAAAAAAAGGAAAGAAAGGAGAGTAACAGAACTGGCAGACAAATAGACAAAAAGGTCCTACTTTAGGGACTTACCTAAAGTGTGAGGATAGGGCTTAGTCAGTAGAGAATGCAACTCTTGAACTCAGGGTTGTGAGTTCAAGTCCCGTGTTTAGCGATTACTTAAACTCTTAAAAAAAAATAAAGTGTAAGGATAAAGAAGGGTTGAAAGTAGAAAGAAAAAGTAAACAACTGATGGAAGACTAACTGGTATAATTAATATCAGACAAAGCAAACTTTAAGGCAAAAAGTGTTCTGAGGAAATGTTCAATTTACCAGGAAGATAAAACAGTTTCTAACTTATTTGAACCTAGAGTCATGGTCTTACAATACAGGAAACAAAGCAGAGAACTTTCTAAGGGACCATAGATAGCCCACAATTATAGTGGGAGATTTTAACAATCTGTATTAGTAATTTACAGAATAAGCATACAAAAGCAAATCAATATGAATATAGAAAATTTGAAAACACAGTTGTCAAACTTGACCTTATTGATATGGAGATAGATGATATGTATGTATGATACACACACATGTGACACTACCCTAGAGTACAGAATACACATTCTTTTCAAGTACATATGGAGTATTTACTAATTTACATATGATTATAAAGTAAATTTTTATCAAATTTCACAAGTTTGAACTTCTGTATTCTTTCACCATAGTGCAATTACTCTAGAAATCACTAACCAAAAGATAAATTTTAGAAACTGTCTTATGTTGGCAAATTAAGCAATATTCTCTAAATAGCAAAAGAAGAAATTAGAGTAGAAGTTATAAAATATTTTGAACCAAATTATTAAAACAGAATATCGAAGCTTGTAGGATTCATCTTAGAATGGGAGTTTATTATTCTAGATTACATGTTAAGTGTCTGCATCTAAGTCCCTTGCTCTTTTCAGTGTGTCAAGATAATTGTATCTTAGGGAAAGTTTTATATATTCATTTACCTATCAAAAATTTACTGAACACCTGTTGTATACCACACATAATATGAGGTGCTGTGTACATAGAAAGACTTCTCAACCTTAACAGTATTGACATTCTGGGACAGAGAATTCTTTGTTCTGAGGGGAAGGTGGTTTACATTGTTAAACACACAGTGTTTAACAGCATGAATGGCTTGTACCCACTAGATGCCAGTAACATTTCCCCAATTGCAATAACCAGCAAAATGCTTCAGTTTCTTAAGTAGTGAAATGAGGATAATAATGATACCTACCTTATAGGGTTGAGGAATCAGATAAAGTAATAAATGTGAATTACTTAGAACAAAGGCTGGCATATACTGAGCACTTGATAAATGTTTATTATTTTGATCGTTAAATCACAAATATGTATATATTTCTAAACCATAATAACTTTGTGGGGAAGAAGAATAAGACCTCTCCATACTCACTGTCTAGATTCTTTTATGCTGGTAACTGTCCTTTTTTTTTTTTTTTAAGATTTTATTTATTTTCACAAGTAGGCAGGCAGAGAGAGGAGGAAGCAGGCTCCCTGCTGAGCAGAGAGCGGGATGTGGAGCTCTATCATAGGACCCTGAGATCATGACCTGAGCCGAAGGCAGAGGCTTTAACCCACTGAGCCACCCAGGCGCCCCCTGGTAACTGTCTTTAAAAAAGATATTATGATTACCCAATAAGAAACTGGGCTAGGTGGCAACTTTGATTATTTTCAGAAAGTCTCGAATAATGTGATTATATTGTATCACAATCAAATATGATTGTATTTTCATGCTGATAGAATGGTCAGTTTGTTTCATTGTGCTCTGGTAGTTATTTATGAATAAATGTTCTAATATTGGTTATTAACCTTCAGAATTGTTTTTGTAACAAACATTAAAGTAATACATAATTGTAAATTATTAAAGTGGATACTTTCAATTTGTTTTAAAGTTTAAACTATAGAAAGCTGGTGTATTGGTTTTCTTGCTCTGAACTGCACTCCATGGTGAACTCTTGAAAATGAAAGCACTTGCAAACTTCATTGTGATTAAATAGTTAATGAACTCTTGGGATATTATGAAACACAAATTGAAAAACTTCAATTAGGCAAAGTAAATGTAGACTAATGGTTATTCCTAAAACCAGTTAAGGATGGATTACATATTATTAGTTAAATGTAATCTGTAATTATACTTTGCATTGCTTAAGTTTAAACAGCAAAATGAGGACAGCGTTTTTAGCTCCCTCTGCTGTTTATGAAAGAACAGAAATTACTACTTAAAACTTTTAAAATTGTTTTAGATTTAAAATAATCTAATGATTTATTGTAAGAAAATCAAATTTAAATGTAAGCTATTCATTGGAGGGAAAACAGATTATAATAAGCAAAAATAATACTCCTGGGCGCCTGGGTGGCTCAGTGGGTTAAAGCCTCTGCCTTCGGCTCAGGTCATGATCTCAGGGTCCTGGGATCGAGGCCCGCATCGGGCTCCTTGCTCAGCAGGGAGCCTGCTTCCTCCTCTCTCTGCCTGTCTCTCTGCCTACTTGTGATCTGATCTCTCTCTCTGTGTCAAATAAATAAATAAAATCCTTTAAAAAAAATACTCCTTTCCATCAGCATTATATCATTTTGCATTCCTACTATAAATATAGAAGAATGCTGTTTTTCTGTCTTCTGCGAAACAGTATGTAGTCAGGCTTTTGAATTTTTACCAATCTGATAGGTGAGGAATGGTATCTCAGTGTAGGTCTCGTTTGCATTTCTCTAGTTACAAGTTAGATTTAAAATATTTTTATATGTTTAAGGTGCATTTTTACATTCTCTTGTGAATCGTCTGATTATAGGTTTTGCCTATTTTTCTGAGTTTTTATCTTTATTTCCACTCTCAGTTTTTAAGAATTCTGTAAATATTTAGGAAATAAAAATGGGGAGATGGGGCATAATGGCAGTTGCCCTCAGGGGCGTAATAGTTGAGCCATGATTCTTTGTCTGCTTTTCTTTACGGAAAATTAATGACAGTTTATGAAAATTGTGATAGTTCTAGGTACAGTTTAAGTCATTGCTTCAGAACATTAGTTCATTCAAACTGGATGCTTGCCATGTCAGGCTGTTTTTTAGGCACTGAGGAGGCATTGTGGAACAAAGCAAGCACAGTATTTTGTAGTTACCATTTAGCGGAAGGGATTAAAAAGAGATAGAGACTTAAAACTGAGCCAGATGTTATGAAGGAGACACACAGATGCTATGTGATAAATAACAGAGACTTGGGTGATCAGGAAAGTTTTAGGGGAGCTTTTTTAAGCATTGTGAAACTGACTTTTTTGGTATTCAGACTTATTATTTTTATTATTGATGCTTTGTTAGAACCGTTCACCCAACTGAGCTAATTAGGTACGTATAAACAAACTCTAGTATGGTCAGAATTCAATTAAGATTAGATAGAGGGAGAAAAAATGAAAGATATTTTCTAGATTATTTGGGGTTGAGTAGAACTAATTTCTTTGAGAACTATCATTTTAATCTTTTAGAGTATTGAAGGTGAATATGGCATTTTGCCCTTCACTATCTTATTCAGTTTTGGTTTTTGTTTTTTAGAGATTAATTTTAATCATTTTAAATTATTTAGATAGGAGTGGTATTTATCAACTCAGTGTAATGGTTGTTAACATGAAGTATAGATGAGAAGGTTAGGACTAATGCAAAATTTAAAGTGAAGCAGGATACCATAATCTTGGTGATAATGACATGTTCAAGTGAAATGTCTTGATAAGCATGTAAAAAATACTTAGTACTTTATCTGAAATGAAATGCACTAAAGTATTCTTATATACATACGTGTATCTTAATTTACTTTATGGTATATAAATAAGGAATTTTTAATAATTTAAAATTCCATAGGGCGCCTGGGTGGCTCAGTGGGTTAAAGCCTCTGCCTTCGGCTCAGGTCATGACCTCAGGGTCCTGGGATCGAGGCCCGCATCTGGGCTCCCTGCTCAGCAGGGGGCCTGCTTCCTCCTCTCTCTCTCTGCCTGCCTCTGCCTACTTGTGATCTCTCTCTCTGTCAAATAAATAAATAAAATCTTTTAATAAATAAATAAATAAATAAATAAATAAATAAATAAATAAAATTCCATAGAGAAGACTCCATCTTTAACTATGATTGTAGAAGTGGAGTTATTTTTTTCCTGTGAGGACTAATGTTACATTTTGCAGACTTGGTTTGGTTTATAATAATAATGGTTATAATAATAATTATATCCTCAAATATATAGTTAATTATAATCAAGTTAGATAGGTTGAAAGAAGTGATCCACAATTCAGTTTTTAATAAAACTTAATAATTCTTTCACCAACAGTTGCTTATGTTTTGAGTTGACTTCCAGTTATTCTAGGTCTCATACTGGTCAGTTCCTCAAGCAAGCAAGCAAGCAAGAAGGTACATTTCCTTTTTCGACAGTTGGTTGCATTTTAGAGCAGAGAATTCCAGGAAGCAAGCTGTAGTAGTAGTAGTAAGTCTAGTAGATAACTGCCCAGTGAGCTCTAGTTAATAGTCCTTGACATTGCTCTGGAAGGAAAATGAATTTAATAGGAGTTTTACCTCATTTTCTTTCAGACACTGGCCAAAAGAAGACCTTAGACAAGAAAGATGGGAGACGAATGTCCTTTCAGAAACCTAAAGGAACTATTGAGTATACAGTAAGTTATTTGCTTTTGAAAAAGCTGATTTGTCTTTACAAGAGTGTTACATAAGACATTCTTTGTTTCTACTATAATAAATAAGACAGATTGTTAATTGCCTTATTTCAAAAGTACTTGCCCTTCAATAACTGTTATATTAATAATAGTTGTTCTTAATTGTATTTTAGGTTTTATTTTTCCTTAAAGAGAAATTTTATTACGTGTGATACAAAGACAGTTATCCCCGCAAGTTTAATTTGTTGTAGATGGTAATTTATGGGGAGTCAAAATTCCTGTGTTGTAATAATTTTTTTTAGATTAGGCTTTTAGGAAAATATTTACTCTCTTAGAAATGTGATCTTCATTATATTCCCAGAAGTGTTAAGGATAATGAAAATGGCAGATAGAATACTTAAAAGATAAAATGACATTTTTCTTCCAGAATAACCTCTCACATCATGATTATTTGCATTGATTTATGGCTAAGTTTGTTTAGCTTTGAAATGGAGCTTTTTTCTCTGTTTTTCAAATGACCTTCAAATCTCTCTGGCAGTCAGCTTTTTACATTTCTGGTTACTATGGAAAACTGAAGTGAGAAATCCACTTTAGTCTGTGGCATAATGCTTATCTGATTATATATAAATATTGTTTATTTGCATAATGTTAACAAAGTTATAAACAGTTATTTAGCTGACCTTAATTTTGTGTTATTTTGTGTTTTTCTAATGTTACAACTGTATTAAGAAGCAAATAGCAGTTTTAAACAATCTCTGCATTTGTGCCATCATGAAACCTTCCACTCTTGGTTTGATTTTGATTATTTTCTATGTATCCTTACAATTGAAAAAATTATCAAAAACTTGGTTTACACTTTATTTCTATATATTGTATACTTGATAATTTGAGATTTTAAGTATTTTCTAAGAAGGTCGGGAACCAGATATTTAGGGTAGAATTATTTTTACCATCGAAAGAATCTTAAAGTATATTACAAGCTTAAATTGAGTGTGCTTGTACCTTCTCTGTATAATTGAGAAATTGAGAAAATAAGTTCAAAGGGTAAAATAATGGGTCATGTAATTTGATGTATTCATTAGTGTTTATTCAGGCATAAGATTATAGGCATGAGGCATAAGATGTTATCTACACATGTAGTCATGTGATTGTGAAGCATTGTAAAAGTTCATTTTGAATTTAGGAGTTTACCATTCTTTTCTTGTAATTCAATAAAACTTGTGTTATCTATAACAATTAAATTTAAATTAAAAGCCACTATTTTATGGGGGGAGTAATTGAAACTTGAAATTACATTTTTCCTTAATGCTACAAATGACATTCCGGGAATAATCAAGTATTACCCAGAAAAGTTACAAAACATCCTCTTACAGGTCTTTGTTTAGAATTTTACCTCTTATTTTTTAATTAGTTTATTCCCTATTCCCAAATCTTAGAAGAAAGTAAGAAGTGTATTTCTAGAACTGAGTAAGATTTTATTGCCTTATATTCTATTCTTATTATAGTTTTATAAAATGTCATGTAACATCTTTATATAAAATACATAACATGAATTTTGTATTTAGGAAAAAATCTATTTCCTCTGTATTTCTCTTAAAATAAAACTTTTGATATCATAATGTACTCTCAGAATTTGTTCTGAAATATTTATGATCTAGCTTAAATATATTTTATACCACCTAAATGTAGTATAAATCAGTCATTGTATTTACATATCTTTAATATTAAAATCATTTATATATACGTGTATATATATATGTACGTATATAAACACACATACACAGTGTTTTTAATTATGAAATCACTTTCAGTAGGAATCAAAAAAAGACCTTGAAAATGCAATACATTGTCATTTTCTTCCTAGTCAATTTAATATTCGTATAGCTTTCTAATGAAAGAGCCTTTTCCAAGGGCACTAATGATTTTCTAATTATCAAACCCAGGCACCTTTCCTTTGTTGCTTTTTGCTCATTGTTCCTTCTTTCTGGTTTTACTTTTCTTCTTAACAGTTGTTTTCAGTGAGGATCTGGGAATGGATAATCAGGCGATGTCTGAAAGTCTACGCTGCACCCTCATTCCTGGTAGTTGACTTGTCTAGAGATCCTCAGGGTGACAGTTTTCTGACAGTGCTTTCAGTATTGTAATCCATTGTCTTACATCCCTCTGTTGCCCTTTTATTTTTATTCATTTCTAGGTAGTCGTCTCTTTTTAAGTTTGTTTTTGGAGTTTTCCCTTTTTTCTTTACAGTTCTGCAGTGCCACTGTGATAGGTCCTGATCCAGACAAATTTTTACTTATTGTATTTCTTCAGTCTGAGGAGTATGTCATTCATAGTTCTGGAACATTATCACTCATCATTTCTTTGAGTATATCTCCTATTTTCCTCTATTTGTTCTTGAAACTAATTGGACTACATTTTGCCATCATTATGCTTCATTGCCCTGGTATTCTTGCTGTCAATTTTAATGTATCTTCTATCTCTTTTACTGGCTGTTCTACTCTTCTTGATTCCAAATGTGAGTGAGTGATCCCTTGTTTCTATTCACTTTTCCATTTATGGTCTATTACTTACAGATCTTAAGAACTTTACTATATAAACTATGTGGAGTGAGACTCCAATTTTTTCTATTCCTACCTTTCTAGATGCTTGTATTTCCTACTTTCATTTGATACTTAACAAATTTAGCAAACCTCTTACCAATTTCTCTATCCTTGTCCAATGCTTGATTTTCTTATTTTCGTTTCCTGTCAGTCTGTTATTCATCCAGATTGGAACTTTGGGATTCAGCATCAGTTACTTATTACCATTTGCTTCCCTGACCTGCTGCCACTACTACTACCATCATCACAACCTCATTCATTCCATGAGTGCTTTCTTGAGTCTTATTTGGAAACCTCATATACCTTAATCTCTGTTTACATTTCTATTACTTTTAACCTCATTTACTGCAGTGGTGTTAAGTTGGTTTTTCTGCATCTATTCTTTCGTCCCATTAATCCTAGACCTGTTGTCGCTCAGGCCATATACCTTCTTTGCTTTATAATTATTGGTGTCTTTTATTGCTTTCATCACCGTATTTAATAAGATCATTGTGAGGATAAAATGTGAGATAATATGAAAGTTATTTTGTAAACTTACAGATGTTACTGAAAAGTAAAATTTGTTTACAGAGAGCTTCTATATATATTATCTCAGTAAGGTAAGTGATAGATCATCTCATTTCATAGATGAGAAAGTTTGCATAAAAGGGAGGAAACAAAACTATTCAATTATTATCCCATGTATTTGTCACAAATTTGGTTTTATATAACGCTTAAAGGAAAAGTACATACTTTTTTTTACATCACATTCATATCTATTTTTCCTGACTTTGAAAGTTTTCTACAGCATAGTTCTAAATGTCTTGCAATCTTATCCTTTTTGTGAATTAACTCTAGTTACCTTCCTAAAATCCTAAACTCATTAATGTTCTCTGGGTGGTTTGGGAGGAAGAAATAGTATCACACAAAAAGTGTGTTGTACTTTTCTGTCTCCTAACATGTCAGTCCTACACTCTTCACTTTGGATGTTCTTTCCCTTCTCTGTACTTCTCAAATTCCTATTCTTTCTTCAAAATCCAGCTTTTAAATCTTTTTAATATAGTCTTTCCTGTACAATTTGGAGCAAATGTGGTACACTGTCCATACTCAGAACTTCTGATGTATATGTTGTTTCATTTAAATTGCTCTTCAGATCATATAACCTTTTTGGTCTTTCTTATTTCCCAACTAGATTGTAAATCCCTTGTGCACTGAAACCACTTAGTTGCACTTGATTTTATCCTACATAGCTGTCATAATGCCTTATGTATAGAGGACTTCAAAGGAATATATTGACTGATATAGTGACTTGTTCTTTCAGGGTAATTGGAAAAATGCCATGACTTAAGATTTCTATAAATACAGTCATTAAAGGATATTAATGATTTAGAAGCAGCCTGCTTTGGTTCAAATATGTTTTCTAATTTATATACTTAAATGATAGGATGTGTATGTAAAGATCATTAGAAATAGCATTTCCAGTTTGATACAGGCATACTTTGCTAAAATAAAATTTGTATGTTTCTAAGTTCCATATGTTTTAGAAACTGTTCAAAGGAATAATGTATTTTAGAACCTTTGTAAAATAAAGATCATTAGTGTTTCATAAATTTAAATTGTATTTGGAAATTACTTGAAGTAGAGGTCCACATATAGTTTTGATATACTATGATAAAGCATTTACACTATCATAATAGGTTGAGGCCATTTGCTAACAAAGCACATTTCATAAGTTAACTAAAGATGGAAAGATGGAAAATATCTAAAGATGGAAAATACCACTTGTTAATCAAATGTAAGATTTGTCCACAGACATCTTAGTAATATTAAACCTCATTATTTCATTTTTCTGTCTTAACAGATTCAAATTTATTTTTTCTTTCAAACAGGTTGAATCAAGGGATTCTTTGAATAGTATAGCCCTGAAATTTGATACAACGCCCAACGAACTTGTTCAATTAAATAAGTTATTCTCCCGAGCAGTTGTTACTGGACAGGTATCTTTTTTTAATGCATTGGTATTTAGAAGCATTCAGTAGCAATACAGAAAGTATCCATTCCAGTATAGTTAATAATGTAGAAAATTTAGGAATAATTTTATGCATGCTTTGAACAAATCATATTGTCTCTAGAAGAGAAAATGGTCACTTATATCTATATTAATTTTTCTTAGTAATTGAAAATTACAAAGATTGATAATATTTGTGAATTATCTTTTCAAATGTAATTTTAAAGAGCTTATTACAATATTCAAACCAATACTTGTACATGATAAAAAATTCAAAATTATCCCATCTCAGATTTCCAGTTTCCTTTTCCAGAAGCAACCACATTTACAGTTTATATCCTCTTCCAGAAATATTCTAGCCTTTCCCTTTTTTTTAAATTTAACTTTGATTATTAGAAAATAATTTTATTTAAGTATGACTTGACCTCAAACCTTTTCATGTGTAGGTAGTATTGCACTATATTGGTATATTAACAAAGCACAGTAAGCTTTAGACTGCTTCAACTCCTTTGTTATTATAAATATTGCTATTGGGAACACTCTTCTGTGTCTTTCTCTCTTTTTTATATGCAGGCATTTCTGTAAAGTCCTAGAGGTAAAATTGCTGAGCTAAAGGATACGTGCATTTTAAATTTTGCCAGCTATTACCAAATTGTCGTCTAAGATGAACACCCATAGTACATGAGAATTACTGCTTCCCCACTCTGTCTTTGACAGTATTTATTATCAAGCTTGTCTAAATTGAATTTAAATCTTTTTTTACTTTGTTAGAATTATTATGGTAATAAATATTTTTCTAATTTGAAGATTTTTATTTTTTTAGTTATTGGTGAAGATTATTGTTAATGGTACTTCTAGAACACCATTCAATTATTAATATTTCAGTTTGATTGAATCTTTATGTGAATACTTTCTTGAAGGTTTTATATGTTCCTGATCCTGAATATGTCTCCAGTGTTGAGAGCTCTCCATCTCTAAGCCCAATAAGTCCTCTGTCACCGACATCTTCTGAGGCTGAATTTGATAAGGCCGCTGTAAGTGTCCCTACTTTTCAAAGATAGCTATGAAGAAATCTCACTGTATATGTATGTATATCATCATGGTTTTTTATTCTGCTTTGACTATGGTTAAGACAAAATTTTCCCTTTTTCTTTTGCTCCATAAATTTATAAATTTATGTTTTTAAAGGGAACATTCTTATTAAACCAGACAGGTTAAGTTAACTTACGGTTATTGGTGGTGGTCCAGATATTCATCAACATTCTCGTATAAATACCATCTATCTAATAATTTAAGGAAGGAAAGAGTTCTACCTAATAAGCATGACAGTAACACCATAGGAAGTCCATGTCCTGTTCGATTTTTATTTCAGTTTTCTGTGACTATTTATACAGTAGTTAGAACTCTTGAGTTTGTTTTTTTTTTTTCTTTAAAGATTTAATTTATTTGAAAGAGAGAGCATGTGCACAAGCAGGGGGGAGGGGCAGAGTGAGAAGCTGACTGTAGGGAGAAGCTGAGCAGGGAGTCGGATGCAATGTGGGACTCGATCCCAGGACCCTGGGATCTTGACCTGAGCTGAAGGCAGTTGCTTAACCAACTGAGCCACCCAGATGCCTCTGATACACTGCCTTTTAAAAAAATCTTATCATCTTAATCATTTTTCCAAGTATTCTGATTAATTAATAGTGGGTTAATTTACCTCGCATTTTAAAGGAATGTTCTATATAAGTTATGTTTTATAAATGAATTTTAAAGAACCAAACTGTTTTTAATAATTTTGATTAAAGTCTCTCTGAAAGAAATTGTATTTTTTGCCTTTTTTATGTAAATTAATACTAATCATAAGTTTTCATTTTTTTATGACCTAATGATTATGTTTACATATAAAAAGCTATTCCTCTATTAAATGACTAGATTCCTATGGGAGAGTCTTCTATGTTGCCTTGGCCTACTTTAGGAGGCATCCTTTTTTTCTCTGCCCCAATTGCACTCGAAGTTTAAGATACTGAATGACCTCTGGGTAACAAAACACAAGTCATTAATATTAATTTGCCTACAAATTATTAGACATTATTAGTTTCTAAACTCTACTGTTAAACTAGTTCCACTTCTTTCATGGAGTAAAGTACATGAAATACTGGCAGCTGTTTTTCTCTTTGTCTAGGGACTTTTATGTGTTTGGATGTGTTTGTGTGTGACAGTGAGAGAAGTGGGGTCATTTTCAAATATTTGTTGGATATCTTATTTGTATAAGTACATCAGCACTGTACTTTAGGATGCAGTCACATGAAAGAAATATATTACACTTTTCACCATTGATGAGAGCAGAAGTCGAGTTCTAATGAGTAGGTATTGCTGGACCAGATGATGTAAGAATACCTTTTTGAACATGGCCATGCCATTATCCCATGTCACAAATTGCTGTACTCATAAGCAGTGTAACAACAAAGGAGAGCAATGTAGCCTTAGGTTAATTTACCCTATTTTCAAACCCTTAAGCAGAATTGTGAAAACTTGACTGTAGCATCCTGCCTGACTAAAACACTGCGGGGTCCTTTTCTGTCCCTCATCTTTAATCCAAATGTTCTTACCAACTAGCTTTCTTAAAAGGTGCAAGATCAAAAAGAAGAGAATGCTAAAGCTCAAGGGAGCAACAAAGCCAGGCCTTCTCTAAAAATGCTCTCTTCCTCACTTTTCCATGTTAGTGGAAGAGAGGGAAAGAATAATAAAGCCATATGAATGACCTTTTAATCTGTAGTGACTCAGCTGCTGTCAGAGATGCCCAGAAAGTTTCCTCTAATATGACTGGTCATATGAATAAATTTTTTCTCCCTAGGATGGATCCAGGAAGGAGTTAAGAAACTTTGACTTTTAGAAGTTTTCCCTTTCCCTGGATGATAGTCATCATCTGCTATCTGATTATAGGCAATAGTTAAAAATAGCTCTTTGAACAGTTATTTTATAAACTTTAGTTGTATTATGTTTTTTTACTTAGAAATATATTCATTACTAGATTCACAAGATAAAATATTCCTATATAACTCTCTATATATCTCTAGTGTTTATATCTCCATATATAATTATTGGATTTAGGTTTCCCATTCTAAGTCCCTTAGAAGCAAGGATCTTACATTTTCTTAAATATAACTCATATTTGTATTATAGTAATTAAAATGTTTGTTAGTACTGTTACATGTTTTTCCAGAAATTGTCAGAGTTTTTAGTTCTCATAAGCACCCATAGGTTTCTTTGATGTTCGGCTTTGTAGTGGCTTTCCATGGAGGCTAAGATCTTATGTTTCTGTCTTTGTTAGCATAAAAGATCCCAGTGGGTTTTTTTTTAATAATTTATTTCAAAATAAAAATATTATTTTTGAGAATTTCCAGGGTCAAACAGTTTTTATGCATTTTTTTCTTCACATATTGATGAAGAAACATAAAAGGAGGTAGAACCAATGTAACAGCAAATAAGTAAGAAACGGCTAAAATTTTACAATGTGTTGGGTACAATTCTAAGTACTTTGAAAGTATTGTCATTTATTCCTAACCTCAAACTTAGGAGATCTAGCAGTTGGCCTGGCTATTTTTGTTTTCTCCTCTAGACCCATTCTACACCCTCCTTTGGGCTTTAGATTGTATCAGTGGGCTCCCTTGACCTTTTGCTTTTCTTAGTTTTGGTATTTCAAGAGCATTGGTAGAAGATGAGAGGAAAGGAGCAAGGGGGGGCATATTTATTCTCTTAGCTCCCTCCCTACAAGGTCACTTCAGAGTGTGGCTACATGCTTCGACCTCTCATCTCATCAGACACAGAGCCCTCTGTCTCTTGTGGTATCTCTTTCTCCCTTTTAGGCTCGTGGGTGATAAGGACACCTCTGTTGTTTGCCCTGAATTTTCGTATCCCTTGCATAATATCTTTCTAAATTGTTCCATTTTTAAACTCTTTAAATTAACTCAAGTTGATGTGCTCTCTGTTTCTTCTAGTACCTGACCAGTAACAGTGTTTATTTTACATATAAGGAAACTGTCTAAGTTCCTTCAGTTAGCAAGTAGCTGAGTTAGGATTCCAACCCAGGTAGTCTGGTTCAGAGCCCATGTTATTTATTGACCGCTTTATAGCTGGAAAAATCACAATGTATAATATTTAATCATATTGTACAAAAAAAGATGACCATAAGTCAACCTTTTTGCTTCACTTGTTCTGGTGATGCTTTGCTTTTACACATTTGAACATTTGGGGCAATGACTGAAGCTCATTAGATAAGTATTTATACTTCGGTATTTTTAAGGACCTTTCTGTCCCTAGCGGCTAAAAGAGAATTACACAAAGAAATCTCAGAAAGCACGCAGGAGCTTCAAAATCACTGCGTTAAGAATCACAATCTATAAATACCAACAAAACCAGCTACATAGACATACTGATATTTTGGGTGGTAATGCACATGTATGTAAGTTATAATGAGATCTAATTACAATTCCTCTGAACGTTGCCTTTTTTTTAAAGAAATGTACTCTTATGTGCTTATGTGCTGTACTCTGAGCATTTGTTAAGCTAATCTCATGTATTCTTTTTAATAGGATTACACTGACAAATCGGGATTGCTATAGATACTGAGTTGTAGAATTTGAGACTTTGAGGGAACCTAAGCGATCATGTTGTTCAACGAGGTATATCTTCATATAAGGAAAGCATTTGACAGTGTTTCTTGATAACAGTTTTTGTGAATGATTAGGTTACATAGTAGGTAATGTTGTCAACTGGCAGTAACTGAACAGTCATAAACAAAATTTGTTGACAGCTTTGTACCAGCTTGCAGAGGGCCTTCCAGTGGGTCTGGAATTGGCTTTTAGTCCCTTTGCACATTTATCAATTGTTTAGAAAAATATTTGAGAGGTAAGGTGTAAGTATTGCAGTGAAGCTCACTAGTTCAAGTGTTGATAACATGATTTTTATGTATCAGCTTCAGCTTACTCATTGGGCAAGTTACTGAACTTGTTTAACCATAAGTGTCCTTTAAACTTAAGGTAATAATGTATATACCTAATATGAATGATTTGAAAATTAAATGAAATGGTTCATGTAACACTTAAATGTAACAAATATTCATAAATGTCCATTAATATTATTGTTACTAATATCTCTTTTTAAATGATCTGTGCTGAATGAATTTATGTATCATATAAAATTCAGGTATAATAATTGCCAGAGACAACAGATAAGTATAAAAGTTACTAGTTTGTGTCATAAAATGAAAAGATTAAGGACTTTGTTTATAGGTATTAATGATTGAACAGTGTCATGCATCTGTTAAAATCTAACTCCATTTAGGTACTTAAAAATACAGTCATAGTATATTAAATATAGTTGTTTTGCAGTATTCTGTACTGATCTTCCTTCAAAAAATATCTCTTGGGTATCTAGTAGGAGAAAGAGAATGAAATTTAGAAAGGAAGTCTAAAATTTTGTCGTCATAAAGACTTATGGAGTTAGATCCATTTATTGAAATAGAAATGATTATGTTAAAATTTGAGAGTGCTTTTCAAGTATCTCAAAAATCTTTGAGATTGAAGAGGAGATATTCTTGTTTATTATTTCAAAAGGCCAAGTCAGAACTATTGGGTATTTGTCACAAAGTACCAGTTTTTAGCTCAAAGCTCTGAAGAACCTTGGTACTATGAAAACTATTCTATAAGGCAGTGTTCTTCTACTCAGGAAATATAAAATGTCTCTGGACATATGTAAGACAAAGAATAAAGGACATTTGTCTAGCATTCCTACATTGTATGGAATGTTGAACTTTGGGGGGGACCCATGAGTTCGGAGGGGTCTGTGAACTTGGATATAAACGATTTTAAGTGAAATATTTAAACAAACTGTAGAGTAGCACCATACATACCTGTGACTTTGTCCCCAGTAGATCTCACAGATCAAATCATTTTAGAGTTATAGATATCAAAAATATTGTTTATAGCCATATAGTTCAAAATTATGATTATCAGTCAACACTAGATTTTATTATTTCATGTTTAATAAAGAAGGATATATGTATCAACTATATATATAACTTATGAATAAAATTATAACTAATTATTATATGTTTTGGTAATTGATTCATTATAATTGTTTTTCTTTGTAATCCAGTATTTTAAGTATTCAGAAAACATTCTGAGAAGGAGGTCCTTAGGCTTCTCTGTGAGAATGGTCTATGGCATTAAAAAAAAGTCAAGAATCTGTGATCTAACCAGTTAATACTTTATACAGTGGTACTGATAAACTCTTTGTAGCATAATATTTTAAACGACTCTTCCAGTGAATGGATTTGGCCGAATTCCTGAGTATCACAGACAAGCACTCCATCTTTTCTCTGCTCCTAACACCTGAGGAATTTATTAAATGGTCTTTTCAGGAGCAGTTGAGAGAGAGAGAGAGAGAGAGAGAGAGTGTGTGTGTGTGTGTGTGTGTGTGGTGTTCAGGTACAAGAGATGTAGTTTTCAGCAAATCCCAGATTATTCATAAAAATATATCCCATTAAGAAATCATTTAAAATACAAGTTTAAGCTCTGTTAGATATCTTTATTGAATGTGAACACAGTGCCATTCTTTCCTATTTCTTTTTAACATAAGAATATTTCGAGGGGTGCCTGGGTGGCTCCGTCAGGTAACTGTCTACCTTCGGCTCAGATTGTGATCCTGGGGTCCTGGGATGGAGCCCGTGTCAGGCTCCCTGCTCAGTGGGGAGTCTGCTTCTCCCTCTCTCTCTCCCTCTCCTCCCCCCTCATGCTTGCTCACTCTCTCTCTGTCTCTCTCTCAAATAAATAAAAATTTAAAAAAAAAAAACATTTTGAGCTGATCTCCAAGAATGTGATGAGAATTGGGGAAAACTATTCATTTGGCTTTAATAATGTGCTAATTTAATTTTTATTTAGTTCTCTGAAATGCCTTTATTATCTTTTTAAAGAATCCTGACATAGTCCACCCGAAAGAAGCAACTCCCTTATCTACTTTTACTGGTATTCGACCTGCACGAGTTGTATCTTCAACTTCTGAGGAAGAAGAAGCATTTACTGAGAAATTTCTTAAAATTAATTGCAAATATATTACCAGTGGCAAGGTAATGAATAATACTTTAGAAAAAAATTTTAATCATACTTTATTACTGAAATATGACAATTTGGCATTTGCATTTTAAGTTATCAATATCAGCAACTGGTTGAATATTTTAAGAATATATTGGTAGAAATACTAGTTTGGGTTAGTACGGACTTTGCTTATAACTACCTTAGAATCTGGTAGTCTTTTCAAGTTATTAAAGATAATGGGATATAAATTTTCTGTAATAAAGTACAGCTGATTTGCTATTAGTAAAATATTTTTTTAAAAAACTGATATTAAATGACCACTGCTGGGCACTGTTCGCAATGATAATTCTTGCAAACTTGGTATAACACACAGAAGGAACATAACTACTATTTATTATTTACTATATGCCAGAGACCATATGAGGTGTTTTAAGTATTTCATCAACTCAAAATAATCCTATGAAGTCGGTGGTCCTATTCTTCTTCACAGGGGAAAAAAAAAAAACCAAAACAACTTTCAGAAAAGATTAATAAGTGCAAGGTTTCTCTATCAGGGCATGAATTCAATCCCGTGTGAATGCATGTTTCATCCTTCCACACCTTGCTGCTTTTCTAAACAAAGAACTTGTAGTGTGCGGAGGGAGTATGGTACAGTAACACAGAATTGGAGAATAAACTCCAGATATTACTTAGAAAGTAACTATACTATGTTACCAACTTAAGTCACATGTGGTTTTCTTTTTCTCCCAGAACTTTAAAGATGTTTCTTTCAGAACTCCACAATGTTTTCTGACTTGCGCTGTTTTCTGAAGAGAAGTCTTTTACAGTTTTTATATTTGGTGTTTTGTACAATGTTTGTGTTTTTCTTTGGTTGCATTTAAAATAGTCTCACTTTTCTTCTTTCAAATTTTTATTTAAATTCTAGTTAGTCGGGCGCCTGGGTGGCTCAGTGGGTTAAAGCCTCTGCCTTCAGCTCAGGTCATGATCTCAGGGTCCTGGGATCAAGGCCCGCATCGGGCTCTCTGCTCAGCGGGGAGCCTGCTTCCTCCTCTCTCTCTGCCTACTTGTGATCTGATCTCTCTCTCTCTGTGTCAAATAAATAAATAAAATCTTTAAAAAAAAATAAATTCTAATTAGTCAACAAACAGTACAGTATTGGTTTCAGGAGTAGAATTCAGTGGTTCATCACTTACGTACAACACCCAGTGCTCAGCATGACAAGTGCCCTCCTCAGTAGCCATCACCCATCAAGCCCTCCCCCCGCCATCAACCTTCAGTTTGTTCTCTGCCTTTAGGAGTCTCTTATGGTTTGTTTCCCTCTCCCTTTTTTCCCTCTCCCATATGTTCATCTGTTTTGTTTCTTAAATTCCACTTGAGTGAAATCATATCATACTTGATCTTCTCTGATTGACTTATTTTGCTTATTAGCATAATATACTCTAGCTCCGTTCACATCGTTGCAAATGGTAATATTTCATTCTTTTTGATGTCTAAGTAATATCCCATTGTGTATACCACATCTTCTTTATCCATTCATCAGTTGATGGATATTTGGGCTCTTTTCATCATTTGGCTATTGTTGGTAATGCTGCTGTAAACATTGGGGTGCATGTACCCCTTTGAATCTGTATTTTTATATTCTTTGGGTAAATAGTAGTACAGTTGCTGGATGGTAGGGTAGTTCTATTTTTAACTTTTTGAGGAACCTCCATACTGTTTTCCAGAGTGGCTTCACCAGCTTGCATTCCCACCAACAGTGCAAGAGGGTTCCCCTTTCTATGCATCCTCACCAACACCTGTTGTTTCTTGTGTTGCTAATTTTAACCATTCTGCCAGGTGTGAGATGGTATCTTGTTGAGGTTTTAGTTTATATTTCCCTGATGCCAAGTGACATTGAGCACTTTTTCATGTGTCTGTTGACCATTTGGATGTCTTCTTTGCGGAAGTGTCTGTTTATGTCTTCTGCCCATTTCTTGATTGGATCATTTGTTCTTTAGGTGTTGAGTTTGATAAGTACTTTATAGATTTTGGATACTAGCCCTTTATCTGATATGTCATTTGATATATCTTCTCTCATTCTGTCAGTTGTCTTTTGGTTTTGTGGACTATTTCCTTTGCTGTGCAAAAGCTTTTGATCTTGATGAAGTCCCAGTAGTTCGTTTTTGTCTGTGCTTCCCTTGCCTTTGGCAATGTTTCTAGGAAGAAGTTGCTGCCTGTGTTCTCCTCAAGGATTTTGATGGATTCCTGTCTCATAGTTAGATCTTATACCCATTTTGAGTCTGTTTTTGGGACACTTGCAATTGCTCTACCTTTAAGTCCATTTAATGTTTTTTATTGCCACGTCTAATTTGCTATTAATTCTACTGAGCATATTTTTCATCTCTGTAAGTTCAAACTGGCTCTCTTATATCTTCCTTGTCCATAACTACCACGCATAGTCTATCTTCTATATTCTTGAATATATAGAGTATAGTTATAATAATTCTTTTAATGTCTTTCTACTAATTAACTTCTCTTTCTCACTTCTGGGTTTGTTCCTGTTAAATGACTTTTCTCATTGTGATGAGTCACTTTTTTATTTTTCTTTACATCCCTGTAATCTTTCACTGGATATCAGATATAAATGTTATCTTCTTGGGTGCTGGGTATTTTTGTATTTCTCTACATATACTGTACTATTTTTTATGACACAGTTGTGTTTTAGAAGCAGTTTGATCATAACATAGCTTGTCTTAAGTTTTGTCAGGCAGGACCAAAGCATCTGTAGCTAGTTTTTCTCTTTCCTGAGACGATGTCCTTCAGTTTTCTGGGGCCCTGTAAATTATAAGGTTTTTTTGCTGTGGTTGGTAAGAATAGAAGCTATTCCTTTCTCTGTTGACTCTGTGAATTGTTTCCTCTGCTTCTTTTGAGTGCTGCTGCTTTTCTTAGTCCTGGGATAGTTGCCATACATACAGGTAGCATTGAGTGCTCAGCTGGAAATTTGAAAGAAGGCCTTCTGTGGATCTCCAAAGCATTCTGTTGAGAGTGCTCATCTCTCTCTCCTTTCTCTGCCTCTGGCCTGGAAACTCTCCATGCAGTATGCTGGGGCATTTATAGAGTTCATCTTCTTTGTTTTCCCTTATTCAGGTATCATTGTCCAACATCCTAATAGCTGAAAACAGTCATTTCATGTATTGTGTGTGTGTGGTTTTAGTAGTTTTAGGCAGAATTAGTTCTTGGCTAGAAGCAGAATTTCAGTACTAACTATTTGAATAAAATTTTTATTCAAGTATCAAAGCAAAGATGAAGTCACTGGCAGGGTTAGGAACAGCTTACAGCCTGGTGTTCTTGGAAGGTAAACATTGGCTGGAGGCTGGCTCTTCCTATAGATTTATTATAATAAAGTTATTTATGTAAAAATTGTGGAAATTTATCAACAAAATTATAATAGGTTACAGTGAATTTAAGACTGAAAAAACAAGACCAGTAAATGCTCTTCTCTCTGCTGGGATGTATTCCTAAATCGTTTTTTATCTTATGGTATTTACAGAAATATTGATAACTTTTACAGACTTTATTTTCTAATAGAAATCATTTCTCCATGGAAGATTAGTCGGGTAATTGCACATAAGGAATTGGCAGTTACTAATACTGAGGAGAAATCGGTGCTTAAAGTTTGTGCAGGTCATATGGATTAAGAAGATATTTTTATTGGGAACCGCTTACTATAATACGTTCTGGCTCCTGATATGTTTAGATTTATGAAACAGCATTTAAAAAGAATGAAACAGGAATGCTTTAGTTTAGTTTATGATTTCAAACTTGGTCTTGGTTTGATGAATTTGAGCGGTACTTTGTCAAAAGAGGTACTTTGTCAAAAGATTTTTGTGGATTTATGTTGAAGTAGTGTTTCTCATGGCCAACTCTTGACTTAGAGAGAATCACATCTGACAAAATACCTCAGAGCTCCACCTAGAGTCAGGGAAAGAAGCTTAAAGAATACATTAGCACATCTGCAATAGCCGCAAAAAAAGGTGAATTCCTACAAAGTAACATTACCAGATTGGATAGACTAGTGTTAAGGGGTAAGGCTTTAAGCGCCCTCTGACCTAAGAAGTAGAAGCACAATTTTGAGAGGCTTTTCAAATGATTTCTGTAGTTACACTCCTAAAAGTAGCAGTATTTTAATATTAACAAGTATAGTGAATTAATACATTATCATTAATACTGGGCCTTTTCTATCCTGTATACCTAGTATTCATTGTCTTTGTAAAAATATTCTGAAGGGAAAGAAAATATGTAATGCTATTCCAGTGAACCTAATAATTTAACATTATTTAAAACTAATGCTTATATGAAATATATGAAATCAAGAATGAACTGAAGTCTTCCAGAGACCTGGTGTTTGTTTTCCTTAATGCTTACTGATTGCTTGGTTTTATTTCTCAAGTAACTTAAGTTTATAGTGAGGGAAGATAGAGAATCAGAAACCTTTAGGATTTTTTACATTGTATATACTCTATTTCTTGGATTATCCTTAGCAATATAAATGTCGCTACATTTATATTTATATTAACATACCTCACGATCTCTCTTTGACTTGTGTTGGCATGTGATCCAGGAATACAAACTGATACATATGAATCTATTTTAAAATCCATCAAAATATGATCAGGCCATGGTTTATATAAAGTTACTCCTTATTTAGTCCTGGTCTGAACTTAAAAAAAAAAAATGCTGTTTAGAGTTTTAGATCAGTTCCCTTTTTTTTTCACCGAAATGCATACACACATGCAAATGCTTTTCTCCAGTACTGCACGCAGTTACTACAAATGGTAAGCATGTTTTATTATCTTGAACATCTGCAATAACTTTCTCCTAGATGGGAGACCATTTTAAGTAGAGTTTTCTGTTTTACTCTTTTACTTGATCATTTTTAATAGTAGCGTCTGTCATAACTTAAGTTTTATGTTCTTAAAGTTAAGCCAGGTAAATTTATAGAGCTGAATATGGATTTTAAAGGAGGATGTTACACCAAATCAAGCAGGATTTAAGTTTTTCTCTTCCTTAATAGCTTCAGAAAAAAAAGACAGGACAGCTTTGAAGTAACTACTTAGTTTAATTTTAGAATTCTGTCTGCCTCTTCATTTTTACACTTACAGGATATAGTAGAATAGGAGTTAAAAATCGGATTAGGAAATATTTAGCACCTGAGTTGGATAGACTGTGGTTTAGATTCAAATGTGGAGGGATTTTAGTAAAAGGCACAGACTGCTTGGACTTTGAATCTTGGTTCTACCACTTATGTTAGCTATGTTATTTATTACTTAGGATAAGTTGCCTGGCCTCTCACAACCTTAATTTTCCCCTTTGTATAATCATCTCATAGCTGTATAATCAATCATCTCATAGCATAGTGAAGATCAAATGAACAATAATGTATGTAAAGCGTGATACATACAAAGTTTTCAATAAGTATTAGCTAACAATTAGTGGGATTGGCTTCATATGAACTTCAGTTTGCTCATTTCTAAAACAAGAGGTTGAACTTCATATTTATATTGCTGTTTATATAAATATACTTAAAATTTCTTAACTTTTCATGATTAAATTAAAAATGATTACTATGTACCCTAGAAGTCATCTCATCTGAGGCCCAGAAACTTTGAATGCCCAAAGTCAAATAGCTAGGTCAACAGAGTCAGTTGAAACAGAGATTTTTTTAGAAGGCATTTTGAAGAGATTATGCTATTTTTCATTTATACTAGATTGAATTAACACATTATTTATTAAACCTGTTCATGTACATGAAACTATATTTGGTACCTGTAGTGAGGGAACAACACAGGAAGCAGAATGCAAATTAATGTAAACCATAATGTTTTCATGAGAATGTCTTAGTGCTCGGATCTACTGCTTTTATATATAACAGATGGCCTGACATTAGAAGAAAATTAGTAAAAACAGCTAGAATACTTTTTGAAAATTTAAAATTTGAGCATTAAATGTCATTTTCTTTTTTCATCTTAGGGCACAGTCAGTGGTGTGCTGCTAGTTACACCAAATAATATAATGTTTGATCCACATAAAACTGACCCTTTGGTTCAAGAGAATGGCTGTGAGGAATATGGCATCATGTGTCCAATGGAAGAGGTGATGTCAGCTGCAATGTACAAAGAAATTTTGGATAGCAAAATAAAGGAATCCTTACCCATGTAAGATTGGTATTTATACTCCTTTAGAATTTTATTACATCTAGATAGTTGACCCTGGTTTAATACTCTTAAGTATTTTTTTTATTCCTAAGTATTTTTATTAGTTTTATTAAAACTGCTTTTCACTTTATCAACAATGAAAAAATAGTATTGAAAAAATTATTTGTAACACACCTTGAATAATTAGGAATTGTTCTAGATTTATATTTGTATATCTGGTCAGGGAATTGGATATTTAAAAGTAACCTATAAACCTTTTTTAATTTAGTGTTTACCAGCCCTTTTTATTTAAACACAGCATTCAGACTTTTAAATTATTTCTGTGACTAATTTAGGGTGATATAAGTATGCCTTCGGCTAAGGTCATGATCTCAGGGTCCTGGGATCCAGCCCTGCATTGAGCATTGAGCCACACGTCGCATGGGGCTCCCTGCTTTGCAGGGAGCCTGCTACCTCCTCTCTCTCTGCCTGCCTTTCTGCCTACTTGTAATCTCTCTCTCTCTCTCTCTGTCAAATAAATAAATAAAACCTTTAAAAAAAAAAGATTTCATGTGATTCAAATAACATAGATGTGAGACTGCAGCCTAGCACAGCCTTTGAAAGTAATGTGCTTGACCAAAGGAATGACCAGAGAAAAAAGGGAGGAATAAGAAAAGGAGAAGGTAGTATTCAAAGAAAGGAATGACAACAGAAAAGAATACTCCCCATTCCTCCACACATACTTTGTCAACAGTTTAAAAACTGACTTCACTTCAACTGATACTGAGATTTATATCCCTTTATTAGCCCACAGGGATGTGGATCATTGTTTGAAAATTAACCCTTGTGGTACAGAACTGCTTGCATAGGAGAAGAGCAAATTATTTTTGTTTCTGAGAGAGAGTACATGGGTTGTTAGGATACCTGTGGTAGAATAAAATCCCTTATTCAAAAACTCTTCATTATACCTTCCATCCAGTAGATATTATTTTGGCTTGGTAAACTCATCTGTAGAGGTACAGGTAATTCCTAGAATACCTTCTGCTTTAGTTATTTTTATAGATCATTATCTGAAGTCATTTTCAGGAAATAAGTATTATTGGGATGGGTAGAAGGATGAGACAAAGGTGAAGAAGTAAAGGATTAGATTGAAAAAAATAAGATTGTGTGTGTGTGTGTGTGTGTGTGTGTGTGTATATATATATGCTGTCAGTCACTGTGAGATTCACTTTCTGTTGACCTGCTTTTCTATTTTTATTTTGATACTCTGGGTTTCTCTTATGCTGAATGATCTGTAAGTATTCCACTAGGATGCTATAGGGCTCCTCTTCTTGCAAACCACTGTTTTATTATTTAGAATGACCCTGGAAATACCATGCATGTGATCCAAACATTTTAAAACATTCCTTCAAAAAGAAGTGTCTTTAAGTCCTGCCTTGTGAATTAATTAAAAACACTATTTAGCAGCAAATTAGATAAATAAAGCAAGTAGTTTTGCAGAGTAATGTCATGTGTAGCAATAGTGAGGCATAAGATTTGATTGAGTTTATTCTGTCTTCTGCTTGGAAAGTTGATTTCAGAGGTATTGTTCTAGAACTGTTTTAAGCATAGCAGCATCATTGGCATAAATATCTAGTTTCAGCATATTAACTCTGAAGGTTTTACAGCCCTTATTCAAACATACGTCTTCTTGCATTTGTTAGCTTTATCTCTTACCTAATGGTCTTCTTAAATATACACATACAAGTTCTCAAAATTTTTGCATTTTGCGAAGTTCCAAGACCCTCTAGATGCAATTTGAGTGGATCACCAGTAGATGACACTATTATATTTTTAATAGCACAAATTAGATGTTTGTGTTCCTTGTGGTGAATCAGATGCAAGGGAGACGAGAGACATGAATTGGAATTCAGCTGATATCTTTTTAAAAAATAAATTTTTACCTATTTTAGTTATAAAATGTTATGCGTACTCGTCATATAAAATTTGAAAAAATATTACAAAGAAAGAATAAAACAGAAGAATTACCCAGCTTCACCATCCAGAGACAGCCAATTATTTTTGTTTCAACTCATCTCCTGTTCTTAAACTTACATAAATGTTAGCAGTTTTTCCACTAAAAACTCTTGTTAATTTCCATTTGTCACAGACTACTTTTTAACCATCATTTTAAATTTCTGACTTTCATTTCATGCTTTATATAGATATTTATACTGCCCCTTCTAAAATTTAAACCAACTTGAACATTAGTGCTCATATATATAAATGCCATTAAACATGGAAATCTTGATAGAATTATGAATCATTCACATACCTATCTCAACCTTTAGCTGAACAGGTTCTTTCTGAATTAAGAGTTGTTGCTGGTAGCCTGAAGAATTCCTAGAAGTATTTTTGTCCCGGTTTTACTACAGTTGGTCTTCAGCTTTGTATTTGAGCTGCATATTTTAGTGTGATCTCTATTTAAATGTAAATAAGTACTGTGTGTGTGTGTGTCCATGTGTGTAATATCAATATATTTTTTTCTTAAGACATTTAAAATTTTAATCAAAATTTTATCTAAGCTTATTTTCCATATTCCAGTAATGAATAAATTTTAGTGTAGAATTATAGCTTCACCCAAAACTTAAATTACCAACTTCCTTTCAGGTAGATTAATTCAGGAAATGTTCTGTTGATGTTTTCCAGATCTTAAGAAGTCATAGCAAAAGCTTGAGTTAATTACTTGGTCTATCTGTATAAATCAAATTTTTGATATGCTATTGAGTTATATACTATACCCTTTTCTAGAGACCTTTTTAGTGATAACTAATTCAGTATTAACATTTGTGGGAAATAAGATGCAATTTAGAAAGTAACTTTTAATTTTGTTTACTGACAGAGAGATAGATCAGGTATCAGGAAGGGACTTCTGCCATTTAAAGAAAATGACAAGAAGTCATACTGATGAAACAGACTCCAGAACCCGCGATGCAGGTAATGATAGTGCCAGCACGGCTCCAAGGAGCACCGAGGAGTCTCTTTCTGAGGATGTGTTCACAGAATCAGAACTCTCTCCCATACGGGAGGAGCTTATCTCTTCAGATGAACTTCGGCAAGATAAATCATCCGGTGCGTCATCAGAATCTGTGCAGACTGTCAATCAGAGTGGTGTAGAATGTTTAACAGCCATATCAGAGTCTACTAATATGCCTGATCACTTAAAATCTGATTCTGGACATTCTAAAAATGAAGTTGGGACTACTCTTAAAACAGATTTAAATAATCTTGAAAGGGCCACTAAGGGAGATCAGGCTACAGATAATTTTCCGGAAATGTCAGGCCCTAAAGAACAAAGCACAACAGACCAAGATTTTCTTCTGAATGAGAATTCCCTACATCAAGAAGAGGGTGAAAAAGAAAGTATGCCTTGTGGGGAAGCAGCAGATTTTAAACAAAAGCAAACTGTCAACAAAGGAAAACAAGGAAAGGAGCAAAATCAGGACTCAGAGACAGAGGTCGAAGAGCTACGGAAACTCTGGAAAACCCATACCATGCAACAGACAAAACAGCAAAGGGAAAGTATTCAACAGGTGTCACAAAAAGAAATTAAGCATAAAATAGCAACTGCTAACATAGAAGGTAGGTGTTAAGGAATATATAAAGTTAATTCATCTTGCTGCATATTGTCTCCCTCTTTACCCACAGACTAAAAAGCTGCTATCTCTTAGGCCACTCCGAAGGATGACCTGGTGGCCCTTGACTGATGTTGCTCTGGGGAGAAGTATGTAGTCTCTAGTTCCTAGTCGAAGGTCTTTTCTTATCTCATGGTGGATTGTACACATAATGAGCATCTTTTCCACCATGTTTAGGTACTCCTGACACAGTGTTCTATCTTTAAACAGTTTCTTGAAAATGCACAGAAGCTCTGTAATACCTTTGATTTCTCCATTTTCTCTTAATTCTTGGTATGTTACCTCATTAAAATTTTTTCACCGCACATAAAATATTGTAATTGCAGTTTGTAGTTGCCAGAGTCTGTAATTCTACCTTTTTAAAAAAGTGCAGTTAGACATGAAAATCTATTTCTTAAATTATTCCAAGTATCTAGAAGTTCATCATTGTCTGATTAAACATTTTCCTTTAAAAAACACCAAGGCTAAATTAAAAAACCATTTCTCTTTCAGTTTTGGTTTTTAGGACTGTGTAGTTATGAAAATTATAGTAGTAGACTGTGTTTTATTTCTAATACACAGTAGCTTCCCCTCAATACATAATGGGTTAAATGGGGTGTAGTTCAGGTATCTTAGCCAACATTTCTTATATTCTATTAAAATATTGATTCCAAATCAATCCAATTTGCATATGAACTTTTTAAATTAAACTGAAAAGTAATTTATTGCTAAAATATACATAAAATAAAATTGACCGTAGTGACCATTTTTAAGTGTAACATTTAGCAGCATTAAGTACCTTCACGTTGATGTGCAACCATCACCACCATCCATTTCCAGAACCTTTTCATCTTTCCAAACACAAACTGTACCATTAAATAGTAACTCCTCATTCTTTCCTCCCTTTCACCATTCTGCTCTTTGTCACTATGAACTTTTGTCTCCACACAAGGCATCTCATATAAGTGGAATCATACAGTATTTGTTCTTTTGTGTGTGGCTTATTTCTCTTAGGAGAATGCCTTTAAATTTCATCCATGTTGTAGCATGTTTCAAAATTTCCTTCCTTTTAAAAGCTGCACAGTATTCCAGTATACGGTTTACCCTTGAACAACATGGGTTTGAACTGTGCAGGTCCACTTATACATGTTTCTTTTAATACAGTACAGTACTGTAAATGTATTTTTTCTTCCTTACAATTTTCTTAGCATTTTCTTTAGCTTTCTATATTATAAGAATACAGTATACAATACATATCGCATACAAAACATGTGAAACAGCTTTCTGTTTATTGTAAAGCTTCTAGTCAACAGTAGGCTAATAGTAGTTAAGTTTTTGGGGTGTCCAAAGTTATACTCAGATTTTTGACTATGTGGGGGGGGTCCATGTCCCTAACCCCTGCATCATTCATCGGTCAACTTTACACACCACATTTTTTTAATGTATTCCTTTGTTAATGTACATTTGGATGTTTCTACCTTTTGGCTATTGTGAGTAATCCTGGTATGAACATTGGGGCACAAATATCTGTTCAAATCCCGCTTTTCAGTTTTTTTGGAGATATACCCAAAAGTGGATTTGCTAGTTCCTATGGTAATTCTGTGTTTAATTTAATTTTGAGGACCCTCCCCCAAGCTGTTTTTCATAGTGGCTGCATATTTTACATTCCCACCAGCAATACAAAAAAGTTTGGTTCAGTTTTTTAAATACCTGTACTGAATTTTCTTTGCACCATCTTTTTTAGATATCCTGGTGATATCTAGTAGATGTTAAAGAATTAATTTACTCAAAGTTCTAGAAAAGATTAAATAATTCTTTTGTAATACCTTTTCTTCATTCAGAATTAATGAATGTCTACTAAAGAACATTTGACAAATATGGGAGGTTTTTAGAAAATTTATAAAAATTACCTGTAATTCATCAATGAAATAATCATTAACATTTGGTATATTTATCTTTGATTTTTGGTGTGTACGTGTATGTAAATACACATTTAAATACATATGTATACAGTTTTGTTATTTGTATCTATACATATGTATTTTTTTATGTAAAATCAGGATTATACTGTTGTGTCCTTTTTCACGTAATATTTTATGTCATGAATAGTTTTCCTATGTCATTATAGTTTTTTTAAAATATGGCTTTTAAAGGCCCTCTATTTTAACCATTTCCATACTGTCAATATATTCATTTGTTATTAACAATTCATATTTTTAAGATATTTCCTATCTTTGATATTGTAAAGAATGCTGGTGTGAATGTCTTCATTTGCTATCTTTGTGTGATGGTTGCCTTATATTTTGAAGTTTTTGAAAAAAAATAAAATAAGGGGTTCTGTTTAACCTGATAATATGGTAGAATGCTTTCAGTTTAGTGAGTTTGTTGGGGTATGGGGTTAGATGGGGATGGAGCTCCTATTATGAGAGAAATTGAGAAGTTTAGTTATAGCTATACTTATATTATCATTTGAGTTTTTTGTTGGGGGAGGGAATGAAAATTTGCAGTAACTAATTTTAAGTAACTTGAGGTTCTGTATTAGGGAAATATTCCACATTTCTGATCTTTGGTGATTTTATAATATAACAAAATGGTTTAAGAAATATACAACTGTGGAATATAATTGCAGAGAAAATGACAAAAGTTCACTCTTTTAATCAGATGTAAATATTGAGGCTCAGATAGATATATGCACCTTGCACAGTACTGTACAGAAGAAAGCCATGACTAGTACCCAGTTCTCTTGACTATAAATAAGTGCTTTTTCTTCCACATTATGCCACCTTCATAAGCTAATAATGTCCAGAATCCTAAATTCGGTCATAGTTTCAGACCCTCGGTATACCTTGTCAGCATCTCTGTTTGGAAGAGTTAGAGATAATTCATAATAAACTGTCCAAACAGGTGACTGAATCCAGGATATTGTTGATTGCTTTATCCTACATCATATATGTGGAAAAGCTTCAGAAATATTTTTTTATTTAATTTTTCTCTGTAATAACTATATAAAGTAAACATTTAAAGGTACTACAAGTGTGTTTAGATGTTATTTTAGAAGGCTGGTAGAGAATATGCAGAAAATTATATGTGTGCATGTAATTACTTTAAAATAGTTTTTCCAAAAAAAATAAAATAAAAAAATAAAATAGTTGTTCCAAGCAAAAATTTAACGCAAGAATTCCTTAAACTTTCCCTTTTTTTTCCTGATACGCTTAGACATAATTTCAGTTTGTAACTTGGGTGCTAGTTCATGAATCTTGTTGGAAGAAAATAAAAGTTACTTAAGAGAATTCATCTAAGTGATTCTCAGTAAATTAAATTTTATTCTGATTATCAGAAGATTGGAGGTAAACATCACTTACTCCAAATTATTTAAGCTTGGTATATGAGAATTAAATGAACTCTATTTCATTTCTAGGTTCTGCACTTTTAAAAGAGAAGAGAAGGCATCGATTACATAAGTTCTTATGTCTCAGAGTTGGAAAACCAATGAGGAAAACATTTGTATCCCAAGCAAGTGCAACAATGCAACAGTATGCACAGAGAGATAAGAAACATGAATATTGGTTTGCTGTGCCACAAGAAAGGTAAAAAAACCCAAAAAAACCTCAGAAACGTTATTGAGATTCCTTGAATTAAAATGATCTCTTATGTATCCCTTTAACACCAGTGGAAAGGTACTTTTAAAAAATAGTTTATGATTAAAACTTGACATTAAGCCTTTTTAAAATTATTTTTTTTAGGCTTTATTTGTTTGAAAAGAAAAGAGAGCGTGTGCTCATGGACACACACACACACACACACACACACACACACAGAGAGAGAGAGAGAGAGAGAGAATCTTCAAGGAGACTCTCTGCTGAGTGTGGAGCCCAACTCCAGGGCTACATCTCAAGACCCATGAGATGACCTCAGCCTAAACCAATAGTCAGTGCTTAGCTGACTGAGCCCCCAGGCACCCCTTAAAATTATTTAGCTCCTATTTTGTACTTTTTAATTTACCCCATTTTAAGTTTTATTCCTCTTTGTGATTTAATGCAATAAAAAGTAAATGTGTACCTAGTTTTAGTGGTAGAGAAACCTCGTTAAAATGTCTTAGGGAGGCAAACCATGAGACTCTTAACTATAAAGAACAAACTGAGAGTTACTTGGGGGGAAGTGGGCAGGGGATGGGCTAAATGGGTGGTAGATATTAAGAAGGTCACTTGTGATGACCACTGGGTGCTGTATTTAAGTGATAAATCACTGAATTCTACACCTGAGACCAATATTGCCCAATATGTTAACTAACTAGAATGTCAATAAAAACTTCTAAAAAAATGTCTTAGAGCAAGAAGGTTTCTTAACATACTAAACAGTATGGCCACTACCAGGGGGCAGATAATGATATATAATCCCTTTTTTAAAATTCAATTATCCAAGCTTTGCGCAGTGGCAGTATCGTAGCCAATGAGGTTTATCCGAGGCGCGATTATTGCTAATTGAAAACTTTTCCTAAAATTCAATTATCCTTGCTAATTAATAGCCAAGCAAACATAGGTATGTGTAACGTGTGTTTGATCCTCAAATAAGTTTATCAAGGATTTCATTATCTTTTCTAACAACAGGTTTTGCTATAGTAAACAAATTGAAAATGGGAGCAAGAGACTTAAAATATTAGATTATCTATCCCTGACCAGTAATACATTGTGTGTTCCTGGTATCATTTAAAAGTTAAACACATTAAATTTCTTCTAACTTGGGAAAATTCTATATAATGTCCAGAAAATAGGCAGTTAGTGGGGCACCTGTGTGGCTCAGTTGGTTGAGTGTCTGCCTTCAGCTCAGGTCGATTCCAGGATCCTGGGATCAAGCCCCACATTGGGCTCCCAGCTCAGTGGAGAGTCTGCTTGTCCCTCTCCCTGTGCCCCTGCTTGTGCGCTCTCCCTCTTTCACGCACTTTCTCTCGAATGAATGAATAAAATTTTCAAAAATAAAATAAAATAGCAGTTTGGGCGCCTGGGTGGCTCAGTGGGTTAAAGCCTCTGCTTTCGGCTCAGGTCATGATCTCAGCGTCCTGGGATCGAGGCCCGCATCCGGCTCTCTGCTCGGCAGGGAGCCTGCTTCCTCCTCTCGCTGTCTCTCTGCCTGCCTCTCTGCCTACTTGTAATCTCTCTCTCTGTGTCAAGTAAATAAATAAAACCTTTAAATAAATAAATAAAATAAAATAGCAGTTAGTAAATTGTTTACTCGTATTTTAGATACTTAGGACATTGTGTGAATGAGGTCACAGTTGCCAGTTCAGTTTCCTTTCCTATCACTAATTTCTTTAAAAATGAAAAAAAAAAAATTACCATGGACAGCATCTGGGCTTATTTAAAAGCATGCCAAGGAAAATCTTAGTTTCTCAAAACAACTTGACAGAACACAGCCAAGTAAATTTTTTTTTTTAAGATTTTATTTATTTATTTGACACACAGAGAGAGATTACAAGTAGGCAGAGAGGCAGTCAGAGAGACAAGGAGAGGAGAAAGCAGGCTCCCTGCTGAGCAGAGAGCCCCATGCGGGCCTGGATCCCAGGATGCTGAGATCATGACCTGAGCCGAAAGCAGAGGCTTTAACCCACGGAGCCACCCAGGCGCCCGCAAGTAAATTTTTTTAAGTTCATGTCTTCCTGCCATTGGACTTCGTTATCTTTTTAAATAAAACATATTTTATGTAGTGTGTATTTTAAATCTTCAAGTTTTGTGAAGTCATTTAACAAATATCATTTTGTAATTATAACTAGGAGCACAGAATAGTAGGTCTGTTATTAACAGTCATGTGTTCTAACAGGACAGACCACTTGTATGCCTTCTTCATTCAGTGGAGTCCAGAAATCTATGCAGAAGATACTGGTGAATATACCAGAGAACCTGGATTTATAGTAGTGAAAAAGATTGAAGAATCTGAAACAAATGAAGATTCTACTAAAGAAGCAGCAGCCAGAGAATGGGAGGTAAAGAGAAAAATGTGAAGATTTCATTGATCTTTTTTAGTTCGTGTGAATTTATAGCTTTATGGTAGTACAGGCAAAGTACAAGTGATCTTTGTAAAAAAGAGTAATTTTTAAAGATTTATTGTCCATGTGTTTACTGAATGAATTTGATTAATAACCTTGGGTTTTTTTTTTACTGCTTATCATTTTCCTTTTGCCTTATAATATTAAAGAGACAACTGATGGGCAATAAAATCACTTTTATTGAGTGGATTTTAGAATATTAATTGCTGTTTTACTAATTTTTATAGAACATTTATTTCTGATCTGATTCATTTTAATGATTCCTCCCATGGAGGAAGTGCACCTTTTAACACATTCATGCCAGTTAGCATTCCTTCTGAGTCCATACCTGAGCATTATTTTAAAGTGAATTTATAATAATGCTAGAGAAACTGATGCTAATTTTACAAAGTGTAAAAATTTCATATGCTAAAATTTACTGAACTTGTTTAAATGGCCCAAATAACACTAATTAACTTTCTATAACCAGTTAATAGTGGTTAAAGATACATCTTTTAATATTGCACATCATGTTTTTACATGCGTTGTCTTATCAGAATGGTAAGGTGACAAAATCTGGTTTTTCTGTTCTGGTTGCCTAGATTAATGTCTTCATGATGCATTAGAAAATATAGAGCAGATGCTAAAATGTGATATTAAACAGGACTAAATTTTGTCAGTCATTTGATGTTAATGTTCGTGGTTGTTTGTGTGATATGAATTTATTGTGCATGTACTTAACATGTATAATGATTGAAGATATACATGGCATGTCTTTCAACCTGATTTTGAATTGTTTAAGTTCATTCTATGTAGTATATACAGCATCACTTTCAACTGTAACTCCAATACAATGGAGGGAAAGAGGTAACATATACTAAGCATTTATTTTGGGTTCTTTTAATACTTAAACCAATGTTATTAATCTTCATACCAGCTTTATTCGCAGTAGGCCCTAAACTAGAAACAACCGAATGTCTGTCAGCAGAAGAATGGATCATTAAATTTGGGAATATTCATAGAATTCCACATAACTTAGCAATAAAAAAGACCTACTTGCACAGGCAACAACATGGATGAATCTCCTAGATAACGTGTTTAATTAAACTAAGTCAGGCATAAAAGAGTATATATTGTGTAATTCCATTTACATGAAGTTCACCAGGGCAAAACTAGTCAGAAGTCCATCGACTATCTGTTCTAGGGGTTGAGGGGGTCGCTAGGGACCGGAGGGAACTTTATAGAGTACTGGAGATACTTTCTTTTTTCTGGGTGACAGTTGCATGGGTATTCACATCTGTAAAATCCCTGTGTATTTAAAATTAGCTTTAGGAGGTTTTTAAAGTAGCTCAGATGATCAGAGATGGCTACTCGTACTAGGATAGCAACAGTTGAAGGTAGAGTGGAAGGGGATGAAATTAAGTTTTTTAAACAGGTATAACCTAGGTATTAAGATAGGATTTAATGACAACTAAGTAACAGTGGAGTTTCTCACTTGGGTGGCAAGGGAGGTTGCAATAATTTCAATCAAATAACTTTTCTCCATTGGGGTTGGAGCACTTAACCTTGGAAAATAATAGACTACCACTGTTGATGGATTATTGACTATATCGATTCAAAGGAACTGCCTTAGTTCTTGTGACAGATTCTGCAGGTTATAACTTCTGAAGAAAAAAAATAAATGTCTCCTCACCTGTTTTCAACCAGAATTCATTCAAATAAAAAGGAAATAGTAGAGAAAAAAGTTAATTTTAGAAACTTTTTGCTGTATTGTCTAGAAACAGTGCTGAACTGTCTCATATTGTAGCCACATCTTTATTATGTGGCTATTGAGTACTTGAAATGTGGCTAATACAACTAAGGATTGAATCCTTAATTATACTTACTTTCAGTTAAATTTTAAAAAGGATATTTGATTCAGTTATTGGGTAAGTTTTTCATACGTTTGGAACAATGAGAGTATATGAATTTTTCAACTATAAGTTTTATGAAATCTAAATGAAACTAAATCTAAACAGTATCAGGTATTTCCTGTGAAAATTTAATGTCTGAATTGAGAGATGCTATAATGAAATATACTAATTCCTATGATACAATAGCTAAAATATGGAATATAATAGCTAAAAATGGAAATTTTTTAGAGCACTTATGTAAAATAAAAGTACTTCAAAATATGAAATGCTTGCTGTTTGGGGGCTTTTTTCTATGTCAGGGTAGAGAATAGGTGTTTGGAGAATATAGGATGAATGTATAATGGCAGCCAACTTGGGCATCCATCTGTTTGAGTAGAGCAGCAGTGATACTTAGGAGATTAGTATCCCTATCCGCTATTTAGGCAGAAATACATTGCTAACCAGAAATTTATACATTTGAAAAACTTTTGCATGTGATTAATTTACTCTGCTCCAGTTTCTCTTCTGTGCCCCTCCTGTCCCTCTCCCATTGTAAGCGACAGAGGGCAGGGTTTTGTCAGTTTCATACATGACTGTATCCTCAGAGTTAAGAACAATGCAAGCATATAATTCATTCTCAGTAAATACTGTATTACTGTTATTTACTCGATTAATGAATAAATTTGGGCAAATATTAAAATAGAACATAAAATTTTTACTCATCTTCCAAAATGGTCTACATCTAAAATAAGTTTTTATGTCAGTTATAGTAAATATTTTGTCATAAATTTATAGACTCTGAAAGTTGGAATTAACTGGCAGTTCAGCCTCTCTTATTTTACATTTTACACTATTCTTGCTTCTGCTTTAACATAATTCAGTGATAGAATTTATTATCAGAGAGCAGTACTTTTCATCTTAGGACAGCTCTTTTAGAAAGTTCTTTTTTACAGTGAGTTTAAAGAGATATACATTTGTACGTTTAGTCCATTCGTCTTTGTTCTACCTTCTGGTGTACATCAACAACAAAAGTTTTCTTATACTATGATAGTCTGAAAATATTTATTTCTTTTTAATCTTCTTCCAGGGTTATTTTATCTGGTACTTCCGCTGTTTTATTAACTCTTTGTAGATTCAACACTATCTTCATTATTACTTTCAAATGTGTTAAAACTTAATTGAAACTATGGCACCCCAAATTACTAAAATGTGCATTTGTAATAGCAAGGAAAATTTCACAACATTTGAAACAATTTCATTTCTAAAACATGCAAATTGAAAGTTCTATTCAAGATATTTAGAAAATACTGGAATTTAAGAATTAGAAATGATGAGAAAAGGAAAGAAGAAAGAAGTACAGGATTAGAGATTATAGTGAATTCCAGAGAGAGGTGAAAGTGGCAGAAACCTGCGTTCACTAAGAGCAGGTTAGCCGAATTTTTAGGTGGTCAGGAGTAAGAGCCTCTATTCTAAGATTCCTGATTATTGGGAGAAAGAATCTGAGAAATACTATGCATATAACATATATAACATGTATATGCATATAACTATGCATATTACACTAAGGTGTGTAAGAGATTGATATTCTTTACTATATACTCTTTATTGTTCTAGTTCAGTCAATATAAAATAGCATAAAAACATCAGCTTCCCTCAAGTTTGTTTTTTGCAACCATAATGAGTTCCTTAATTATGAATCCTTCTGCTGTTGGAGTTTAATAATCTTATGTTGCAACCCAAAAGAAACTATTTATTGTAGATCTTTTTCCCTAGTTTCTGCCAGTGTCACCAATGACAAGAAGTAGAGCAGCAGGTATGGTGAGGATAGTGTTTTATGTGAGGCTTTGCAGTTTTGTGAAAAATGTTACTTTTTAATTTTTGATGGGGATTGTTTTTATAGATTTTCACTGACAAGGGAAGTATTCTAATGATATTTCAACAAAGTTTAGGAAGGTCTTGAGGTAAAGGTGGGAAAGATGCCTTATTGACACTGTTTTCTGATGGTAGTGCTGTGATTTGATAGACATACAAAAAATGGAGATAAACAGTATTATGAATTTGCATATACCATCTCTCAGCTTTATCAGTTTATTCCACCTGTGATCCACTTCCTTTTCCCCGGTTCACATTTCTTCAAATGTCGTAAATATGTTTAAAATATATGTAATATGAATAAATTTTTACAATTTTTTACTTGAATCAGTGTCCAACTAAGCTCCAAATGTTTCAGTTAAAATGTCTCTTTAAGTCTATAAATGTAGGTTCTCTGTCCATTTCTTTGCTGTGTGTTGCTTTTTTTCCTTATAATTTTCATTTTTAAGAAATCAGATTTTTTTTCTAGAATGTTGTACAATCTGGATATTGCTGATAACATCTCCACAGTGTTACTAACATATTCTTCTGCCTTAGATCTAGAGCAACCCATTTAATCATAGACTGTCATCTTTATTTTATTGATATTTTCTCTAAGCTTATTTTTTACTTGGCTAAAATCCTCATTTGTTCCTCATACTAACAAATCATAATAATTAATCTGTAATTCAGAGCCAGTTGTCCTTTCACCATGCCAAGTTCTCACTCTTGGCAGAACCTTTGAATCATTTGGGGGAACTTTCAAAAAACGTAATGCCTCGGGGTCACCTCGGACCAAATAAAAATCAGTATTCTATAAAGCTCCTCAGGGGGTGACATTATACAGTAGAGGTGGAAAAACCACTGCGCTACCCTAGGTATTGTGTTAAATATATGCAATGCTAAGGCTCTGGAAGATTCTTTCAGACTATATTGATCATACCATAGTTTAATTTTTAAGGCGCTCTCATGCAAATTATATTGTATAAAATATTTTTCAAAATATCCCTTGTATTATGTGTGTTGCATCTGCAGTCTGTAAATTTGGTTCACCATGGAGTAAAGTTTCTTTAATCATTTTATGCCTTGATTTTTAAAAGCAGGTTTTTTGTTTTTTTCTTATCAAAAACAGCCAGGCTGAATTACTTCAGGCATAGTTCCCTTATATACCAAAAGGATTTTTATCACATTGTATACTCAGAGGAGAGGGAAACAAGAAACTTATCACTCTAGGGCGCCTGGGTGGCTCAGTGGGTTAAAGCCTCTGCTTTCGGCTCAGGTCATGATCTCAGCGTCCTGGGATCGAGGCCCGCGGCGGGCTCTCTGCTCAGCAGGGAGCCTGCTTCCCCTTCTCTCTCTGCCTGCCTCTCTGCCTCCTTGTGATCTCTCTCCCTCTGTGAAATAAATAAATAAAATCTTTAAAAAAAAATTAAAAAAAAAAGAAACTTATCACTCTGTAACTCATTGATCTGTACCTCTTGAACTTGTCCATCAAATATCCTTTCAAGTTTGATGTACTTGACAAGTACCCAGGAGTCTAGAAGTGTAGTCTAACACGGCAGCCACAATAACAAGCTTAAAATATCTTTGAAGCCTGTTTTATCCTTAAGGTTCAAGTGAATTTTGTATCATCTTTTTAATTTACCTGATGTTATGTGAAAAGAATTTTTAAAATTGATTATGAAGTAAAAGTGATGCTGCAGTAATGTAAGTCAATTTTATCCTGTCACCAGGCTCAGTGATTACCATATGACTCAATGACTACATCCTCTCATGCTCTATCACCCTCAACCCCAAGTACCAACTTGAGAGTTTCCAATAGACTCTAATGGTCTATCAGTCTAATAGTCTCTAATAGTCTTAGAGACTCTATTAGAATCCTCTGAAAGTTTTTGGGGGCTTCAGAATGTCACATGTCTTGCTCTTGATGATGCAGGCCTAAAAAATGGAGCTTTTTAAGCTACAGTTGGCTTGTTGTCCCACTTCTTTGAGTTGACTTTCACTCCTTTTGAGATAAGAAATGGCAGAGAAAGTTTTCCATTTTTTCATCTCTAAAGTTAATTTTATACCACTTACAGGTCAGTATCTTTCATACTCCAAACCTACTAGTTAAGTGCCCCTAGGATGATAAAAACAAGAAATTGAGTTTATTAAATTAGCTTTTATTGATTTATTTAGAAGTTTACCTCCCAGGTTTATCCTTGTTGACTAAATTTTAAAATATAAGTTTACTAGTATTATGTGCCAGTAGATTATATGGCATAATAGTATTTTTCATTCTTAAAAGTAATGATTAGAATTAGAAGTGTATCATGTCAGTTTAGTCCTCACTTCTCGCCCTTGCCAAAGTATTAATAAAAATATATTTCATTTGATTTTTGGTTTCTGTGATGACTTCAGTTGTTTTGTGAATATTTTATTTCTTAAGCTGTTAGATATTCTGATATTTATTTTATTAAACAGAAGGATTTTTTTAAATTAAGGCACAAGTAATACCAAAATTGAAATTAAGGCAATATATAAAGCAAGACAAAATTAATCACTTCTCAGTGTAGCCAGCAAAATCTATACAGAATTGATTTTGTTCAAAATGAAAGTACTCTATTTGTCTAAGTCACTAAATTGAGAGAGGTTACATATCTTAGATAAAGGCAATTAAAGAAAAATATACTTTTTTAAATTGATCATATCACATAGTATTACAAAACAAAACTCCCATAAGTAATTCAATAAATCTGACAAAAGGGTAGAAATCACAAAAGCATTAAGAACAGTTAGAATTTGGGAGACTATCATTATATCTGTTGCAGACACAGATTTTTTAAGTTCTTAAAGAAGTATTATTTTCAAAATTAAACAAAGCAATTAGAATATATGAGTTAATACAAAGTGTCTTAAATAATATTTCTATATTAAGTATTTTTAAATCACTTTATTGAGGTAGGATTGACATACAAAAATCTGTGCATATTTATATATATACAGCTTGATAAGTTTGGTAAATTCATATATCCATGAAACCACCACCACAATTATAAATACATCCATCATCTCCAAGAGTTTCTTCCTACCCTCCCAGCAAATCCTCAGGTATACCATAGAGTAGTGTTATAGGCACTGTGCTACCGAGTAGATCTCCAGTTCTAGACTATTCATAAATTTTCTCATATTATCATTTGGCACTTGTTAATTATGCCTAACATAGTCTGTTTTGACTAATAAAAATGTCAGCTTAGGATGTTCTCTAGCTCAGGAAAATTTTGAACTAATGTTTTGCTTTTTGTTAATATTCTCCCTTAGTAACTAGCCAAAAGTTACAGGCTATTAAATTTCCATTAAAAATCCAAAATGTTATTTAATATGGATTATGATAAGAGACAGGATGGATGAATGATAGACTAATTTTTTAAACACCCAAAAATTAATTATATTTCTACATACCAGCAATGAACAAATAATTTATTATTTTAAATATTAAAATTACTTCTGAAGTATTATCTTAAATATTGAGTAGGGTGGGTTTTGTATGATTGGCTCTGGTAGACCACTCCCAACTCAGAGGAAATCAGATATAATTTCAGTACCAATAAAGAAAGTAGAGGAAAAGAGATTATTGAATATCTGAATCATAAGAATAGGTTGATTATGAATTATGTTCAACCTTTAAACTGGTTGCTTTTAAAAGCACTTCATTTTATAGTCTGTCATTTTACACTAATGGTAAATTGAGATCTCGTTCAAGTTCTGGGATATCTAGAAATATTTAAATGACTTAATTATGTTTTCTAAATCCTGAATTAAAAGGGCAAGAAAGAGATTTACTGAGCTCATTTTTTTTATGTCTACTAGATATTATGTTTATTAACTAGGAAGCATTTAACTTCAAGAAACAAAACCATAGCTTAAATAATAGCTTAAAACAGTTCTTTAATTGAGATGTAATTGATATATAGCCTATCAGTCTCAAGTATACAACATAATGATTTGATATTTGTGTATATTTCAAAACAATCACAACAGGTCTAAAGCTAGCATTTGCTGCCTTATATTATTAACTTCTTTTTCTTGTGATGAAGACTTCAAGATACAGTTTCTTAGCAAATTTCAAATATGCAATACAGTATTAACTATAGTCACCATGTGTTTTATATCCTCAGGACATATTTATTTTAGAATTGAAAGCTTGTAGCTTTTGATCCCCACCACCACCACCACCATGCATTTTGCCTACCTCCAACTCCTTGCCTCTGGCAACTGTCAGTCTGTTTCTCTGTGAGCTTGGGTTTTGTTGTTGTTTTAAATTCCACATGTAAGTGAGATTGTAAAGTATCTGTCCTTCTCTGTCTGAATTCACTTAGCATAATGCTGTCAAGGTCCAACCATATTGTTGCAAATGGCAAGATTTCATTCTTTTTTACAGCTGAATAGTATTCCATTATATATATACACACACATATATGTATACATATATGTATACATATATGTGTGTGTATATATATAACACATCTTCTTTGTCCATTCATCCATTAATGAACACTTAAGAAACAACTTCAGTCGTTTCTGTATCTTGGCTATCGTAAATAATGCTGCAGTGAACACAGAGATGCATATATGTTTTTGAATTTGTGTTTTTGTGTTCTTTGTATAAATACCCAGGAGTCATATTTCTGAATCATATGATATTTCTATTTTTAATTTTTTGAAGAACTTCCATACTGTTTTTCATAATGGTTGCATAAGTTGGCATTTCTAACAATATTACACAGGGGTTCCCTTTATTCCACATCCTCACCAGCATTCGTTATTTCTTTTCTTCTTGATAGTAGCCATTCTAACAGGTGTGAGATGACATCTCATTGTGGTTTAGTTGTTTTTCAAAGCATGGTCCCCAGACCATAAGAAGTAGCAGCATTATTAAAATACATATTTTCAGACCCCATTCTAGTCTCCTTCATCAGAAACCAGTTTTGGAGCCCCAGCAGTCTGTATTTTAACAAATGTTCCAGGTGATTGTGATGCAAGCTACTGGTTTAGATCTATAAGGACCCATCCTGTCCAGGTATGGAGGAAGACTTCTCGGAAACATGGCTGAAAAGATACTTGAGCAAAATCAAAGCTGTATTAGGAAGAAGGTGCAGGGATGGATGTTGACAGGATGACCAGCAAAATAAGCTGCCCTGTGCTTGGGGTGTGTATGTATCTATTTCAGCCACATTTGGGTACACATATAATATTTTTAATTTTAGAAAATCTGGCTGGAAGTGATGATGGGTTTAAAAATGGCAGCCCACTACCCCCAAATCATGTAATGTTGTTGGAGTTTGTAGGGGGTGTGCCATGACAGGGGGAGGTAATGACTACAGTACACTCTGTGTGTAGTGTGTAATAAGATGCATGTAGAGATAGAGTGTACATGTGAGGAACTGTGGCAGAGAGATCTTAGGGTAAGTGTGGTGGGGCTGGTTGGGGAGATGGGGGAGAGTAGCTGGTGTGAGTGGGAGGAAGGATATTTAGTGTGGATATTTAGTAAGCTGTATTCTGTGCGTGTACATCATGGAATGTGGAGGAAGATGTGGAGCTATGGGTGTGGTTCAGTGTTTGTGTGTACAGCTTTGTGTGAACACACAGCTAGGTAACTGAAGAGGAGCTGGTTTAAAATGGAAGAAATATTCAGGCATACTATGTATTGATTTTGAACTTAAAATTGAGCTCTAGTAAGTTTTAATTCATAGCCATAATATATAATCTTCAAAGTTCACTTCTTTGGTTATATTAGTGAGGTATATTAGTGAAGTTATATAGTGAAGTATAGGTAGGTATAGTAATTATAAGTATCTTTTCAGGAAATGGTAGGTTTTCTAGAAAATGAAGTTTAGAAAAATGGGCTGTATAAACAGGTAAAAGAATTTTTAGGCCTCTTGAATATTTGTATAGGATTTATCTGTAATTGGCTTCACTTTTACATAGGCATTCTATAAAATTTGAGGGTTGGAGTATCCTCAAAGGATGTCTCATTGCTTAAAAAATGCTCACATAAAAGATGACATTTTATTGGATATTTAGATTTAAATAAAGAATTGATGTGTGCCTGCATGAGCAAAACAACAAAATGTTAGTTGAAATCATTTGTGTACATTAGGAGGGACTCTGGAAACTACACTTAATACTTTTTTATGACAGATATTTTTAGTGTACTTCCTAGTGTACTGGTGCTTGCAAATACATGCTCTGTGTCTTTAAACTATTGAGCCCTTTTTTTTTTTTTTTTGCACATTTGGGTACAGTGCAACCAAACTTCAACATGGGAAACCTTCTCTTCCCTCCCTAGCTTTACAGTCTCCACTCAGAACTATCTCTGCAATAGATACTACTTAGTGATTAGCTCTCAGTCTTGTCAGTCAAATCTTTGTCTCTAGCAAACTGTTTTGTCACTATAGTAGGGCTCTTGTGCTGAAAATTTGTCTTGAACAGAGGAAGAATGCTTTTTAAACCAATCCTTAGGAGATTTGATATAACTTAATTTGCTCTGAAAAGGAAATGTCTCGTCTCTGGTATGGAAAAAAAGGGAGAAGACATCAACCAATTAATCATAAGTACACTCTGGTAAATTTTAGTCAATGATTTCAGTTTCTCTGTTTACTAGTCTTTTTATGGTGACATGATGCAAAATTATACAATTTCTGAAAGTTTAAGCAGAGGGAGTATTTATAGAATACAAAGTTGTGTGATTACAGAAAAGTACCTTTAAGCTTTTTTTGCTAATCCTAAATATCTTCAAAAAAGGAAATGAATAAGAAACTGTAATATTGTTTTGTAAAAGTATTTTGGTTTTCCTATTTTATATCAGCAGGAAATTATCAAATCTTTATTGCTGCCTTAATTTTTAATTCAAGATGTTACAGGAAAATATTCAGAATTTTTTTTCTTAAAAAGAAATTGAGTAGGACCATTAATTAAAGTTAATTTTTATTGACTGGATCTCAAACTAGATACATTTATAATATTGTGTATTAGGACAGTTACTTTAGTAATCTTGAGAAAAGTCTTTTTTAAGCTATGCTAAAAATTTCCGGCAGTGCTACCTAATATAAAACTTTAAAAGATACTCTCTCTAGTCAAGAAAAATTTCAGCCTTACTATTTTGAGAATCCTGTTATTATTGTAAAAATATGTGTGCATTAATTGTTAGAAAATATATTGCCAGTTCTTTCTGTGGTGATTCAGGATTATAACTTGCCTTATGAATATTAATTTTATTTTTACTGTAATTGTTGGTGATTTAAATAGAGCTGCGTAAATACTTAGAACCAAGAATAACTTAGGAAGATGCCCCCAAAGCAGCTTGCCACCCATATATGTTAAGCATGTAAAAATACCAAAATTATTTCAACTGGTGTTTTTATTGGGCTTGAGAGTACTTTGTTATATCTTTTTATGTTTAAGTTGAATAATTTCAAATTTCTGTTCATGTGATACATCAACACAGGGATGTAGGCATCTGAAAAGATTTAATTTGTTAAAATTGTGACCAGATTTATTGGAATAGCCAGTTAACATGGCCTTTTTTTTTTTTTTTTTTTTGGTAACCAAGAACAGTGGAGCATTCTTGTATTTTTTGATTTGCAGTTCAAGTAAGTGTTTATAGTTTGTTAAGACTTTAATCTGTTACAAATACAGGCAAAATAAATTGTGCATCTTTTGAATTTTATGGATCATTATAATGTGTATCACAAACTTAACACACTCAACATTTCCTGTTGTACCCTTATAGGAAGCTATTATGTGGTTTTATCAGGAGTGCATGCTTCTCACTGGTCTTCAGCTCTGCCCATACATATAATTTATATATTAATTCATTTAACCTTCTCAGTAACCTTGCAGAATCAGCATTACTCCCCATTTTAAAGATGAGGGAACAGGTAGAAGTGGTTACTGAAATAAGCTGTCCTGGAGCACAGAGAGCTTTGACTGTCACATTCCTTACCTTACCAGGATGTATTTCAGAGGTTTTAAAAATGGGACAATACAGTGTGATGTGTTCTAATGTGTAGACAAGTTCAGGTTCTGGTTTTCTAGCTGTTTTCTTTGCTTTAGAGTGGATACCCTAGGAGCTGTAAGGCAGAAGAAAAGCTTAAGAAAATAAGGTTTAAAAGGATAGCAGTTCTTGTTTTGTAGCTTGAGATTCCCTAATAAGATTTTGCATGAAAAGAGACTCTTGTGCTTTAAAACCAAAAATAGAAAATGATACTTATAGAATAACAAATATTTTATAGCTTTTCACAATTCATTATCTCTTTACTCAACTGATTAGTAGAATGGTATCTGTAGACCTCATTGATAAACTGTCTTATAACTAGTATTAATACAGCTATATATTTATATAAATCAGGACAATTTTCTAAATGCTCGTGCATATAGTATCATATTTCACCTTACAGTAACTCTGTGTGTTAACCAGAAGTAGATTATTTTCATTTTACAAGTGAGTTAATTTAAGGCTCAGAGACATTAACTAATAACTAATAGGTAAAATATGCTCTAAAATAATATGGAATGAAGTTAAACCTTTGCCATTTAGCTTCAGTGAGAGCCATATTGATTAAGCATGCTTAACTTTCCTGTCTTTATTTTTTTAAGGCCAGTTTAGAGTTTATTCTGACAAACAACCTAAACCAATTAATTTCTAACTTTATTTGAAGCTATTTATATATTTATTGTAACCATATGCTATATCCTGGCTTTTTAATATCTGTCAATAAATTGTAATTTGCTTGAACATGCTAAGCCTATTTTATAATAAGAATTTAGGCTTAATCAGATTAAAGTCACAAATCATTAAATACAGCAACATTGTTTTATCTCTATCAATATTTCATTAATTTAGTCAACTTTTTTTTTATATTTAGGCCCTCACATGTGGCAAGACAAATGTTTTGTACTTAGGCTTTCATGTATGAAAACAGGAGAAAAAATCCTATGATAAATTATTTACATCTCTGCAAGAATAAGTCCATAAGAAGAGCTACTTTAAATGTAAAAATCTTCTAGTGACCTTGGCTCAAGATAATAATCATGTTAATAAGAAAAATAATTACTTCTAATGCTGTATATTAATAACACTGTATCATTCTGAACACTTAACATCATTTAATTCTCATTGTGAAAATTGCTATTCATCTCCATTTTAAGAAACAAAGGCAGTCATATTACAACCAAAAAGGGTCAGAGCTATAGTTTGAATCCAGGCATTCTCGCTTTAGCTTATGCCCTTAAATTCTTTACTCTCTCTCAAAATCTTTACAACAGGGGAAGGGAATTAACATTTATTTTGTATATTTAATATGTCAGTGTTTATATAGATATATGGCTTACATACATTATCATTTATTCCTCATAAAGTGCTTAAAATACTATTTCTTTTTGAAAGACATAGAAATGGAGAGGTTAAATGCAGTTGCTCAAGTTCACAAAACTAGTAAAAAGCAGAATTAAAATTAAGGCAGAAGTCTGTACCCAAACCCAGTATTCTTTCTGCTATGCTATGTTGCCTACCTATAGTACCTGTTCACAAGAAATCTATTAACTAGTATTTATATATATTCAGCATAGAATGTTTTTTCTTTATTCCCTTGACTTAGTAGTTGAAAAGCATATTTATTACATATGCAAGTTAGGAGGCATGATAATAAAATGAGTTCCTATGGTCCCACTATCCAACTTAAGAACTAGAGCAATTTTCAAAGCAGTTGTATCCACCTGTCTGTTCTTTCTCTGTGTCATTTCATGTTTTCCCAAATTGGTAACCACCTCCCCAAATTTTGTGTTTATCCTTCCCCTGATTTTTTCTAAGTAATGGATATTATTTTTGGAGCAATTTTAGGTTTACAAAAAAATTGAGTGCGAAGTACAGAGTTCCCATATACCCCTTCCCCCCACCAACACACACACAGTATTCCTGGTATTCAGATATTGAATTGGTGTGGTATACTTGTTGTAATTTATGAACAAATATTATGTTATTATCACCCAAAGTCCATAGTTTGCCTTAAGGTCTATTTTTTCTGTTGCACATTCTATGGAATGACATGTACCATTTATAGGATGATACAGGATTGTTTCACTTATAAGTTCCCTGTGCTGCCTCTGTTTATCCTCTTTACCTGAATACCTTGTAACCACTGATCTTTTTCTTGTTTCTATGGTTTTGTCTTTTCCAGAGTATCATACAGTTGCCATCACAAAATATGTAGACTTTTCAGAATGGCTTCTTTCACTTAGTAAGATACATGTAAAGTTCCTCACTGTCTTATTAATGGTTGATTGCTCATTTATTTTTAGTGCTGACTTAATATTTTGTTTTCTAGATTTATCCTTTCACCTATTGAAAGACATTTAGTTACTTCCAAGTTTTGACACTTAAAATAAAAAGCTGTTTTACATGCAGATTTTGTGTGAACATAAGTGTTCAAATCATTTGGGTAGATATGAAGGAGCATGATCGCCGGATTATGTAAGAATATGTTTAGTTTTGTAACAATCTACCAGACTTTTCGAAAGCGGCAGTACCATTTTCCACTGTACCAACAGTAAATGAGATTCCTGTTGCTCCACATACGCACCAGCATTGATGTTAGTGCTTTCGATTTTACCCATTCTAAATAGGTATGTAGTGGAATCCCATTATTTTAATTTGTATGTATAATGTATGATATTGAACATCATTTCATATACTTCTTTGCCATGTGCTGTATCTTCTCTGGTGAGGTGTCTGTTCAGATCTTTAGTTCATGAGTTGGGAAATATTTCATCTGCCTTTATTTTCTGGAAGAAACTGTAGAGAATTAGCATAATTTCTTCCTTAAATGTTTGATAAACTTTATCAGTGAATCCAGATGTACCGGAGCTAGAGATCATAATTTTCTATGTAAGTACAGAGTCAGCTACCTTAATATATGCATTGTTGCTTTGCAAAAGTGAATATAGTAATAGTGGCACAAATGGAAATCTATCCAGTTTAATCTGTTTTTTTATTCTTAGGTCTTTGATAGCTTCCAACAAGTTTGCATAGGTTTTTATAGAGTATCTTGATGTTTCCTGGTAACTAATTCATTTTAGTTGGCTAGAACTGGGCCTCATACTTTCTGTTTTGGAACATTAGTAATTATTAATTAAATTTCTTCAATATTGGCCTACTCAGTTGATCTTTTTTTTTTTTTTTTCTCTTTTAAGTTTTGGTGGTTATCTCTTCCAAGGAGCTGGTCCATTTCATCTAGGTTATCAGAGTTGTGGGTATGAGTCATTTGTAATATTCCTTTGTTCTTTTAATGTCCAGAGGATCAGTAATGATGGCCCCTCTTCATTTCTGACATTATTCTTTTCTTCTTTCTCTTCTTTTAGTTAGCTTGGCTAGAAGTTTATCAGTTTATTGACCTTTTCAAAGAATTGACTCTTTGTTTCATTGATTTTTTTTTATTGATTTTGTTTTCAATCTCATTGATTTCTGCTCTAATTTTTTTTTATTTTCTTCTACTTCAGATTTAATTTGTTCTTTTTCTAGTTTTCTAAGATGGAAGCTTAGAGTATTGATTTTAGATCTTTCCTTTTCATATATATATATTCTATGCTATAAATTTTCCTCTAATTCCTGTCTTCACTGCATCCCAAAATTTCAATCAAGTTCAAAACATTTAAAATTTCTCCCAGGACTTCTTTGACTGTGCATTAATTAGAAATGTGTTGTTGAAAAGTATTAGAGTATTTTCCCACTATTTCTCTGTTATAATTTCTCGTTAATTCAGTTGTGGTCTGAGAGCATACTTTTTATAATACCTATTTGTTAAAGTATGTTTTATGGACCAGAATGTGGTCTGTCTTAATGAATGTTCCATGTGAGTTTGAGAAGAATGTGTGTTCTGTTGTTGGATAAGTAGTCTCTACATGTCAGTTAGATCCAGTTAATTGAGGTGTTTTTCAGTTGGACTGTGTTCTTACTGATTTTCTGCATGCTGGATTTGTAAATTACTGCTAGAGGAGCTTTGAGATAGTGGATTTATATGTTTCAAGATTTTGTAATGAGTATTCTTTTCCCCTGACATACTGTGGAGAAAATAAGATTATTCCCTTTTTGAGATTCGCTTCTTATATTTATTGTTCCAGAAAGCTTAAGCAGCATACACACAGTGTAATTGAATGGTTTTGAGTGGTTAACAGGTTTCTTTTTGACTAAAAGAACAGAGAATATATCTGCTTTCTCATGAAAATCTGAGTCACCTGCAAATATACTTAAGAGGAAGTAATTTTAAATATAGATTTATTCAAATCAAAACTTTGATAATATGTTCTGTTTTTGATTCACTGTGGATTACATCTCTTTTTTTCCATTTCTATTTTTTTGGCTAATTTATGATTCTCTAATTGCTTCTTTTATACATTATTTATTACAATTCCATGAAGTGTTATTTTGAAATCAGTAGTTTAGGGCAAAAAAGGACCAAAGTTTTAACATAATCCAGGTCTTATTTTATAATAAAGACACTTGGTATGTATGTATAGAACAGAAGTTTATGTGATTTCAGCGATGCTGTTGTATGCCTTTTTGTTAGCTACTGCAACTTAGATTTCCTACTTGTTAAACATATTTTTGGGTACCAAACTAAGTATAAATGGCACTGATTGGGTAGTATTTGTCTTTCTACTTCATTTCCCTTTACTAAGGAACAAAAGTAAAGAATAAGTAAGGAATAAAAATGGCACGTTCATCTACCAGCTATCTTCCAGACTTTTGTTAGTTTGCCGGGAAGTTGGGGGAAGGGAGATTTTGTTTTGTTTGTGGGGTAATCTTGGGGAAATACCAAACAGAATAGTCCTAGAAGTAGGACTATTAGACCATACATAGCACTGGTCTTTATGTCTAGGAGAAGAACATGTTCTTACTCATGGGACTGACAGAAACTGTATGTTTTCTCTAGCTTTAGCTTTTGTTCTGTACTGGTTGTTTTTGTTAGTCCCTTTGTAATAGAGATGGGTAGCCCCTACATTTGTATTCTGTGACAATAAATGCTTAGGGCAACACTTTCTCTGTGTGAGAGTCCTTTGTCAGTCTGAAAAGACTGGAGAGCAGCACTTAATTCTCTAGAGAGTAGGTCATAGTACTTAGTTTCTACTGTGGGGATTTGGCAGTGTATGCAAACCACTTTATTCCTCAAGAAATGACTCTAGCGAGACAGTGAATATACTTTTGAGGTTAGTTTCTTCAAACTCTGCATCCTTAATAATTGGGAGTATGATATAGGACATTTTGTAGAGATGTGTCCATTTTCTACTTAGGTTTAATCTTTTGGGTAAATAAATTCTGTACATGGAGTATGATTTACCAAAATTTTATAAATTTTAATAATATATATAATGCATTATTATAATCATATATAATTATAATATAATATACATATTATAAATATTATAAAAATTTAGGACTAATTCAGTTCCATCATATATACTAGGAATCTGTATCTCTTTATTCATTTATTTTGAGAAGATGATGTGTTTCTGTACTCATTTGATTTCATACCCTTTTTATTTATTTATTTATTTATTAAAGATTTTATTTATTTATTGGACAGAGATTACAAGTAGGCAGAGGCAGGCAGAGAGAGGAGGAAGCAGACCCCCCGCTGAGCAGGGAGCCCCGATGGGGGCCTCCATCCCAGAGATCATGACCTGAAGGCAGAGGCTTTAACCCACTGAGCCACCCAGGCGCCCCATACCCTTCTTATTAATTCACAGACTATTTTTGACAGACTTTTTTGTATCTTCATTCATCACAGCCTGGGTAAATATTAGGATTGAGGAAGTGATGAGTTTATAAATCCCAAAATACGGTTTTTTACAAAAAAAGTATGAATGAGAAAAGGTAGATTTGTGACATTAAAAAGAAACTATGACTTTACCAAGTCTTAGAAGCTTATATTTAGGATGGCAGTTCATGGTTCCCTCAGTGATACCTCCTACTCAGTGATATTGATATGGTTAGATGTAAGTGATTCCTTTTGTGAGCATAATTTAATTTTATTTCCAGCAAAGAAATGTGTTAAAATGGTAAAAGAAGGAGCTTTAATAGAAATAAGTATAAAATTATGTTAACCAGAAGGATAGAAGGAATGCAAAGGAGTAGATAAGTCATATAATTTGAAAACTCTTGTCTAGGAGACTTGATCAGATTGAATCACCTGGGGAAAAGAAAGAAAAATATAGTTGGTCATTTAGTATTTTGTGGAGATTTCTTTTGCTGGTCATAGAAAAACAAGGCTGTGAATTTTTTTTAATTTTTAGGATCTAATTTCTCTTTCATCTTTATTGAAAATTTTTTTGTTCTTAATTGAAAGGTCTTTAGTCTTTTTATCTAATCCTGAAATTTAAAATTAATTTCAGAAGAATTATGGTATACAAGATAGTTGAGCTCTCAAAACTGAAATATTTTGCTATCAATAAATAAGGAAGGAAGAAAGGAAGCTCTTCAGACATTACCCTTTAGTCCTTAGGGTAATTTGTGAAAAATAATTAAGCAAAAGTAATGTTAGCAATAGTAGCTATTATATACTATGTGCAGGACACTATACTAGTCCTCTACATGTGCATTTTATTTCCTCATTTCATAAAAAATGTATTTTGTATGCGATCATATTATTTCCATTGTTTTATGGAGAAATAAAGAAAGAAGGGCCCAAACTCAGATCCATCTGATCCTCTAAGCTCTAGAGATCATAACCATTTTAGGTTTCTTTGTAACTAGAATCAGCCATCACATTGCATGCATTGTTGATTTGTAAAAGTCAAAATTATGACAAAACAGAAATGTGTTCAGTTTCTTTTCCTTTTTACTATTCTAATGTCTTTCATAGCTTTCAATAGGTTTATATAACTTGTCAGAGTTACCTTGATGTTTATAGGTGGTTAATTTATTTTAGTTGGCTAGAACAAGAGCTTCTTTAAAACCTAGGTTAGCAGTCAACTCTTTCCAAGCCAGTGGTTCAGCTGTGTTGATCACAAGAGCAATCTGTCAGAGCTCAGGAGAGTCAGCACATATTTATGGCACAACCAGAGTTCACTATATTATGGTTTCTGTTTTAGGAATTAGGTCAGGATCTGAGAAAGTTGTAGCTGTTGTATCAACCTGAGGAAACTTGTCTGTTTTTGTGGACTTTTTATAATAACGTTACTCTTCATAAATGGCTTTCACCTGCATTATGCAAGAGACTGGTCTAGGCACTTAAGAAGGTAAAGAATTTTTCTCAGGAATTCAGAATGTAGCAAAGTCATTAAGTTTTAGTCACAAATAACTGTTGCAGTACCAACCATAAAGAAATAATATAAAGACAAAAACTAAAAGAGTCTTGTAGAAAGACTGAAGTAGACATGCCTGAGAAGGTACTGTTGATTAGATATACTTTTGAAAATCTGATTTTTACTTTCTAGAGCTTATTTTTCTTACTACCTTAGGTTTTTTAATGTACTCATTTCTTATTCTTGCTCCCTGCCTTTTTTTCTGATAGAGATCATATGGCATGAGTATGTTTCTTATCTTTGCCTGGAAGAAATTGCCGTTAGGATGTGATGTTTGAGCTAAACTGATTTGGAGGGGAAAGTTGAAACTGCCTTTTCTTCGTAAAATGCCTGCCATGGTTTTAGATGTTATCTTCGATGTTGTCTTTGATGTTAGCAAAGCATGTTGTTTTCTGTAGTGTTTCCTTTATAAGCAGCTATAATTCTATTTATTCAATCAAATTCTGTCTATAAACCTTATATTGTGAACCAGTTGGATGTAGCGGTTTTAAACTCAGTCATGTGTATTTCACGGTAGCTTGATACTGGTATCTCCTGGATTTTCAGCGTGGAGTGGGGAAAGAAACCCTGATTACAGTTCTCTTTCACCATTTAAATTTCTCCATTTTTTTTTTGTTTTGTTTGTTTTGTTCTGGCTCTTTTTCTCAACTGTCAGTGGAATTATTGTCTTCCTGTCTCCATATTCAGGTAGTGTCAGTGGCTGAGTATCACCGCAGGATCGATGCTCTAAATACTGAAGAACTACGCACACTCTGCAGACGTCTCCAGGTGCCCCATTCAGTAGTTTAAACCCCTCCGGAGATTGAATACTCCCTGTTTTTAGTGTCTTCCGTCAGGGCAAATCTCATTTTTGAAGGATTTGTTTTGACTGCAACACTAAAATAACCCATCAGAAAATTCCTTTTTGTATTAAAGAGTACAGTTTTACCTTGAAGAGCTCTAGGATTATCTTTTCTGTCATCTTTTCATTTTAAAAATATTCAGAGGAATTTTCTGTCACTGTAGAACTGTTCTGAGTACTGTGTGTTTCTTAGAGCAATGAGGAGTGTTCATTTAATTTTAAAATTGGAAGAATGTTTTGGGTTTGAGGTTGAATCTTTACTAAATAGAATCTGAAAGATGAAGTACTATCAGACAATTGAAAACCTTTTAATGAATAGCAAGACTTATTTTCTCTTCTTTAAGGTTATTTCAGTTGTATCACCTCACATCATATTTTAATGAGATAAATTATTTTTGTTTTTGAGGTATTCCTGGTTGGTATTAGAAATACTTTAGAATCATGTCCTAGATACCAGAACTAGATGAATTATTTAAAATTCCATGAAATAATCTTTGTGATTTTTTTTTTTTAGAAACAAAGTGATACAATTGAACTCATTTTTCAGTTTTGTGTATTATTGTGTCTTTTCCTCTTAATGAGATATGCTTTCATGGCTGTGCTAGAACTACTGAATTTTTTCTTTTCTTTTAATGCTTCTCATGTTGCCTTGGAATTTTTTTTAACCTTTCGCATCATCAGAATAAGGGTAATATGTGCTGATGATGTGAAAGAATTAATATAGTTTAATGTTTAATAGTTTAATAGTTTGATGAGAACATCAAAAAGCAACACAGTTCTAGAACATGTATTGGTTGAAAATATATGCTATTTAGGTTTGGTAAGAAATCTGTTAAAGGAACAAAATAATTTAGCAAGATTTCATTCTTAATGGAATCAGTCACTGTGCATTGCTGCATTTTAGTTATCTGCTCCAGTAGAGTTCTATTTTCCAACTTAAAAGTTTCATCAGTATCTTTTTTTCCTAATGTTGCTGCATTTTATATATTTAAGTGAAACTAATAATGTTACTTTATAAAGTAATTTATTAATAATAAAAAAAAGTATCAACATAATAGATTGTATCTGAGTTTGTTTTGAGTTAATTGACATTTTTATCATTTTAAGAATATCAGTTTAGGATCATTTCCATCATGCAAAAGCATATATTTTAATTTGTCACATTTATCTAATTTTTATTTTTTTTTTTATTTTTTTTTTTTTAAAGATTTTATTTATTCATTTGACACAGAGAGAGAGATTACAAGTAGGCAGAGAGGCAGGCAGAGAGAGGAGAGAGGAGGAAGCAGGCTCCCTGCTGAGCAGAGAGCCCGATGCGGGCCTCGATCCCAGGACCCTGGGATCATGACCTGAGCCGAAGGCAGCGGCTTTAACCCACTGAGCCACCCAGGCACCCACATTTATCTAATTTTTAAAATACAGTTAAGAAAAATTGACTTTTAAATTTATTGTGTGGTCCAACTCTATTTTAAAAAAGTGTTTTGAAAGTAAAAATAAGGAAGCCATTTTGTAGGTAATTGTAATTTTTTGGTGAAGCAAATAAATCTATGTATGCACACATACTGATGAAAAGTTATACTTTCTTTGGATCATCCTTTAAAATTTTGGCACCCAGAAAGTTTTCTTAATTATTTTTGACAAATTATTTTGACAAATTACCATGAAAAAAAATCCCATATATTTTAAATAGCACAGATAAATAGCAAGCTGGCTGGCTCACTTTTGCCCTTCAACAGGAAAATTAAAGTTCGTGACTTTTCCTTTCACACAGAAGTATGGGTGTTAATCATTATCTTTCTATCATATAGTGGTTGAGAAAAATGTTTATAGTTAAAAAATCTTTTTCTACTTTGGATATACTACTGTTATTAGATGGAGCATCTTTTGCCTTCTAAAATCCTAAATTAAAGTTTTAGCCCACTTTTTAAAGGTACAAAGTTTTATTTCTCTTAAAAGGCAGAAATTTTTTAATGCATGTTCCAATTTTATATTAACGTGCTGCTGCTGTTTACTTCTTTAGATTACTACAAGAGAAGACCTAAATTCAAAGCAGATCGCCCCATTGAAAGCAGACCTGGAGTCTGAATCTTTTCGACCAAACTTAAGTGATCCCAGTGAACTATTACTGCCAGATCAAATTGAAAAGGTATGACATACCCACATATGTGCATTTCTAAATGTGTGCCCCTAAGAGTAAAACAGCCTCTTTTCAGTTGTTTTCAAAGCTAAAGAAGCAGGGTTACTCCTATTAGTTTTCCTTTCCTGTGAATAAAAGTAAACAAAATATAGCAACTAGTGTAATGGAAGATGTTAGGAGCAGACATTAAAATAAACAATAGCAGTTTAGATGAAGCATTGTAATAGCCAAAATTTTAATTTCTTACAGTGTAGTAGCTACTTGCTTTATGTGATTATCTCATGTAGTTCTTTACAGCATCTGTTGGAGTTGGATACTTTTATTGTGCGTATTTTATGAGTGAAAAAATTTAGGCATAGAGAAATTTATTATCTCGCTCAAAGTCACACATGGCTGTAAAATGTTGAAGCTCAATTTCTAGGGCCCATTATTTGAGAGGTTGTACCATAAGAGACTCNGTAGGGAGGGAAAAATAATGAAACAAGATGGGATGGGGAAGGACACAAACCATAAGAGACTCCTAATCTCACAAAACAAACTGAGGGTTACTGGGGGGTGGGAGGGTAGGGATAGGGTGGATGGGTTATGGACATTGGGGAGGGTTTGTGCTTTGGTGAATGCTGTGAAAGATGTAAGCCTGATGATTCACAGACCTGTACCCCTTGGGCAAAGAATAAAAATAAAATTAAAAAAAATATTTGCACATAAAAAAAAAAAATAATAATTAAATTAACAGTCCATTCATTATTTTTGCTAATTCAATACAGAGGGTAAAAACTATAAGTAATCCCTGTTTTTTGTCACTCTTCTTATCCATGTCTTGTTTGGCATGTTCCTTTCTTTTCCTGGTGGACAATTATTATTTCATGCTGGGAAGTGTACAGTTATTCTTCCAGCATCTCTGTATCTTTGAGAATAATTTCTACTATTATTTTTGTAGCCTGCATTTTATAAAGTACCGTTTCATTTCAGCCAACATTACTATCTTGCACATCGACAATCAGCTCTCAAGTAAAATGTTAACATTTTATTTTTCAAAGCTTACCAAGCATCTTCCACCAAGAACAATCGGCTATCCATGGACTCTTGTTTATGGCACTGGGAAACATGGCACAAGCTTGAAGACCCTTTATCGAACAATGACAGGTTTAGATACCCCAGTGCTGATGGTGATTAAAGACAGTGATGGGCAGGTATGAAAAATAACTACACAGACACCTTACCCTTTAAGAGTTTACAGTTAAAAGTAACATTTAATATATTTTTCATAAAAATTATTTTCATTAGTACATTTTTATTAAGTTTATCTGATAATTTTATTGAGTACTTCTAATATACAAGGCATTTTTGAGTGCTGCAGAGGATCAGTATGAGTGTGAATCATTTAAGGGATTATAGTCTGGTGAAAAAGAATATTTAAGTATACCAGTATTTCCTGGAATAAACAGAATATGCCAGATGTAGTGAGAACCTAGAGAAAGCAAAAGGGGTGTTCAAATCTATTTGGAAAAGGTAAGAATGAAGAAAGGGTAAAAACTGATAGAGTCTTGAAGCATAGGTAAAGTTTCGAAAGTTAAAGATAATTGTGTGAGGATGATACCAAGAGCAAAGCCGTAGGTAAGAAAGAGAAATATTGGTTTGTTCCTGAAACATCAAGTTCAGGTCAGTTAGTTCAGATTGGAGAGTAATGAGAGGATGAAATAGCAATTTTAATGAAAAAAACAAAACACTACTACTGACATCTTTATTTTGCTCTTTCCATACATTTGACTAATCACTGATAGGCATTATTTAATCATCAAAGCCCTATGAGATTGATCAACACTGTTTTATCAACGCTGTTCTAAAGAAGAGTTAACTATGTCTAAAAGAATTTCATTAACTTCCCCAAAGTTATACACGCAGTAAGAGGTAATTGCAGCGCGAAAATGAAAGAACTGGTTAATACATGCCATAGCATAGATTCGTGTCACAAATGTAATATTGAGTTGAAAATCAGACACTAAGGAGTAACTATCTTATGAATGCATTTTAAAAAACTTCATAAATGGGCAAACAAATCTATGGTATTCTGGCTATTTAACTTCCCTGGGGAATGGAGGTGGTGATGCTGAGGAGGCACAGGGACAGCTTCTGAAGTGCTAATGATGTTCTGTTTCTTGTTCTAAATGAAGGTCAAATGGGACTTTGCTTTGTTATAATTCCACACTGAACTGTGTATTTTTATTTATATAAAATATATATGTTACATATAGCTTTCAATAAGAAAGTCTATTTTAAAAATTAAGACTATAAAAGTAGATTATCAGTAGATCATCTATAAAACTCTACATTACCATTTTATGATGTGAAAACTTAGACCCAGAATAATAAAATAATTTATCCCTGTTACTTATTTTCACTCATTCCTTTTTTAGGTTATTTATGTTGTGTATCTTGTTCTGTGTAAAAGCATAGCATTACAGGTCTAAGCAATTCAGACCAGAAGCCTTCCCTTAAGGAATTTATTGTCTAATGAAGACAAAAAGAGCATATACCTTTTTAGTAATAGAGTGTTTACCCATGCAGAAAGGTTTTTGCTTTCCTATATCCCATAATCCCACTGTAACATGTTATCCTTATTGTATGTGTGTTGTGCATATAAGTTCTCCTGAAATGTAAAAATCCTTTTTAAGATTAATTGTTATAATAAGCATCCTTTTAGATTTCAAAACTAGGAAAAATTTCCCATTGAGAAACTGATAGGCTTTATACTTGACAAAAATACAAATTATATAATAGCTGATCATGTTTTCCTTTTTAAGTAGAAGTAGATAAAATTATATTACATTTCTGGGTTTTTTTTACATCTTACATAAGCCTAAATAATGAGGTAATGCTTAATGAAGCAAATTAATAGTCATGTCATTGAACATGCCTTTTTTTAATCCTTAGGTTTTTGGTGCATTAGCATCTGAGCCATTTAAAGTGAGTGATGGCTTTTATGGTACTGGAGAGACCTTTGTTTTTACGTTCTGTCCAGAGTTTGAGGTAAGGACAATTATTCCACTATCCAGTTTATAAAGAGATGGCAAAATGAAACGAACATGCACTTTGGAGTCATATACACTTGCATTTGACTCTCATCTCTGTCTTTACTAACTGTAACTTAGCACTTTTTGACCATTTTGAGGTTCAGCTTTCCTATAGATAGAATGGGAACCATAAAAGGTAACAAGATTGTTTAAAAATTAAATGAGAATCATATATACAACACTTGGCATAGTGCCAGACATACATCGTGGTCTCAGTAAGGAGTATACATCATTACTATTCTCAGTTTCCATCGTGAAATTCTTAGAAACTTTCAGTGACTAAGTTGCATGGTGAAAACTTAAAAAATAAATCATTTGGGTTTTAATCAATTAATTAGCTGACTTCTTTTTCTTTATTATGGTTTTATTAACTTAAATTGACTACATTCCAGTGCCACTAAGATCTAAAAATGTAAAGATGTACATGAATTTTAGTAAATATGTTGACTGTTTAAAACATTGCATGCAATCACAGCATCTTAGGTACATTAAAGTTCAGTGTGTCAAACCTTTCCTAAGAGTTGAAGTTATAATCTTGAAAAAGTAATCAACACAGTTGGTTAAAAAAGTAGTCTTTAAAAACAGTTGCTGTAATGAGCAGAATAGGAAGGGTGTGATGACACAGTGGAAGATGTCTTATGCTTAACTGGTTCACCAGATTAACCAGTGCTTTCTAGTCCCTCATAAAACATAACCGATGCCTACAGCTAACTGGAAGTTTACAGTTGCTACAGATTTTTTAAAAAGATTTATTTACTCATTTTAGAGAGAAAGTGTGAGCGGGGCGGGGGTGAGGGCAGAGGGAGAGAGAGGCAGAGCAGCAGACTCCCCATTGAGCATGGAGCTGGACGTGGGGCTGGATCTCACCACCGATGAGATCTTGACCTCAGCCAAAACCAGGAGCCAGAGGCTCAACTGACTGAACCACCCAGGTGCCCTATTACAGACTTTTTAAGCATCAGTTGTGATTATACTTAAATCTTTCTATGTTATTTCTACCAGATAATATAATTAATTAGATTTTTATAACTATGAAAAAGTGAATGTTAACATTTATCTTATTGAAAACTATAATGAATACTTAGGAAAAAGTTGATAAAGGTGAGGTGCGGTGCTAGAAATTGCTGTTTATTAGGTTTAAGTAAAACTCCCGTGGAAGGTTAGTAAAAAAATATTTAAGAATATGAACATCTAGAAGTTTTGCTCATGGACTTCTTAAGTGTTTTTATGTTCTCACTGCTCTTTAAAAAAATTCAAACTAGAAATCATAAACATATGTAGTAGGCTTATATAAGAATGATGATAAGCAAATCTGTATCCAAAGAAAGGACCTTAGCCTTATATCAAAGTATTATCAAATTAGTGTACATTTATTATGTTTAATGTTAAAATAAAAGTTAATGGCATCTATATTAATTTTTTAACTGATTTTCTGCTTCAACTTTTTTCATTAACCACCCAATTCTTGACATACATAGAAAAGAGAAGTATGTGTAAAGAGATAATAAGATTTGAGGAATTGGAAATGAAAGTTGTATGCTTTTAAACTTAGTCATACGAATACTGAAGCCCAAAGCACCAGACTCTTCTGCCCAATCTTTTGTTCTTTCTGTTACTGTTCCTCTTACTGTCAGTCTAGGCTTTGTTAAGTCCTTGGGGTTTAGGAGAACTAACTCTGTATAGTGACTATTTTCATCTACATATTTAAAGCTTTCTTTTTATTTATGTAGGTCTTTAAGTGGACAGGAGATAATATGTTTTTTATCAAAGGAGACATGGATTCACTAGCTTTTGGTGGTGGAGGGTAAGTCTCTTGAACATTTTACCATGAGGTTTTTAAAGAAACTATTCATCTGTGTTATTTATAAAATCAGTTATCTTTGGAAAGTTTGGACATTAGAATCTTAATTTGTATATTATGATTAAGAAAATATATTTACAAGAAGGTGCTTATGTGTAAAATGTGAAACTGTTGATAAAATACTAACTCATTTTAAAATGCTGTTGATTCCCTTTTGATTAAAACCCATCTTTTAGAGTAGAGTGACTCCTTGGTATTTGAAAGTGAAATACATTAATAGCTTAGACTTTCTCAAATTTTTTAAGAAACACGATGGTATGTTGTTTTTCCCAATGTATTAAAAAGACCCAGTTGTTTTTTTTTTTTATTCTATCCTGGAGACTATTTGGATTGATATGTCAGAAAATAATGGAAATTTGTTTTCCTACAAAGAATTTGTGATACCTCTTCCGCCCAGACTTTTAGAATTTGTTTTCTTATTTGCTTTGTTTTTAACAGTATGCTTCAGTCATTAATTTGATTTCTTTTGCATAGCAGGCACTATGAGAACTTTTGTTTATTCTGATATCCCAACTTTATTCAGTCTTTAAAAGACAGTGCTTGGAAGTAGTTTCCTCTGTTTCCTCCTAGCCTAGACTTTTCAAATAGTGCTTATTAGCAAACGTTAACTCCTTCTTTTGGTATTTCACTCTGTCCTTCAGGATCAGATATAAAGTATGCTAAATAATTCCCAAACTTATATTAAGTATTATTAAGTAATATTAATTTAATATTAATTAATATACTTATATTAAGCATATTAAGTATTAAACAAGTATTTTTTGTTTCCCACAGATGAGGGTATATAATAATTCATTTAGGCTGAGAATCTTATTAGCATGTAAGAATATTCATTATCCTGAATGATTCTAACAAATTCTCTTATAGCTTCTCTATAGATAGGTGTTTGGAAGACATAATTTCAGTGATTAAAAAATTACCATGGTTATTATAGCCTGCTCTGAAGGACATAACCAGAAAACTAAAAACCGTGTTATTTTTAGTTGTTGGAACCAGCATATGTTTATATGTTCCAGTTACACCTTTTTTTATTGGTGGGGTGCAGGCAGTCATTCAGCCCTACTCCAACTGGTAGTCTTAATGTGATTCAGTTAGCTCTCCAGGAGGGCCTCACAAGCAAATGGCTGATAATTCCAAGCTGTTAAAGATGCCTTGAATCTTTGAAAATAGCATACATAATGTCATTAGATGTCTGCTGGAACTTAATTTTGATTATACCACATGATTGCACCTAGCTAAACTAAACATTGAGTCATTTAATAACAAATTAAGATAAGTTTATGGTCTTTGGAGAAGGAGAGTACAGTCTCAGAAACCTAGAGCTACATGGACTTGATATTCTAGAATTCCAAACAGGAGCCCCCAAATGTAAATCATGATGTGATAGACTAAATATAGACTTTGGAGTTAGGCCTAATTTAGATTCTGGTTTCAACATATATTACATATGGGACCTTGAGCAAACTGATGTCTAGAGATTCCTCAGTTGTGAACTGGAGATTGAACTCTTAACATTAAGCATGCATATTAATGTTAGATGAGAAGGAATTTTCACTGTTAAATATATTAAATATTTAACTCATGTCAAATATATTAAAACCATTTACCAAAGAGAAACCCATAATAAAGAATAATAGAGGGGCACCTGCCTCAAAAGAATTCTATGTGAAGTTAATTTTAGAGGATTCATTTTGTTACTTAATCTGTGCAATAAGTGATTTTATAATGGGATGTGAACAAAACATTGCCTTGTACCAGTGTGGAAAGGAGTAGGAAAGGGTTTGAAAAAAATGAATGATTTTAGAGTTTTGAATATTGAAATGTCTCGTTAAAATTATTATTTTACAACCCCTTTAATACTTATCTTACAACTTAGGTCATAAGTATTAAGAGATTATTGTTAAAACTGTATTCTTTTATATATTGCAGGGGAGAATTTGCCCTTTGGCTTGATGGAGATCTCTACCATGGAAGAAGCCATTCTTGTAAAACATTTGGGAATCATACACTTTCTAAGAAGGAAGATTTCTTTATTCAAGACATTGAAATCTGGGCTTTTGAATAAATGTAATGCTCTCTTAGCAGGATAATGGCCCAAACCTGACATGGACAAGCATTGTTTGAAAAGTTCAAGAAGCAATACAACGTAACATGTCACTTGTGCTTTAAAATTAATCATATCACCATTTTTTACAGCTATAATTTTGGAATTTATTTTTAAAATCATGTTTCTGTCCCAGGGTTTTTTAGGTTTAGACCATGGTGTGGGTCCATGCAGTATAACAGCTTGGGTTTTGTCAGAATTTTGGCAGCATTTTAATCATAGTAACCACCTCATCTACAATCCATGTTATCTCAGTCTCCTAATAGGATGGTGCTCTTTTTTTTGAACCTCTTTTGGTTAATTATTTTTAAAACTCTATTGATTGTTTTACTAGAGCAGTCTAATTGGGACATTGAGAGAATGAAGACTAGATAATGCTGTGAGGTATCTGTGAGGTTGGCACAGGTGACTTTTGGACAGGCTCAACTTAGTCATTCTAGTGAAGGAAAAAACACATGCCAAAATAATGCGTATTTCATAAACCACTGAGTTCTAATTTCAATTCACATTACAACATTCTCTTTATTAATTTTGCAGGTATTCTCAATTTTAATAAAAATGAAATTTGAAGAGAATTCTGGTTGTAATACACCACAGTGCACATGATCTGCAGGTTTGGGCATATGCTTTCATGATTGGATTATCTGATAAAGTTATAAAATACAAAGGAGAATGAGAACTTGATTCTACTGGACTTAATATATCAAGCAAGAAAATATACTATTTACATATTTGTAGCTTAGCAGGGCATTATCATTAAGTACAAAAACTATGAAACAGATGCATATTTCTTCAACATATTGTGTCAGATATACTGTTTTATAGTTCTGTTGTTTTAGCCTTGTTGCACACCAACTCCCAAAATATAGGTTCCTGTTCAAAAGGAAAAAAAGTGTGTTTTTTTGAGTGGTATATGTTATTAACTACCATTAGCATTTGCTGTTATAAAAGGGCAATGATTATAGTAGATAATATTGTAACTCAGTAGACTTGTTGAATATGCAAACTTACTGTCAAGTGACCTCAAAAAAAAACAAAGACAAGATAGAATATACTAGTAGTTCTTATCCTCTTTTGTAGGAAACCAATAATATGCCATTGTGGCGGTCATTCATCAGTTAATTTCAAAGCTTCATGTTATGCAAAAAAAAAAAAATCCTGCTGTTATACATGTGACAGTGACCTTGTGCTGAAATTTCAGCTATTCCAGATAAACATTGTATATTAACTTGTAAATTAATGTTTAAAGGTAGTTTTGTTCTTATAGAAAGTGTTGATTGCCAGGTTGCTTATAGCACTTTAAATTATTCTAAAAAGGAAATTATAAGCCAAATATGTTGGCTTTAGTAGTTTTAGTTGTATAGGACTTGAATATACTTAGATCTTTTGAAAGTTTAGATAATTATCTAAAGGAAGCATAATGCTAATGGAAAACAAAATCTGATCTATTTAATATGCTATCGCTGAATGTGAATAGAAATGTGGGCATCATTTTCTTGTCTATGTAAAGCTCTCTCATTATAAGTTAGTAACAGTATATAGATTAAATGTTTACAATATAGAGAACTGTAAATAAATATATCATTTTTCCCCCCTTTGGTCTTCCACAGCAGTATTATTGCCTTTGTGGAGTTGACTAATAATTTAAAAAAAAAAAAAATCCTGTATTGGATTTCAGTTACAATAAGGTCGTAGTGGTGTATACCAAATAAAATTAAATACTTAAATACAAATTTGAGTTTGGATTTATTGAATAATCAAGTTACTTTCATATCTAAGAAGTCTTTGATTAAGCCTACTACTATGGTTTGTGTGTAAAAAATCCTTTTAGTAGTTTTGGGTAGTGTGGTGGTAGTGGTGGTGGTAATAGTAATGATAGAAGGATACATTCAAGTAGAGAGAACATCATAGTTTAAAAAATGAGGAAATGAGAGGGCACTTGATCTGTGAAGAAGTGCAAGTCATTTGATATTTTTAGATGATGTTGTTTTCTTTTTTGATGGGGAGTGCATAGCAAGGTAGGACTGGTGCCATAAAGAATTTCATTATGTGCAATGCCAAGAAATTTATATATATGTTTTTTATCTCATAGGAGCAATTAAGAAAATCTCAGTGGAGGAATGACACAATAACGTCTACACTTTAGAAAGATCACTGAAAATTAGATTGATAGAGAAAAAAACTAGAGGCCAGGAGACAAACAAGACTTTACATAGTCCAGAGGAAAAATGATGAGGCCTGAATAAGAATTGTAGCAATGGTGATCAAGAAGGAGGCATGGGGGCCGGGTGGGGGTGGTGGCGGGGGAGCATGGATTTGAAAGAGATTTAAGAGTTATTGTTAACACAATTTCATTACTACTCGTCAGAAAGAGGTAAGGATAGTTCTTAGGTGTTTTGCTTAGGAACTGGGTAAATTATCCATTGATATGAGTGATATACAAAAAAGAGAAGCAGCAGATAGGGAAATTAGGTTGGTTATGACAGAGAGCTGATGGTGAGGGCGTTAACATTTTGTTCTGTTAAAAAGATTTTAAAATCAACATACAGGTAGATGTTGCAGCCATAACCTATGAATGAAATGTCCTTAGAGAATTCTTGAGTTAAATCTTGGGGATATAGTAATATTAAGTTATAGGCAGAAGCAAAGATTCTTAATCTTCCATTTCTAGAAGCTAGAACAACAACAAACCTAATAAAATAAAAAGTAGGGCAAAATGAAGATAGGAACAGAAGTCAGTAAAATTTAAACAAGGACACAAGACAAAATCTGAGAATAATAGAACTGTAAACCTCTAGGAAGATGAAGAAAAAGTACCATTGAAAAGTGAAAGGGGACATTACTACAGAGCCCTCTAGATGTTAAAAAGGAGAGTATATTGTGAACAACTTTACATCAATAAACTTGACAATGTAGATAAAGTGGAAAAAACATTTTGGAAAACAGAATTTGCTAAACCTGACCCAAGAAGAAATAAGATTTTTGTATTGCAAAATTTGAATTTGTTCATGAAAAAAATAGTCCACAAAAAAGAAAAAAAATAGGCCCAAATGGTTCCACTAGGTAATTCTTTTAAGTATTTAAGGAAAAAATGTCAGTCTTAATTAGATGAACTTTTCCCAGGGTATTAAGAGAGAACTTCGGATACTATTCTGCCTTTTGAGGCCAGCACGACCTTAATAACAAAACTCTACAATCCTTACAAGAAAGTAAAGTTCTAAAACAGTCTCATATGAATATAGATGTAAAATCCTACATAAAATAGCCACAAATCAAATCAGCTATATAAAAAAGAAAAACATAACCAAATTAAGTTTATTCCAGGAAAGCAAGAGCAGTTAACATTTTAAAACACACCATTTACCACATTCATAGAAAGAAAAAGTTTCATGATCACCTCTAGAAGCAAAAGAAGCTGTTGGTTAATTTCACTGCTGGTCTTATAAAAACTCAGCAAACTAGGAAAGAAGCATTCTTCTTTAATCATTTATGATTTAAAAAATTATTCTTGAAAGATGTACAGGAAGCATTTTCTTTAATAGTGATTTATTGAAAGTTTCCTCCCAGAGATAGGAAGCCTGACAATGATAACTGCTATCAGCACTTCTATTCAACATTGTTCTGGAAATTTCAACCGGTGAAAAAGCAACAAAGAAGGCATAAGGATTGGGAAAGAAAGAACTTTAAATGTCATTTGTATATGACATGATTGTGGACATGGGAAATTCCAAAAAGATCAAACTATTTGAATTAGTTGATTAAGCAAGGTCACTAAATACAAGTTCAATATAAAAACTTCTCATTTTTCATGTATAACCAATAATTAGAAAATGAAGCGTAGAATATTGCCATTTGTAAATACCATTGAAAATATTGCATATATAGCAAAAAAGACCTCAGTAAGAAGGATATACCATATTCATGATTGGAAGACAATACTGAAAGATGTCAGTTCCCCAAATCAATCTCTATTGGCAGTGAAAATCTCAGCCAGGTCTATTTTTGGAAATTAAGTTGATTCTATAATTTATGTGGAAATTTTTTAAAGACAAAGAATAACCAAGGGAACACTGAAGAATAAGGCCATGGTCTTGAACACCAGATACTATGATCAAAAAGGTAAGTATGACAATGTGATATTGGTCAAAGGATTTATAGAGCAAAGAATCAAAATCAAGGCTCCAGAAAAGAATTAATTTGTTTGAAAAGATGACACTTGCTCAGTGGAAAGGATGGTCTTTTCAATAAATGGTGCTGGATTAATTGGATATGTGTAATGAACAGATAATCTTGATCCATCTCACACCACATGCAAAAATTACACATTGTAGATATAAATGGAAAAGGTAAAAGAGTAAAGCTATTAGTTTTAAAAATAAAGAATATCTTCATGAACTTAGCATATGAATACATTTGTTAAATGGGACACAAAAGCACTCACAAAGGAAAGATATTAACTACATTAAAATTTTAAGAACTTTTCATCAAAAATCATTAAAAGTGAAAAGGCAAGCAACAAGAGTGGAAGATTTGTATAATACACAGATCTAATGAATGTCTCAAGCACACAATGTATAATCGACTACAAATCAAAAAAGCTGAACAAAAAAGACAAGACTTTGGCAATTCCTAAGAGTATTAGAATAGCCAATAAAGGCTATCTTAAAAGGAAATGTGAAGTGAATCAACTTTGGAAATTTTTCTTGGCAATATCTACTAAAGTTTAGCCTTTAATTCCTTGGTTCATACCCAACAGTAATGTATTTGTTAACCAAGAGGTAAGTATTTGAACATTTATAGAACCATTTGCTTTTTCCTTTCCCCACTATCTCCCCCTTCCTCCACAGACCCATCCTCTCCCCGATTATGCTGAATCCAATTCTATTACCACTTAACATATGTATTTGTGTGTATCTCCTAAGAACTGGGTTATCCTTTTATATAAGCACAGTAAAATGTTTGAATTCAGGAAATTTAATAATACAATATTTTTATTTAATATGCCATCACTTTTTAATTTCACCAATGGTCCTAATAATGTCATTTAAAGCATCATTTTTCGTGATCCATTATTCAGTCCAGGATCCTGCATTGCAGTTAGTAGTTCTTTTTGATCTCTTTTAACTTGAAAGAGTTCATTAGGCATTCTTCATGTATTATGAGTGATATGTTTGAAGAGCTCAGGATTATAGAATGTCCGTCAGTGTGGATTTGCCTAAATTTTTCCTATAATTAGGTTATACATATTTGACAAGAAAACCACAGAAGTGATGTGTTCTCTGCATATTAAGATGCATATATATATGTTTATCCACTTATATGGTGATAATAGCTTCGATTAGTCAATTAATATAGTGTACACTATGTTTTCCATTACTATCATTTTCCCTTTGTAATTAATAAGCAATATGTGGGGAAATACTTTAATACTATAGTTATTCTGTTCTCCAAATTTTCAGTGTTTTAGGTATGCACTGAGGATTCTTGCCTGAATTACAGAAATTGTGGCAAAATAATGATTTTTCTAACTTTCATTCCCAGTACACTTATTAGTTGGCATTTACTGTAAGAGCTTTCTTTTATCACTTAAGAATATGTATTATTGGTATGAACTAATGGGTTCTTTTTTTAGTTCAAGATGTTATAATCCATTTCTGTCCTATATTTAACCAGTGAGTGCCCTGTCAAACTGACTTCAGTACATTTCTTCATTTTCTTGAGTGCTTGCCACCTGTTCCAGATTTACCTGTACTTTCTGTAACCCAATCCTAGAATCAGCCATTTCTCCACGTAGACATATTTCTTTTCAAGGAGAATGATACTTGGAAATCTGAATTTTTTTAAACGGTTTTATTTATTTGAGAGAACACAGAGGAAGAGGGGGAGGGAAAAGCAGACTTCCCATTGAGCAGAGAGTAGGTCTGGATTCCAGGCCCCTGAGATCATGACCTGAGCCAAAGGCAGACGCTTTACCAGCTGAGCCACCCAGGCACCCAGAAATCTGAATGTTAGATGTGCTTGTGTCTGCTGGGGTGACTTTGCTTCTAGGGCCTTTTAGGAAACAGAGATAGGAAGTAAATTCACACATCATGAATACACACTCATGCCTCTAAGAGCAATCCAACATCACGGACTTCTTCCTTGTCTTCCCTTGCTCCATGTTTGTATCTCTCTTCGGCCACAGTGAGGATATCAATATATTACTCATTTGCTTAATCTGACAAAACACACATTATAGTTTCAGAATTGCTGCACCCATACTCTCACCAAAAAATTAAAATATTCCTTTGCAGTTTTTTGTCTTTAGACTGAAGATATTTAATCAAAATATTATATTCAAGAGTTATATACATTTTTTATCCTATGTGGTTAATAATTTGAAATAGAATTTGGTTTATTACTTTTCTTTATATTCAATTCTATTTTTTTTCTGTCTTCATTAATTTTACTTTTTGTATATGTAAAGACTTAAAGGGTTCTGAAGTCAAACTCTGCGAAATTTTGTCTCTTTCACCCATTTCCCCCCATCCCCACAGGAAGTCAATTTCATTTCTGGTTATCCTTTATTGTATCTGTGTGTGTGTGTATATGTATACGTACACATATACACACACACGCACATATATAATCCAGTGTGTGTATGTGTGCATGCATATGTATAAACACTAAAAATAATTCCAGTTCTTAAAGATTTTTGGTTTTTTTAGAACTACATCCATTGTGTGGATGTACTGTATTTTATTCAGCCATGTTCCCACAGGTATTAAGTTTTTCCAGTATTTTACAATTTAAAGTAATGCACAATGCATTATGCGTATGTATTTTCATATTGTTTAAGTTTTATTTTCAAGGAAAATTTTAGGAGTGGAGTTTCTTGGTCAAATAATAAATGCAATGTAATTTTGTTAGATACGACCATGCCCACAAAATCTGGGCACACAATGCCTTCAGAAAACCCTTGTCGGGGTGATGGTAAGTGAACCATAGTTTTCTGAAAACCTCTAGTCTGAGAGATTAGATCATACAGTACATTTATAAAGTAAATAATTCAACAGACATTAACTGTATCCTTACTGTGTACTAAGAAATGTTGTAGATACTGGGGATGAAAAGGAACATTCTAGGAATCCTAAGGGAGCCTCTTCACTAAGAGCCCACTTTAGCATGGGCCAGATGGACATCTCTTACCTCTGAACAGAGTGACTTAAAGTACTGCAATACTTCTCTGAGCGTGAGTTCCCACTGACAAAATTTTGGCTTACACAGAATTATCCCCACATCATGTGAGAATCAGCACCCAATATACCTGTTGGTAGTATTAAGAAAGGGAACTTGGGTTTGGGAAGTTCAAAATGGAAGGCAAATGAATACAGGTGCAGCCCCACTTTGCATGGGAAGCAAAAACTCAAACGCAGAACTTCCCTCCTGTTGGGGGTTGGTGGGAAGAATGGTAAGAAGGGGAATCAGGAAGTCCTAAAACTTCCCAAGTTGTAAGAGTTGAAAGGCATCAAACATGTGGTGGTCTGGACAGAAGGGATTTTTAAGAAGTACATTTCAACTGCCCCAAACCTCTAAACTTCTTATTGAAAGTTGGGAAAAGAAAAATTCTGAGGATCTGAAAACCAATTTGTATACTGCTGCTTACTGAGGATTTAAAATTACCATTGATAAAATGCTATTGATGGTGTATATTTATTTCATGTGTAACTTTCATTATTTTGACAACCATAAAAAATATCTATGAGGACATTTGTCACCTGAGTTCTACTTATCCTTTTTTTTTGTCTAAAAGCTGTTTTTCAGCTATGGATTTTCTTATCATGGAGTTTTTAGGATAAAATTCTGTCACATAGCAGGCATTTTCCTCTAAGGGAACTAGCTCTCAGACTTCACAGCCCTACCTTACTCAGGGGAGTGTTAATGTAGGTTCTCTGAGAACACTTTCTAACTCCATCCTCAAATTCCAACAAAATGAAGTTTGAAATAATCTGCTCCAGTGGCTGTATAATGGTTATTGTTCAGAGCTGAATATGAGGAAATTCTTTTGAAGCCTTGGTCTAAATATTCCACCAATACTCGAAGTAACCCAGCCTGCACGCTATAATTTTGTTGTATTTCAAACACAAGAAAGTAGTATTGTGGAATATAACATTAAAATAGTTATATGTAAACAAGAACAGAAAATATAGAAAATATCTTTTATTCTTGTGTATGACTTTAAATGTTGACATAGGTTTCACTGTGATAAAATTGTACATCTTAAATGAAATTCTGTTTAGAAATATTGGTCATTAATTTGTAATTTAACAAATCTATTAGGGAAACAAAAATGTACATTCTTCTTTAAGAAGATATTGGAACTTTCAGTTTGAAAGAGAATCATACATGAAAACAAAGATAATTCCTATAGTAGTTTAATCCATACTTTATATTAAACCTAACATCTAACAATTATGAGTATCTATTACTTTGAGGTATTATAATTTGACATTAATTTCTGTATTTAACATGAAAGTACTGTAATATTTACCAATTTTCAGTGAAATCAGTCAGAATTATAACATCACATCTTACTCAGTTTGTTTTTAGAATTTTGTAAGGCACATTAAATCTGAGAAAAAAATAAGTAACAGATTAATGCCCACTAAACTTCTCTGTCATTATATTAAACAGCTTTTTTATTTTGGCAGAACTAATAATGCCATTTTATGACTTTCAGGTATTTCATAAAATTTGTTAGAGCATCAAGAAAATTAAAGAAGCATCAAAGAAAATCAAAATGGCTCAAATCAAAATTTACCAATGATTCTATCAGATTCTTCTACACTGAGTTTTCCATTCATTGGAAATTTCCATTCAAATTCACTGTAGAATTTTCTGTATTCCTACTTCATTGGATAAATTGACATAAATGTAAGCAGTGTGACACATTAAGGTTTTGAGAAAAAAACTTCTCCAAGAAGTCCTACGAAGACTGTGTATTACTTTCACGGTGAAGGTAAACATACCACCTTCTCCTTTAGCTTTAAGAACACCGGCAATGTTTGTTTTTATGTGGTTTGTGCAAATCATACAAAAAGGAGGACGAACTTCTATTGGAAGTCTTTTAAATTCCAAGCTCAGAGAGAAATTTCATCAATTTCCACATCTTATTTGGATACTTTTTACTTATGTGTTTATTTATAAGTGATGTTTTGATAGAAATAGTAATACAAAGTCTAGCTTCTTAGAATATTTTTAGTTTTGCCAAACTTAACGGAATTCTTTCCCCCAAAGTGACACATCTTAGTATGTTTTGCTAATGTTTACCTTAAATCAGCATTTTTCTTAGATGTGGTAGTTGTTTATTTGAAGATCTATAATAATTTCTGCAATAGCCAAATATTTTTGCCTAAAGGGTAAGTAGAATTTCAAATATTTATGCTGTTACTGTATACTAAGAACACTCTACATGCCTTCTGATATGCTGCGTGTACTTCCTCCAAATCTTCAAACTTCCTCAGAAATAGAGTGCCAAAAGTCATTTATGTAAAAATTGTTTAATATTTACTAACTTATTACAGAGCAGTTTGCATTTTAATTTTTACTACATTAGCATTTGGCATTAAGACAACAGTGGGTCAAGTCTGGCTTTCGTTGTGGAAGGTTCACTGGAGTAGAGTAATCACAACGTGGTCATCTCGGCCTTGCCATAGCATCTCTCCTTCGAAGTCAACCAGCCCGTGCTTCCTGGCACGCATGAGAATGCCCACTACTTTATCTGAGATACGAACGTATCTGTCGAAGAGATCTCCGAAAGTAACCTGGATCTTGCCGTCTCGTCTGTGGCGAGCCATGGTGCGGATGATGAAGCACATGTCCATGATCTCTCTGTAGATGTGCTCCTCAGCTCGCTTGGCCCTTTCCGCCGTTTTGGTTCCCTCCTTGGGACGCCCATAGCCTTCATCTCCTTTGTGTAGGCGGGTGGACATGGCCAGCTGATAGTCAAATTCCTCACTGAAAGGATTGAGCTTCTGGGATTGCATGTGCTCATCAGCCCATTGTTGCCATCTCCCTTTCAGGTTGTCCACTTGGCTGTATTTCCGCTGGGCCTTGCAGCTGAGTTTCTCTGTAAATCTATTTGCCCTAAAAGGGGGAGAGGGTGAAGAATCAAGATCCTGATACATAACATCCAAGCGTTGCTTTCCCTTTGTACTTCCTGCACATAGGCATCTTAAAGTAAGTGTAATTTTTTTTACTATAAACAATGTAATCATAATACAATAAATTAGAAATGAAAGAAGAAAATTATAACAGTCACACCATTGTTCTTTATTTCTACTGGAGGAGAGTTGACAACTACCATTGTTCTCATTTTGCTGCATCATAAAAAAATATTAAACTCTATTTCAAGAAAAAAATCTTTTCACAAATATAATGTAAATATCTATGTCTTAAAATTGCATGTTGATGACATTTTAGAGTTGGAATCATATAAATGTATTAAGGGAAACCACTCTGTAGAGGACTTCAGAAACCAGTTATTTCCCCAAAATAAGGCTTATTATAGTAGCACATATACATTGTATTATTCACTTATGTATAGATTTTGGATGAGAGCATGTTTATACTAGTATCAGCGAAGTGCCACAAATTTTGGAATATCAAGTTGTATAGACAGAAGACAGTTGCTAGCAATGGTAACATTTATTGAATACTTTGTGCTGGCATTCTTCTAAATACTTTTTATTAATATTCCTACAACCATTTTATGAGATAGGTATGACTATTCTCACTTCCCAGATGAGGAAGCTGAGGTCAGGGTGGCTAAGTAACTTGCTTAAAATCACAAACCTGGTAAGAGATAGTGCTGGGATTTGAACCAGGCCTTTGTGTAACTACCGTGAAATACGCTCCACCAGTGGCAAAGATAGCATTCAAATACCCACTGTCTGAGGCTGAAGTCAGTACCCTTTCCCACCATGCAGGGATGTCTGTCACTCCCATGGGCACAGTGTCCAATAAGTAGATGAGTTGTGTTTCAGAGGTGTGTGTGTCTTTGCAATGTGGAATGCATTTTCTTATTAAAAAAAAAAAATCAGCCTTGAAAGTATAGACCAGGAGTGGCATGAAGGTACAGGCCAAATTTTAAAATAGGTAAAATTTGTCTTTAAAAGATTTCTCTTTCTTATATCTCCAGTCTCCTAGACTCTTTTTCTTAGGTATCTTTGCCTTCATGGGTAAAACATGAACTCTTGGACTATCGAAAAGTCAGAGATTCATATCCCTCATTGTCACAAGTGACCCACTCTTCCTTCTCCCCAGCACCAAGTGGCCTCACATCCGGAAGCACCGGGATTGGAGATGCAGAGCCTCGCTGAAGTTGCTGAGTGAGCAGTATGCCTGAGCTAAGTAGCCCTTTCTACCAAACTCTCACAATTCTCTATTCAAAACCCAGCTACAAGTCCGATGTGGGTATTCCTCACTATCCAATCTCACTTCCTGAAATCTGGTTATCCAAATGCAGGAAACTCACAGACATGGGTAGGGAGACACATGTACTTGTAATAACATTTTCAAAAGAGGAATTAATAGCCACTAGATGGCAAACTTTCACTAATTCCCATGTTTCATGTGTTCAAAACTATGCTTGCTGCATTCCATTTCATTATTACGACAGAGCTCAAACTTGGGGTACGCTGATACGTATAACACTGCTATTTGTAGCCACTTGGAGAAAAATATACGTCAAAGTTAACTGGGAAATATCACATAAAAAACTATATACACAGTTATTGCAATTTTTAAAAGTCACGTATGTATAGGAAAGTGCTAGGAATTATACCATACTGAAATGGATTGGATTTCTCTCAGCCCTGCTGGTCCTCACCATCACCTGCCTCTCCATAGACTGTCCCTGTTCAGCTTCTCAGAGTAGGGGCTGCTTGATCTCGTTATCAGATGAGAGCAAACACCTTCTCCTCTTAGAACCGTGGCAATACATGACAAGCATAGTCTTGAATAATGAGCGCAAGGCCATCTCAGCATAACCCAAAGCCCATACCTGATTTGAGGCAGGGACATCTTGCTAGAGAAGAGACTTGAAACATCTCAGAAGAAAATGAAGAGAATGGCATAATTTGTTAACTCATACTTGTGTCTCCCAAATAATGACTACAGTTCTGTCCTATATTATAAAATGTAATACAGTAGTCCCCCCTTATTCACGGTTTCAGTTTCCCACAGTGAAATATAGTCTTGGAAGCAAATGAGCCTCCTTCTAATGAGTCATCAGGTCAATAGTAGCCTAATGCTACATCACGGTGCCTACATCATTCACCTCACCTCTTCTCATCAAGGGCGCCTTTTTTTCTTTTTCTCTTTCTTCCTCCCTCCCTCTCTCCCTCCCCACCCCCCCTCTCTTTCCTTCCTTCCTTCCTTCCTTCCTTCCTTCCTTCCTTCCTTCCTTCTTTTAAAAGAGAGAGAGAGAACACATGAGTGGGGAGGGGCAGAGGGAGAGGGAGAGAGAGAAGCCCAAACAGGCTCCATGCCTAGTGTGGAACCTGAACTCAAAACTCTGAGATCATGACCCAAGCAGAAATCAGGAGTCAGACACTTACCTGACTGGGCCACACAGGCACCCCTCATCACATAGGCATTTTATCATCTTACACCATCATAGGAAGAGTGCGTATAGAACAATAAGATATTTTGAGAGACCACATTCACATAACTTTTACTGTGGTACACTATTATAATTGTTCTATTATTATTGTGGTTAATTTCTTACTCTGCCTAATTCATAAATTAAGCTTTTTCATAAATGTATATGTATAGGAATAAACATAGGATATAGAGAGTTTGGTATTTCCTATAGTTTTAAGCATTCATGGAGGTCTTAGAACATACCCTCCCCCACAGATAAGGGGGAGCTACTGTATATCTTTCCTTTAAGGAACTTCTGGGGGCGCCTGGGTGGCTATGTCATTAAGCGTCTGCCTTTGGCTCAGGTCATGATCCCAGGGTCAGGCCTGATTCTCCCTCTCCCTCTCCTCCTCATGTTCTCCCTCTTGCTGTATCTCTCTCGGTCAACTAAACAAATAAAATCTTTAAAAAAAATAAGGAACTTCTGGCCAAGTTGGCATACTTTCTATCTTTTTATTAAGGTATTTATGACACTGAGTGTCAGATACTGTTTTAGGATCTTATTGAATATTCAATAATAAAAAAAGTAAATAGCCATTAAAAGACATGAAGATAATCAGAGTAATACCAATTTGAGTCTATGGTAAAATTCTAACTATATAAAATACATACACATCAAGAAGAAGAAATCAGTGGCATGTGCACAATTGAAAATAACTGTTAGTATCCAGATGGCAGTTGATTTTTTTTCTTTTTTAAAAAATTATCTTTCCGGGTGCCTGGGTGGCTCAGTGGGTTAAAGCCTCTGCCTTCGGCTCAGGTCATGATCTCAGGGTCCTGGGATCGAGGCCCGCATCAGGCTCCCTGCTCAGTAGGGAGCCTGCTTCCTCCTCTCTCTCTGCCAGCCTCTCTGCCTACTTGTGATCTTCCTCTTTGTGTCAAATAAATAAAATCTTTAAAAAAATTATCTTTCCTGTTGGTATCATATTGATTTTATAGTTTAAAGAAAGCAAAAAAAAAGGAAAATATTCAAATTAAAAATTAACCTCCCAAGGTAACTCGTTTAAACTGTATGTTATATGGGCCTCTGATTTCTTGATGTAGGTTTTTATCCTTCTAATTTGCATTAGAAACTTAGAGACCCTCAATCTTCAAACTCTATGTCATTAGGGATATTGTTGAGGTTGGTGATTTAATAAATCTCTGAGGAAGTGAAGCATTTATCTTATAAAAAATCACCTCCTAAATCTTAATGTCCATTTGTTATGTTGTCAAATTGTAATTCCCAGTCATACGAGAGAAGGAAAGCAAAGAAGTTGATCTAATAAACAAGAATTAGAACATAGGTTATAAAAAATGAAGTACCAGAAGGAACTACCTTAATGAGTATTTGTCTCTATCTTTTAAACGTTCTGTATTGTTTTTGTATTTCCAATTTCTAAAAAGCCTGAAAGCTCATATTTAAATCAGGATTAGAAAATTTTTTTTTATGATTTTATTTATTTATTTGACAGAGATACAGTGAGACAGGGAACACAAGTAGGTGCAGAGGGAGAGGGAGAGGCAGGCTCCCTGCTCAGCAGGGAGCCCGATGCCCATGGGACCCTGGGATCATGATCTGAGCCAAAGGCAGATGCTTAATGACTGAGCCACCCACGTGCCCCGGGATTAGAAAATCTTATACATTGAATATCTTCTTAGTCAATGAACATAAGAAACAATATACAAGCTAATCCTTTTCTTATCTTAAAGTAAAAATGCAAATAATTGTTTAGATTGAGCTTTAGGAAGACAATCTAATATAAATTTATAGAAAGCAAAGCAATATTCAAAAACTGACATCACACCCATATTTTAAGATAGTAGTATTTCATCTAAACTTGGCTTCTTAGTTTCTTCATTATTAATAAACAAATTTTCTTATAGTCAGTCAACAAATATTTCCCCTGTCCAATTGCATGCAAGGTAACTACCTGTACTCTAGTACTCTTATGTTATAAGTATTCTAATTGGAAAGTGCACATTTATTCACTGAAATAAATTCTGAAACATTTATCTGTCATCTTTAAAAATGACATCAGTTTGAGTATTGCTTTCTCAGGCGAATGGGCTTTTTAGCAATCTAATGAGAATACAGGAACCAATTGTATCATAGTTTTATGATTTGGGAGTAATAATTGTGTGGGTTCATTATTAAATATGCATAAACCCCATAGGAAATAAAAATGCTAGAAGGTATATTTCAAACCTAACCAAGTTCACTGACACTAGAAACACTCTGGTAGGTGGCCTTCCCCTGCATCACCAAACGATGTTTCAAAATGCCAGGGGCCTGGAGGTGACCTTTTCTGGTCTGAGTCTTGAATCTGCCTGAAGAAAGCAGAGACCTGCTTTCATGGCTTCACCCAATAGACTCTCTACAGGGAGCATTTCTCTTCTTCGCCCACAAACATTTCTCTGTCAGTAAAGCAAATAATTTCTGCCACCCTTTCCAACTTCCCAGGGAAGTGCTGGAGACAATCTGCTCCTCTGGTTTGCTTGCTCCTCTCCACAGGGAGTCTAGCCAGTTTGATGAATGGAAGTGTGCCATTCACAGGGTCACACTTATCTCTGACTGCTACCATTCAGGTTTGAGAGCCAGGCCTGTGATTCTTCTTGCCCATTGGTAACTGTCCTCAGACTCCATGGAAAGGGTTCCATGCTCTAGAATTGGGGTCAAATAGCAGAAAGCCATACTTTGGCTCTATTTCTAGCAAAATCCTTCAATATGGTTATACCCAGGCCTTACACTTAGGGTGTTACTAAGATTCCATTAATTAAGCTGATACTTTGACCTCCATTTTAGTTTTCTTGAGTGCATTCTTTACAGAGAGAACCAGTCTAACAGAGTGGTTAAGAACATAAGCTCTGTCATCAGCCTTCCCATCTCCATCACTTACTAACTCTATGACTTGGATACATTTCTTTTTTTTTTAAGATTTTATTTATTTATTTGACACAGAGAGAGAGAGGGAGATTACAAGCAGGCTGAGAGGCAGGCAGAGGCAGAGGGAGAAGCAGGCTCCCTGCCGAGCTAGGAGCCCAATGAGGGACTCGATCCCAGGACCCTGGGATCGTGACCTGAGCCGAAGGCAGCTGCTTAACCAACTGAGCCACCCAGGTATCCCACTTGGATACATTTCTTAGAGTCTCTCTGTGTCAATTCCCTTATCTATAACATGGCATTCTTATTCTCAACTATTACTGTTTTTGCTGAATATAACTTGGGGAGGATGAATGGATGATTGGCACTTTAATATTGCACCATTACTGTATGGCAGAGAGAGACAGTTTCTTTTGTCTGAAGGAGTTGGACCAAACAAGTCATGTAACTATACAATCAAAACACTCAACACTTTTAAAATAAAGCATTACGTAGAAACCATTTTCATAGTAAAACCCAGTTAGCAAAACTCTGTTAGTAAAGAATATTTCTACTCTTTACCAAACCTGACTTGTTTTTGTTAGCCATAGAACATCTTCACAACGAAAAAATCTCTCTTTCTTTCTACTTAAACATTCGTGATACATAATTTTCTCCATATTGGTGGATATGGGTAAAGAATGGTGCTTAGAATGAAAAATAAATGAACAGAATCTCCTTTCACAGAGGCTTACTCAATAATGTCACACTCGTTTCTCAAGCAATACTTGAGAGTACCATCAGGCTTGTGCTGAAGCTTCCTGGGCACAGCTAGGATTACTGCTGACACTAAGCGATGCTGTTTCTGTGCACGACATTCTGGTACCCTATGTTCTCCAACACTGAGAGAAAGGACCCGAAGGAGGGAGGAGGAGATTTAATCCCACTCCTCCACCCCAATCTTGAGGACCAATCTCCTAGTGTTCTGTAGGGTTGGGATCACCCAGAATGGTTCCCTGCAGTATAATGTGTATAAATTAATAAGGAGTTCCTCTGGGTCCATTGTTTGCATAATTAATATCTAAATAACTCTGTGGGCTACATCTAATTTTTAGGTGAGGACAAAGAGACAGGATTTGCCAAAGTAACCATGATTCAAACATAATTGTCTCTCATCCAAAACTTATGCCCCTCTCCATCACACTAAAAAGGTGTCCATGCACATGTCTGATTTTAGGAACCTGAGAAGGGTCCTGTCTGTGAGTCCCCACTTCCAGTTTAGAGTGTGGTGAAGAGAGTGGGGTCAAGAGCTAGAATGTCTGGGTTGAAATACCATAGGCTATACAATCTTATCCAAATTTTCTACTATGTCTTTGTCTTATGCCCCCATCTATCAAATGTAGAGAATACTTATAACTGCCCATGAGAACATTGTGAGGATTATATAAATATAAATATATGAACATATAAATATATTCATATAAATATATGAATAAGCATAGACAAGTGGCGAAGAAGACTACATGCATTGAAGATTGTCTCCAGTTGTCCACTTCCCACCTCCAGCCAATCCAAAGCATGCTGACAGAAGATCTTCTTTGTGCCATCCTCAATCTTTATTCTGTTGGGTTCTAGTATACCATTTCTAGCAAGTGCACATACATGCATGCACACACACATACACGTGCACACACACACACACACACACACACACACCCCAAATCCACAAGGCCATAATTAGACTACAATTCTATATTTCCTGGTAGAATAATTATTTCTGATTATGAATTTCTATATTAATGTAAGTAGAGCACAAAGCCAGATCTTTCCACAACATCCTCAAAGCACTGCGTGAGAGTTAACACCGTGTCTATTTTCAAAACATTGCATTTGGAGATAGGCACATCTCAGCTTTGTCACTAACTTGCTGGGTAATCTTCCCCTCTGAGCTTTAGTGCTCATGTCCTTAAACTGGGATAATACCTGCTTCATTGGATCATGAGAGTTAAAAGGACAGAGCATGTTAGCTGTCCATGGCATGCACTAAATGTGTGAGCATCATTACAATTGTCTAAATTTGCCAGTTCATTTTTCTTGAAAGCATGTGATGTCATAATTCTAATTCTTTCAAAACACCTATAAAATTACCAACTGTATGACAGCTTTTTGTCAAATTAGATAATCAGTTTTGATCTTTACTTTCTGATTGTTTCATAAAGCTTAAGAGGCACACCTACACATCTAACGATTCCAAAGGGAGTCAGTTTGTAAGCATTCATCATATCAGAGGCTTTTCACATATTTTGATACTCTATAGTAGTGGAGTGAGATATCCTGACTTTCTATTATGTGGAGGTGGAGTTACTGTCTTAAAAGAAAATATGTATTTTTTTGTCTGAATAAATGTATCAGTTTGACTCAGTGTGTGTGGGTATGTGGGTATGTGTATTTGACATCTAAATGTCTTAGGATTGTGGTATTTTAATGGCCTAGTTTTAATAGCACTTCTGTCTTTGTTTACCAACAGAACAAATCTTTTCTAAAAGTTTGAAAAATTGCCAAATAATAGAATCTATGTGAGTAATAATAGCTTTTGTATGTGGAGGACATGGAGCAGGTACTGTGCTAAATGCTTGGCAGCCTTAATCTCATTAACTTCTCCCAATACAACAGAATTTATCCCAAAAGTTTACTCTTGCTCTCATTTTACAAAGGAGGAAATGGGCTTAGAAAAATAACCAATTTGTGTGTGTGTGTGAGAGAGATAAGAACATTTAAGATCTACTCTCTTAGCCACTTTTGAGTCTATAATACGATATTATCAACTGTTGTTGGGGCAGAGCTGGAATTTGAACTTGGGTTCTGTCTAACTTCAGAGTCTACTCTCAAGTTAGATGGCAGCCTCCCACCTGTTTACAGGGTCCTAGAGACCTGTGTCCCACGGGCGCTATGTGGGTAGACGTGTCTCCTGATAATGTTATAGACTCATTTGAGACAAGAGAAAGGTTTGCCCAGTCTTAGTCTATCAGCAAGCACATTTTCTGCAGAGAAATAAGCCAATTTGCTACTCATCCTAGACTTTATTTTAAAAATGTACCCAATGAAGACATCCTTCTCTGGTGGCTTCATCTTTGTTGATGCTAAAACTTGAGAATTCAGTTCAAAACATAAAGAAGAAATGGAAGAGGACAGGCCCTTGACCCAGAGGTCCATGTCTAGCTTGGCACTGCCCCTTTAGCCCAGGGGCAGAGCCTTCCTCACAGGACCTCGCCACCTGCCCACTTTTTAAGATTCTCATTCTAACTTTGGGAGCACCTCCCAGCCCTCTCAGTCCCCATGGCTGGTTGGGGCTCAAAGGCAGTAGAAGCAGCTGAAGGGGGTCATTCACTTACTGGGAAGGCAAGGGGCGCTTGATTCTGGTGGCAGCCACCTGCTCTCCATCCTGCTCGGGCCTCTCCTCAGTCTCCCCTCCATAGCCGCTGTCCTCTGTGTCGATGCTGTCGCTCCTCCACTTGGGCTCATCCTGTTCCATCTCTTTCCAGCCTTTGGTCAGCTCAGATACCAGGTTGGCACATTTCCTCCTCCGTGTCGGGGAGCCATGGCTGTGGAGGATCCTGTCAATGTCATTTTCTGGCTGCCCGGCTCCAGGCACGTCGCCGTCCTCGTATCGGTGGCTCAGGTGGCTCATGTCCCCTCCTCTCTCATAAGCTTTGCTGACAATTGTTTTGGTCACCTCTTTCCTTTTGATAGGGGAAAATTCGGTGGCTTCCTCTGAACTTTGTCCATCTCCATGTCCCTCTGCATCTTGGGAGGGAGACTTTGGGGTGCCCTGAGCTTTCTGGTGGAGAGTAGGGCTGACCACTGACTTAGGGGCTTGGGGTGTGTCCTGGGTGCCTCCCGGCTGCCAGCCTGTGGGCTCTTGGGCCTGCCTGGTGCTGTTCTCATTTGCCCACTGCTGCCAACCTCGGGCCAAGCTGATCACCAGGGTGGCTGTGCGTACCTTCCGGAGGGCTCGCTTGGCTGGGGCCTCTGCTCTTTCCTTTTCTTCCGGAGCCATACCACCCTTCTCTTCTCTGCTGATAGCCTGGGCACTGGCTAAAATGAGTATGGACCTGGGGAGTGCTTGCGATTTAAATAGAAGCAGGGTGTGGGGGTGGGTGGGGAAGAGTTTGGTGACGGTGGAAACTATGTTAAACATTTCTTGCCAAGATGTGGTGCCTTCCCCTGATGGTGTGCTTTTTTTAAACCCTGACGTCTCCAGTTTCATCACAGCGGAGGGACATCTCTGCTGGTAAAGGACAGTGATATGCATTCCCTTTCTTCTCAAGTGCCAGAGTGGAAATTACTAGATTTGATCATGTGCTCAGCCTTATGTTCTTCCTGACCTTAAAATATGGTCCTACCATTTATAGGAGCATAAAATATGGGCACAAATTGTGCTAGGAATATTATAGGCTTGTTCTCATTTAAATATCAATATAGCTCTTAATTGAGTCCCGTTTTATAGCAGAGTACAATGAAATCTTACTTCCTACAGCTAATAATATCTGCGATTCAAACCCAGATCTGTCCGATTCAAAGCTCGTGCTGTTTATTCTAGTTATCAAAGATCCTAAGTTCCCTTTTTCTTTTGTTGTCACCTCTATTCAATACAGACCTTACAATCACCTCATCCAACCTTCATTTTCCAGATGGGAAAACTGAGGCCCAGATAGGGGGGAGACAAGGGCCAGATTTTCTGGTCCCAAGATCTAACTGTTATATAGACAGATCATTTTGATAGACAAGATAATGGTCAAAATTTTGGTCCAACTTAAAGTCTTTGAGACCTACACACACATTGAATTTCATAGATTATTATTAGTATAAATCTTTTCAAATGTTTTGAAAAAATATTTTGTCTTAAAAAAACACCATTTAAACACAAAATAAGTGAATGCTATCAGAAGCAATCCCATTTGACCTTTTGTTTTTAATTATACACCCTTCTTTCACAGGCCTCCGGGTTCATGCAAAAAAAGCCATTCATTCAGTTCTCAGAATAAAGGTTGAAATATCATTTTTAAAAAGGACTAGATAGGTTATTTGGAGAGAGAAATGAACCATACAGGAAGTGTGCTAAACTAGATAAAAATGCTCAGGACTCAGCACTGAATAATTGCTTAAAGTAAGACAAATAGAATTTCTTTTCAAACAACAGTTCTATGACTTTAGAACTGTATCCTTTCCTCTAATCAATATTGGTGGAGAGCTGCTGTCTAAGAGCATAAAAAAAAACCACCAAAGTTAGTTAATTCCGATGATGAAACAACATTATTTAAAAAATACACTGATGTCAATTTTTCGTCGTGTAGGCCATTTACCTCCTAAGATTAAAACAATTTGGGAGATGATTTAATACTCTATCTAGAAATCTGTCAGATGTGTACTCTGAGTTCAACAGCATCTGATAATGTTAACTGAAAAAACTCCTTCTTGATTAGGAGGAAATTGGGTCACAAGGAAAGAAAACTATTACAAATAAAAATTTAAATCTGAGTCTGAAAGTGCTGGCATACTTTCTTGGAATGTAGATATGATGCAGACTGGTTCCTCTAAGATTCCCTTCATCCCACATAGAATGCCTTGGGAAGGCCTGGGGTTCTTTAGAGATGCCCATGAACTTAGTCCAGGACAATTTACAACTGTCTGAGGAATTTTTCTGCTTCTCTGTGCCCACCTGCTCCGTATTCAGTTTTGATAGAGGGAGATGAAGTGGAGACAGCAAAAGGTTATTGGTGTCTCAATATTAACAGGCACTGCAGTCCACTGCCTGAGGCTGGGGACTGTCAACAGATGATCTTGGCGAAAAATTAAGGCAGCTCCTAACAATCTGGTCATTCTTTCTGAGGTGTCACTTCCATGGCAACTGTGGTTCTTTATTCCTACTTCTCCAGAAGAGAGTGTAAAATTAGTTTCCTTCTCTATTGCTACCACAGAGATTGACCACGTCCTGCAAATACAGTGCATCCATGCAATTCTCTATGCAACCCTATTACCTCTGCCTCTCGTATAAGTAAAATCTGAAAAAAAAATTGGAATAAAAAGATCGAACCCCTCATTAAGCTCCTTATTTGGTGGGGAGCCTCTTCTCCTTCTCCCTCTGCCTGCCACTCGCCTGCTGGTGCTCTCTCTCTCTCTGTCAAATAAATAGATAAAAATCTTTAAAATAATACTAGTTTTTACTTGACAGATATGGGCAATACTAGGGAGGGGTGGGGGTTGTATCTAGACTTCTTTACATAATGCACTGAGAAGTCAAGTAGGGCCAGCCATCATCATCAGCTATATACTCTTACTAAAGACTTCAAAAACCTACATTTTCTCAAAGCTCATCTGAAACAATAATTCCATTGATCCTTTCTACAGAAAGTAATCATTCCTTTACTAGTTCAGGTTCACAAAGTGGGAATAAAAAGACTTAATGATGAATAAAAAGAGCTTCTGACTTCAATTGAATTTAGTCAGTGCTCATGGAACATATACAATGGGCAAAACATGGTGGTAGGCAATGTGAGGAAGGGTAGAACGCTGAGCAAAAGAGAACCTACTTTCAAGGTTTTCCCAATCTATCCAGAAAAAGAGACACATAACAGCTTTAATAGTTTGGGGAGAGCTACATTAGAAATAGAAATAAAGCTTTATGGGAACATTGAGCAAAGGGTGACTAATGTTATTGGAAGGACCTCGCAAAAATGGTGATCCTTTATCTGTTTTGTTTTGTTTTTAAGATTGAACTTTAGCCAAGTAGAAAAGGGTACTCTGACCTGAAGACACAAAGTTACAGAGGAAAAGATACATGGTACACTTAGAGACCCTCCAACGGCCTGGAGTAGAGATCACAAATTCAAATGCCTGCAGGTCATACAGGTCACTCAAATGTGTGAGGTGAGTTGGGTTGGGGGTACAAGATGGGGTGGTGAAGATGATGAGCAACTGGTGAAATAATATTTCAAGAGATGTAAGAAATGTGGATTTTTGCAAAAACTCTCCCAATTCTTTAAGTGGTAACAGTTAATACACACAAACACACACATACACACATTCACACACAGTAGTACTGGGTGAGCCAACATGATGAAGCATGTCTTTGGATGAGATTGTTTGTGAGCCCCAGTTTACAGTTTATGGATTTTGGAGAAGAACATACATGTCCACGGGGTAGGAACAAGAGGCTAGGAAGCAGTAGGACTGGCCTCTGAGGAATTAAGTTGGAGCAACATTGTGAACAACATCGTGATCTAGAATCAGTGTTTTATCATATGGGGCTCATCGTATCACTGAAGTATTTTAAGCCCAATGCAATCTCAAATTTGCATTATCAAATGATCAAATCTAGGACCAGTAAAGTGGGGTTTGGATTGGAGAAGATAAAACTAGGATAGGGAAACTGTTTACAGGGGTTACTAAAATAATCTTGGGAAGAACCAAAGGAGGATCTGAAAGATTTGAGAGCCACTGAGGAGGAACATCAAAAGGACAGAGGAACCAACAAGTTGTGGGGTAATGGGGGTCGAGGATGCTCTAGAGATTTCAATTTAAACGATGGGTGTGAGGAAGTGCCATTAACTGGGAAAGAATGGAAAAGAGGAGGATTTGTACTGAGAAGGAAAGGCTTCCATCTTGAAGTGAGGAAGGTCCGTGGCATGTCTGTGGAGATGTTGAGTCGTGAGTAACCAGGAATCCAGACTGTGGTCAAGCAGAAGCCAGTGGAAATCTGGGCTCTGCTGATGAATAGGGTGACCTGGGCTATGTTAGTTGATTTCTCTCTGATTCAGTTTCTCCAACTGTAAGATGAATATTTTCAGAGCATCTACCTCATAGGGTCAGGGTGAGGATTAAATGAGTTAACACATGTGAAGCACTAACACCACACCTGGCACGTGTAGGTGCTTGATACATGGCTATTGTTATTCATATCTTGACGTTGAGTCATGGGGTTAGAAAGTTCAAGCTCCTTAAATAATTCTGTTTAATGAGGGATAGGATTAATACCACACATTTGACAGGGGTGAGTCTTCAGAGGGGAGGGTCAACTGGGGTCACTCGTAGGGACTGCAGGCTGCAAGAGAAAGCTTATTTATAGCGTTTTATTTTAAGGTAATTTATAGTGAGGCTTTTAAGGCAGTGTCTAAAAGGTTTCCCTCAGCATGATGAGGGTCAGATGAGGTCTCAATTATGTGCTAGTGATAACTCCGTTGAGTGCAGACTCTTTCCTGAAATCTCTTGGAATACAGAGCTCAATGGTTCAATCCCTGAGAATCACATCAGAATCTTAAATCACATTGGGATCACCTGTGGGCTTTAAAAACTTCAGATGGTAAAGTGATATACCTGAAGACAGGTCTTGGGTGGAGTCCTGGCACTGCCTTAATCTAACAAACCTTCAGGGTTGAGAACCATGGTTCTAGATTCTAGTGTCCTGTGGGTCCAGCAGAGAGTCACCATGTAGGTTTTAAGAGTGTAGTGACCAGTAGCCCACATACTGGGTTAAAGCGCATTGGTTTTTGCATTCTGGATCTTCTTTCAGAATCTCTGTACCTTTGCAGAGTTAGTTAATTTCTCTGAGACTCAATTGCCTTTTCTGAAAATAGCAATCTTTACTCCCCCTGTGTTGTGATCGTGTTTATATAAGATGAGGTCTGTAAGGCAGTTAGGGCAGTTACTGCCCAATACGTTGTGTAAGAGCACAGTGCAAGCTATTTGTATTGTTATTTATACCGTTATTGAGGATTATGATGCCATCTTCTAAATAATAACCTAAATTCATAGGCTATATTTCAAACCTCAGTATGAATAATGAAGTATAAAGCTTTACGGTGTAGACAATAACAATTTACATTTATTCCCAGAGATTAAGAAAATTTCAAAGAACAAAAGTCACAAAACCCATGACCAAACTGCAGTCACATTAACTTAATTCAGAAAGCAAACGTGTAAATGCTTACTATATCTATTTAAATCTGAACAACATTGGTATTTATTCTACCTTAAAAAAATACAATCTCTTTGCCCTGTATCCACTCCATTCTTCCACTCTCCAAACATATCTTACCTTTACAATTTATTAAAACTACCCTTGTTCTGTCACAACTTCCATATTATGCAATCTAATAATTAATTATTGGTTCTAAATATACCTTCCTGGCTCAACATTTGACACATTAGAATAGTCACTCCTCCTTCAAATGTTTTCTTCACTTGCTGCCTGGAAGAAAACTCTCTAGGATTCCTCTGCATCACTGGCTGCTCCCTCTTAATCTCCTTTGCTAGTACTTTCTCTCCTCCCCAGCTTCTTAACTTTGGACTGTACAAAACTGGGTCCTCTTCACTGCTCAATTTATACTCACTTCCTTGGTGATCTCAAGGTGTTAAAAGCCATCTCTATGATGACAATTCCCAAACATCTATGTCCATCTTGACCTATCCCTTGTACTCCAGGCATATATACTCAGCAACCTGGTAGTCATGTCCACCGGATGCCTGCCTAATGATTAGCTCAATCCTAATGTGTACAAAACTGAATAAGTACTTCCAACTTGAGCTTTTCACAGTGTTCATCTTTTCAGCTCAAAATTAATTTTGTTCTACCAGTTGCTCAGGCCAAGAGACCTGAAGAAATCTTTGACTCCTTCTCTTTTCTCATATCTCACATCCAGTTCCCTAGTATATCTTGTTGGATATACCTTGAAAAGTATCCAGAATTTGACCACTTCTCATCATCTTTATCATTTGAGGCTAGAGAGGTAAATAGTCAGGGCCAGATTGTGGAGTCACTTTAAAGCCCTCATAAAAAATGGAGGTTCAATCCCAATATTATGAAGTTTTAACCTGCAGAATGACATGGTTAAAATTTTTAACAAATTGACTTTGTTGGTGGTATGAAGGATAGATTCAAGGGTGGTGTGTGGGCAAGAATAGAGGCTCAGGAATTTTTTTTTCATTGATAAGGAAGCTCCCTACTACGAGAGAAGGATATTGGGGGCTGGGGTGGAGGGATGGGTCTGCGACCTTTTCCCCACACCATTTATGCCCTTCTAACTCAAATTTTCAGTTAGTCTTGTTAATTTCCAATTAGGCAGACCAAGACTATTTCCACCATTAAAAGTGGGAGAGGAGAGACGGGAGAGGGGACCCCATCTGCCCAATCTGGTTACTAGACTCTGCCAAATTCCAGCCAAGAGCAGCTGCTCCACTTTCTCTTCCACCAACTATCTGACCTCTCCCTTCCCTAGGATCCTGATGGGATTTCTGGCTCAAGACCAAGTGCAAGGGAGCTGGACGGAGGCCATGAGAGAGTAGTATAGGTAAGAGATGATTGAAACCTACTCCAAGATGGCAGCAGTACAGTTGGACAGGAGGGCATAATCACTTCAGGTGAAATGAGGAGGTAGAATTGATATAAACTGGTCACAGTGTGAAGTTATGTGTGACAGAAATGAAGGCATTTAGATAAACGTGGGCATTCTGGCTTGGGTTCCTACATAGATGGTTTCATTCACTAAGAATGGAAATACAGGGGGCATAAGCTTGGGAATTGGACAAATATTAAATTAAATTTTGGTCATATTGGAGATTCCTACAGGATATCCAGGCTGTGATAGAGAAGATAGCGATTGGAGCTCAGGAGAGAGATCTGGACTCATACAGATTAGGGCTTCATTTTGGCTCATGGAGACTACATTCTGCCAAGTCATAGAGCTAACAAGAGTTATAACAGGATCAAATTCAGGCCCTCTGACTTAAGAGTCAGCGCTGTTACTGACTATGTTAGAACACAAATTATTTTCCTACTCCTTGCTTTCCACCCCCACCGTGAAGGGCAAGACTTCACAATCTTGTGACACCACCCTCTAAACAAGCTTCTTAAGGAGGTCTAAATATAGTTTCTTAGCCCTGTCTTTCTGTGTGATCCTGTAAAAATTTCCTTTCCTTAACAGCCAAGTGTCTTTATGTGACCTGGTGGGGTGTTAGCTAACTCTATGGTGGTAATAATTTTACAAAAAAAAAAAAAAGTTTATCAAACCAATATGTTGTATACCTTAAACTTACGTAATGTTATATGTCAATTACATTTCAATAAAGAGGAAAAAAGTGTATTTAAAAGGTGGTTTCTGCTCCTTAATCTGTGACCTTTTGTTCACATCTCAACTCCTTCAACTCACAATTCTGGTTTCTTTCCACAAACTCAATTTTTTCAAAGTCACAGATGAATTCCTCATTACCAAACCCAAGGGAGAGCTTTGTTCTCACTTATTTAAGCTTTCTATAGGGCATTGATAATCTTATATACATCCTCTTCTGTATGCGTGCACACGTGTGTGTGTGTGTGTGTGTGTGTGTGTATAAATGTGTGTATGTATTGAGGGAAAGAGAGAGAAAGTCATGACAGAAAGATAAAATTTGGAAAACCAGAAGGAAATAATCATAATTATACCACACACACAAAGCTCATCCATAGACATACATTTATCATACAATCTACTCCCAATCCTGAAACTCTGTGCTGGAAAGTTTCAGGGAAGAGCTGCTATTTTGAGGAAAAGAAAATTGCTGAGATAGCTTATCGAACATGGCTTTGTATGCCAGGCTACCCCCTCTCTGGTAGACATCTAAAACTTAATGGGAAAAAAACAAAAAACAAACACACAAAAAACTCTTGAACTCTATCTTCAGTTAAATAGGAAACAGAAAATCTGCAGACTCTGACATGTACGTAATCACTGCTAAAATAGCTCAGATTGGTTAGGGTCCAGTTAGCAAGAAGTCAAGATGGATACTTAGAAGGTAGGTTGCAAAAGGATTTTGTGAAAACACATTTTCTGAAAGGAAGGGCTTTACCCTCTCTATTAGAAAACTGCATGACTTCTTTGCTACAGTGAGTGGGAAAATTTGGTGTCAGAAATGGCAATAAAAATCCTCCTGAACAACTTTGAAAAGCAATGGATTTAAAGAGGCAGAGGTATCAGGGTTGCATAGAGAATTGCATGGATGCGCTGTATTTGCAGGAGGTGGTCAATCTCTGTGGTGCCAACAGAGATTTGAACACTGGAAAGCTATCTCTCCTCTCCCCTCACAGGAGCTTTCCTAAATGCCTCATCCAGAAAACTTTAAATAAGCACAATATCAACTTAAACACACTTTAAGAGAAGCACATGGAAAAGTACAGTAAACCTATCAACAAAGACAACTCACCAGAATAAAGTTGCCACAAAACAGATGAAAAATGTTAATATTTAGCCATAAATTTAAAGACAAAGGATCCACTATGAAGAAGAAGGGAGAGTACAAAGCAAATACAAAAATTTATGTGCAAAGTGGAAAGACACTAATCAATGACAAAAAAAAGTTTTGAAAAAGACACTAGAAGTAAAAAAAATGGGAGTGGAAGACATAAATCTGTTTTTATTTACAAAGACTATGAAAGTGTACTTGGAAAACACAAGAATCAACTAAAAATATTCTTTTCCAATTTTTTCTTCAGATTTTATTTATTTGAGAGACAGCATGAGAGAGGAGAAAGTCAGAGAGAGAAGCAGACTCCCCGTGGAGCTTGGAGCCCAATGCGGGACTCGATCCGAGGACTCCGGGATCATGACCTGAGCCGAAGGCAGTCGCTCAACCAACTGAGCCACCCAGGTGCCCAGCTAAAAATATTTTTAAATGAATAAGAATTCAGTTGGATGATGGGGTAGATAATTATTATGCAGAAGTGAACATTTTTCATGTATTTAACAATCACTTAGAAGGTATAATGAAAGAAATTAGCCATTTATAATAATAATAAAGATAAAATATCTATGCATAAACTTACAAGTAAATATGCAAAAACTATGTACCTTAAAGTACTCCTGAAAGGTGCAAAATATAACTGAATAAAGAAAAGATAAAACCATAGTTGGATATGTCATTTATAGAAACAGCCCAAGTGTCCATGGACTGATGAATGGATAAAGAAGATACGGCATATATATACAAAGGGATATTACTCAACCATAAAAAAGAATGAAATCTCGCCATTTGCAAGGACAAGGATGAAGCTAGAGGGTATTATACTAAGTGAAATAAGTCAGAGAAAAACAAGTACCATATGATTTCACCCATATGAGGAGTTTAAGAAACAAAACAAATGAGCAAACGGAAAAAAAGAGAGAGAGAGGCAAACCAAGAAACAGAATCTTGACTTTCGAGAACAAGCTGATGGTTACCAAAAGGGAGGTGGGTAGGGAGATGAGTTAATTATGTGATGGGGATTAAAAAGTACACTTGCTGTGATGAACACAGGTGACATAAGCAAATGTTGAATCACTATATTTTACACCTTAAACTAATATTATACTGCATGTTAAGTAACTAGAATTTAAATGAAACTTAAAAAATATATATAAAAAAACACAATCTTAGGAGGATTTTATATAATTTCTCTCTGTAGTAAATTTAACTCTATTCCGATAGTTTAATTTTTTTTCTCTCCTTAGGAGACAAACTGATTCTCTAGATCATATGAAAATTAAACAATCAAGAATTGGGGTGCCTGGGTGGTGCAGTCAGTTGAGTGTCCAACTCTTGGTTTCAGCTCAGGTTGTGATCTCAGGGTCATGAGATTGAGCCTCATAACCGGCTCCATGCTCACTGAGGAGTCTGCTTAAGACTCTCTCTCCCTCTTCTCCTCCCCTCCTTCTCTCTCAAAAATAAATAAATCTTAAAAAATAATAATAAACAGGAGAACACTAAAAAAAAAAGAGAGAGAGAGACTTCAATTATTAAATAGGATTCTATTGACATGAACTGACAGAACCACTGGAACAAGATAGAAAATAAGTCCAACTACATATAAAAAATTAATACATGATACAGGTGTTAGATCAGGAGAGGAAAAATAGACTATTCAAAAGATGGTGATGGAAAAGTAACGGGAGCATTTGGGGAAAAAGTTTGATTCATCCTTAACCCTCTGTGCCTAAATACGTTCTAACTAGATCAAAGACTTAAATGTAAAAAATGAAACCATACTAGAAGAAAATGAGAACATACTTTTATAAATTTGTAGTGAGGGTGGTCTTTTGAAATAGCACTCAAAATCCAGAGGGTATAAAGAAAAATATCAATAAACATTACTACACTGAAAAAATTACACGAGGAAAAATATAAATAAACGGGAACCAACTATAGATGAAATTAAAAAAAGCGTACAGGAAGAAATATTTGCAACTCTTTAAAAAGTATAATCTCTCTAGTGTATAAAAAGCACGTAGAAATCAATGAGAAAAAGGCCAACTTCCCAGTAGAAAACTGGGCAAAAATAGGAAGAGCTAATTGGAAAAAAAATTGCAAATGGCTCTTAAACACACCCTTATTCATAAAACACAAATTAAAATTTAAAATTACATGGGATTATCAGTTCTCTGCCAATTGCATTGGCCAGAACACTTAAATATAAACAAACATTTCATGTCACGCTCTGTTGGTTCCGTGTGGGAAACCTGCACCCTCCTCCACCGTTTTTGGGAGGTATACATCAGGAGGGCAATTGGCAATATTTGTTAAAACCACTCATTCATATAGATTTGACCCAGAAATTCCTCTTCTGGGAAATTATCCAAGAGAGTCAATTGATATTTGTACAAAGTTATGCATTGCCACATTTTTTCAGAGCAGTGAAGGATCAAAAACAACCTAAATGTCCACCATAAGGAAACAATTAAATTCATTATTGTATCCACCCAAATAAGGATATTCTAGTCAGTAATACAAAAATCAATAAACAAGGAAACTTCCCGGTCAAGAGAGTTATCTGATAAAAACTTCAAGATATGGGCGCCTGGGTGGCTCAGTGGGTTAAAGCCTCTGCTTTCGGCCCAGGTCATGATCTCAGCGTTCTGGGATCGAGGCCCGCATTGGGCTTTCTGCTCAGCAGGGAGCCTGCTTCCTCCTCTCCCTTTCTCTCTGCCTGCCTCTCTGCCTACTTGTAATCTTTCTCTCTGTGTCAAATAAATAAATAAAATCTTTAAAAAAAAACACAAAAAACAAAAAACTTCAAGATACATTAAACAAAAAAGCAAGGTACAGTATAATATGTTGTTTTTTGTTTTCAAGAAAAGGAAGAAACAAGTATATATGTTCAAGTTTGGTCTCATATCCACAAAGAAACTCTAGAAACTCTCAGAAAACTCTAACTACACACGTGGTTGGGAGAAAGATTATTGCTTGGCTAATGTCCCTTCAAGTCTTCACTCAAGTCTGGCCTTCTCAAGGAAGTGTGCCTCAACTTCTCAGCACAGCCCAATGTGAAGGCCCTGAAGACAACTGTTTTGCCTGCATTATTTTTTTTTTTTAAAGACTTTATTTATTTATTTCACAGCGGGAGAGAGATCACAAGGAGGCAGAGAGTCAGGCAGAGAGAGAGAGGGGGAAGCAGGCTCTCTGCTGAGCAGAAAGCCCAATGCGGGCCTCGATCCCAGGACCCTGAGATCATGACCTGAGCCGAAAGCAGAGGCTTTAACCCACTGAGCCACCCAGGCGCCCTGTTTTGCCTGCATTATTGACCGATGCACCCCAAACACTGAGAACAGGGCACAGTGTAGGCACCAACAAATATTTGGTATGTGAATCGATGGGTAACAGGGGAGGGAGACTCCGCTGCACACTTTTGTGGGTTTTTTTTAATAATAAATTTCCTTAAAAAGTAAATTAAAAATAAAACAACAAAAGAGTGAATAGTAAGAGGGTCTTGAATTTATTTCTATTTTGTCCATTTCAGATTTTATAGGAATCAGTGTCCATTTCCATGACTACGTTTTGATTAGACAAGGCTGAAAACATTTGGTAGCTCTGAATTTCCCCAGGGTCACAGCTACAGCCCCCAGATGATGGCAGGACTGCCAATCCTTCTCCTCAGTCCTGCGGGAGACACACACACACACACACACACACACACACACACACACACACACACACACACACACACACGACTGCAGTCTTGTCTTGTCCGCTTACAAGGGCTGGACTTGCCAGCACCACCCCTGGGCGCGCTCAGTGGGTTTCAGGCTTACAGACTTTACCACACCTACTTGCTAGACTTCTAGCTCTTTCTGTGGTTCCATTCCATGAAGATTCATTACCCTGCACATAAATATTACCAATTTTTCAACTGGGGTTCCAAGACAAATGAGGTGGTGTCTGTGCCCTCTCAGGGTGTCTGACCCAGAGATTCAGGCACACGGGACTCCACAACTTACCTTTTCTAAGTCTGTAGTGTTTTGCCAGGGCTGCTGTAACAAGTTGCCACAAACTTGGCGGGGAGAGATTCTTTCTTGCCTCTTCCAGCTTCTGGTGTTTCCAGGCCTCCTCAGCTTGTGGCCATGCTTACTACTCCAGTCTCTGCCTCTGTCTTTATTTGGTATTTCCTTCGTGTCTGCATCTTTTCCTCTTCTCTGTGTGTCGAAATCTCCTCTGCCTTTTTCTTATATAAGGACACTTGTCATTGGGTTTAGTTAGGGCCCTCCCAGGTGATCCAGGAGGATCTTGAGATCCTCAAATTGATTATATCTGCAAAGATCCTTAAAAAATAACATCATATTCACAAATTCCAGGGGTTAGGATGTGGACCACCCATGATGGGTGGCCACCATTCAATCCACTACAATCTTCTTGTATGATATTCTCTTCCTTTCCTTGAGCATCCCATAGTGCTTTTAGTGTTCTCTGTCTGCATTAGTAGGCTGACTTTGGTTTAAGTTCAGTCTAGCCACCAGCTGGCTGTGTGACCTTGCGTGTATTACTTAACTTATCTCTGCCTGAGTTGCCTAACCAAGTGAAAAATGTAAATATGCATTGGACAAGTTTGTTGTGAAGATTAAATGGGGCCTCAAATGTAAAGCTATTAGCACAGCTTGAAAGATGTGGGGCAAGATGATCTCATTGTGGTTAGCATCTGTGGTAAGATTTCAGCTTTTCAATGTGTGTTTTTACAAGGAAGCATTTATCTTGGTCCTTCTGCCCTATTTTTCCGGTGCCAAGGTAAGCGTTGGAGGCATGCTCTGATCTTGGAGCACTGGCTTTGCTTTGGAAGCCTTGCAGCTAACTGGCAGACAATTGGTAATTCACTATTTTAAGTTTTAGGACACTGGCAGGAGGTCTGAGTTATGTTAATTTCAAGGCCCTCTGACGGGCTTATCTTCCGATTTTTTTTTTTTTCAAGTAGAGTTTGGCACTTACTCAAAGAGTCCAAAGAAACCATGTAGGGAGATATCTTGCTTAACATCTTTCTGTCATCTAACACCACTTGTACCCCACAGGGAGAAAGGAGGAGGTGCCTGAGTGATAATTTTAAGTTGTAAGGATCTAAGCAGCATTTTTAAAAGAAGGTAGATAACAGTTTCCTGTCTGGGAGAGATTACTGGAAGAGAAAGTTTCTTTTAGGCTTTCTTTATTATGTTCAAGAGAAAGACCTGCCCCTACAAAGTCCAAGGAGAGTTATTTGTAGTTAAGGAGATGTTTTAAGCCCTGTCTTCTTTACAGTCAATATTCTCTTCAGAAGCGAGGAATATTTAAAACCTGTACTTCCTTTCCTTTTCCTTAGAAGGAAAAGGTTACTCTGAAACACTTCAGTTAGATGACAATGTCTATGGAGGTCCAATTTATAAAACAAAAAGAATCTCCTCTTGTTTAGAGAGAGGATGTGATGGTCAAGAATCTACAGCCATGTTCATCCAATACTCCTCGACAGGCAAAAAGATTGCCAGATGAACTGTATGTGCATTCGTTTGAGAAGCACTGATCTAGTCTGGCATATGGACCCTAGGGTGACCCCCCAGTAATTTCCACCTCCCGTTGTTCACACCTTTGTGGGATCTTTCCCCTTGAGTGTAAGCGGGGTTTGTGACTTACTTACCACTGGTCAAATATGACAAAGGTGAAGAGATTTTGCAGATATAATTAATGTCTCGCATTAGTTGATTTTGAATTAAATGGAAGAATACCTTAAAGTGGGGCCCAACTTTATTAAGGGAACAGCCCTCAAGGGAGGGACTTATTCTCCCCGGAGGGGAGGGGCTCTCCTAGTAGGTTGGATGTTATAGGTAGCCAGTTCGGAGAAGCGGCACAGCAAGGAACATCAGGTGGCCTGCAGGACCTAAGGGGGGCCTCCAGCCAACAGCCCGCGAAAGAGAGGGTCTCTGTCCTGCAGCTGCAAGGAGATGATTTCTGCCAACCACCCGCGTGAGCTGGGAAGCAGATTCTTCCCCGGCTGAGCCTGGGGATGGGAGAGCAGCCCAGCTGACATCTCCACTGCAGCCTTGCAAGTTCACTGTGAGCGAAGGAACTGTAAGACGTGCCTGGACTCTTGACTGACAAAAATGTGAGTTAATAAATGTGTATTATCTCAAGCGGTTGAGTTCGTGCTGATTTGTTCTACAGCAAGAGAAAACCATCTAGGGCAACTTATTTATCTACTTTGTTTTACTTGCCTAAATATAAAGAGGGATAAAGATAGTATTAACCAGGGGGTTATTGGGCAGACGAATGAGTAATATGTGTAAAGTACTTAAAACTGGGCTTGGTAAAACATGGGAAGTGCTAAAAAAAAAGTGTATTATCATAGTATATATGTGATACAGAGAATATATGATTATAATTCCTCTTTTTGAAAACTGCTTTTGACCCAGGCTGAAGGAGGATGTACAAAGGAATGACGGTCAAGGAACGGTGTTGTATCTTGTGTCTGTCTGGACTTCCAGGACATCACAAGTGTGTCTTGGATTTGCTCCGGTGAAAACGTAGCTCAGTGCTGCCAGGGAGCACGGTGCTCCTTGCATTCCGGTTCCTCACCGAAGAGACTCCGTCTAAGCATCTCCTGGTTACAACTTCAAGAGGATAAACGCGTACCTTATCGTCCTTTTACAGACAGGTGAGTGGAGCCGTGGAGGACATTGTTTGTCCACATCGTGGAGGAAATGCGTGATGTCAACAGAACTGACACCTAGCATCTTGAGTCAAGCTCAGATTCTCAAAACCCCAGAGGCTCTTTGCCGTGTGGCGCAAGACAGGCTCAGGGAGAGGACAGGCTGCATGAAAAGGACATTTTCCCAATACAAATTTCAACACTTGCTTCCTTCTTCTGTGTCTGCCTCTCCTCACCTGCCTGTCCCTAAATGTCCATTGTTTCCTCTTTGGCAGGAGCTTTGTTTTGAGACTTACTGGCAAAATGCTACTTCTGATTCCACTCCGTCCCTCGCAGGGGGAAGCAATGCAGAAGCAGGAGCAGGTCGAGGGGAGGCCCGGCTGCTCTCACGACGATCGCATCAGAATGGGAGATGAATTCTGCCCTTCACTTCCTTTGTTTTTTATTTTTTAGCCTCTACGTAAAACATATGCAATGCCATTCCAAGCTCTTGCTTGTGGAGGATCCCTGTCATTCTTTGTCAATGGTTTCGTCACCTTCCTGAAATGAATTGGTACATTGTATTTAAAATACTCTTCAGATACTTTTAATTACAATGTCCTTTCAGGAGACCTGTATCTAGCGGCCACCAGTTATATTGCTCTTTGTTGTGATATGCATTCAGGAGGGCTTTCTGTTCCACTCCATGAGAGTCGCTCGCACTTGGGTTGTGGCAATACCACAGATGAGATTATAACGGAACTTCCATAAATCCTCCTCCTCCACATGCAACCCAATCCCCACAATGTTGTCTTCCCTCAGAAACCTTTTCTATGCCACTAAGTGAGGAGATAAAGAAACAGGCTTATCTCCTTCAGGACATGTTTTATTTTTCATTCGTTTATCAACTAACGGTTTAGGTTTGGGGACTAATGCAAATGTGTTATTCTCACCTTATCCTGCTGAGGAAATAGCCTCGCTGTGAAAATTGTTCTATGTCCTCAGATATTCGTGTTACTATGATAGAGTGTATATTTTTCTTATCCATTAGTCAATTTACTATGACAGTCTTGATGTGCACAAGTCACATCTCAGTTACTACACAGGTATCTGTATATATATATAAATATTTACCATGCCCTTATATTGGAAGTCCCTGGATTTCTCACATACTCTAACCCTAAACTGCTAACATCTTAACAATTTTTTTTATGGTGGTAAAAAAAAAAAACCAAAAACATAAGAAGAGTGTATTTTTGACCCATTCAAAAATATTTGACTTAGGGACAGTAAAGAAAAGTAACCTTCAACGTTCCTTTAGAATGCTATCTAAATGACACGGACACAATACACTAATAATAATGAAGAGGAGGAGGGTGGCAGGAGTTATAGATCTCAAATCTGAATCCCATTAAGTTAGTATGTGCATTTTTAATGCCTACGTCAGGAAAGTTACATGACAAAAATTCTTTAAGACTCTTTCAAAGACGATATTAGAACTTAGTAACAATATTTTTAGATGACAGATTTTCCTTCAGAAAGCTCTCATAATCACCGTGTTTTCATGATGTCTTGACTGAAGGTGGGGAAAATCATTTCACACAAGGAAAGCTTAAGACAATGTAATTACCTACATAACTGCCTAAGAAATACAGCAAAGGTACAAAATCAAGATCATATTTGTTTTCTGCTGTGTCTTAGACCATTTGGAGAGAGGCACAGGCTATGAACAGGAATGGTAGGACTCAGGCAAACACAGGTAAACCTCTAGGAGTTTGCTTTAAGTGAAGGAGGATGAGTAGCTGATGTTTGAAATATCTACAAATGAACCACCCTTGTCCTTCTGCCACAAGGATAATATGACAAGGTTAGGGCAACAATTCATGTAGCAAAGATCTACTATAAATTTCCAACATTATCTAATGTCTCCAATGTCAAGATTAGTTCTTAGAGAAGGAGACTGAAGACTAGATATTCAGGTATGATTATCTGCCTCCAAGGCTGTTTAGAAATGCTGTTAGGGGGCACTTGGGTGGCTCAGTGGGTTAAAGCCTCTGCCTTCAGCTCAGGTCTTGATCTCAGGGTCCTGGGATTGAGCCCCGCATTGGGCTCTCTGCTCAGTAGGGAGCCTGCTTCCTCCTCTCTCTCTGCCTGCCTCTCTGCCTACTTGTGATCTCTCTCTCTCTCTCTGTGAAATAAATAAATAAAATCTTAAAAAAAAAACAACAACAACACCATAAGAGACTCCTAATCTCACAAAACAAACTGTGGGTTCCTGGGTGGTGGGAGGGTAGGGATAGGGTGGATGGGTTATGGGCATTGGGGAGGGTTTGTGCTTTGGTGAATGCTGTGAAAGATGTAACCCTGATGATTCACAGACCTGTACCCCTTGGGCAAAGAATAAAAATAAAATTAAAAAAAAAAAAAAACAAAAAACCCCAGAAATGCTATGTTAGGATAGGTTAATCTCAACCTTTATGGCCTATAGAGTCAAACTGATTATTCTCCCTTTATCACCTTAGCTCATTTGCATTCCCAAGCCCCATTTTCCAAATAAAACTTTCTTCTAGTTGCCTATGGCTAGGCCACATCAACAAGAGGCATATACTGGGTGTGATGCATAACCAATGAATCTTGGATCACTGAAAAGAAAAAAACAAAAACAAAAACAGGAGGCATATATTGCTGACTGATGACTTCCAGTCTTTTTTACCCCCAGGGCCATATATACTCCGATTTAGCATGAAATGTACACCCCTGTTATGTTTCTCTCCCTGCTCAGTGGCTTTCCAGGTCCCATTACTGAACACTGCCAGCGAAATTTCCTGTTTTCTGATACAGGGACAGACCGGGAGATCATAGCCTGATTTTTCAGTCACTGGCTGGACAATAGGATCTCATTTCTCCCTCTTGCTATAGTCTCCTTCTGGGCTTGCCTTTCAGAAACAACTCCGTTGCATGTTAGACCAAATCTACAGCTGAGTCACTTGACCTTTCTGTTCTGTGGCGTCTCAGGGCAAGTCGAGCTATCAGTGACCTTCCTCCACGTTTCATAGCAGCAGGCGGAACATATTCTTACTCAAGCACCAACTGTTCTGCTCAGCAGGCAGCTGTGTTATCGTTGGGAAAGGTAGCCTTCTTACAGACCTAATATTTATTTAACCAAAAACAACCTCTGGGGCTAACCTACAATCATAGGGAACCTCAATCAAACATTGTCTGCACACCCAGTGTATCTTATGCATGTCAAGAACTTACGATTAGAAACTTTGATAGAGTGGAATTAGACTCAGTCAAGCTCCTGAATGCCTTTGGGGCTCTCAGCTTATATCTGGGATGTTCATGAAATATGGAAGGGAAACAGCAGTGCAGTGAATGTTGTAATTCAGGATATAAGCCAAGATCTTATTGGAGGCAAGATCTTGTTAGAGGCAAGTTTCTATGGTTAAATTAACATTTTTAGTGCATTTAAGGGTAAGTAGCCTTTTATTTTAAAGTGACTGGGCATAGACTTAATAGAAATGGAAAAAAAGTGTAAGTAAAATCAAACAAAATTTTAGTTTCTTTAAGAAAGGATAAACCACAAACCTACTATATTTGTCCCTTATAGGGTTTAAAGTATAAAAAGATTTTTTTTTACTGTATTTCATGTTCTCCAGTTTTCTTCATCAGAGGTCAGCTTATTTCTTAATCAAACCAGCTCTCCTTATCCTTCGAATTATCCTAGATAATCCATATATGAATCCAGTGTAATCTACAGCTCTCCCACTCTATCTGGTACCCCAGCCGCTACTCCTGGCCACCACTGTTCTGTCTATAACTTGCCTACACACCTGTCCCTCTGCCCCTTTGTTCAGTCCTTATTTCACCTGCTACTCTTTGACCTCTCCCCTATGTCTTTCTACTCATAGTTATTGAAGTAAATGTGTTCCTAGAGAGCAGAAGCTGTGCATCATCTCCTGTAATATTGAACATCTCTAAGACATGAGTGTTGGTGGTATCAATAATATCACTGGGGCAAAGAATAAAAAAATAAAATAAAATAAAATAAATAAGAGGACTGAGTTTGCTTTTTTTGAAGGCAAAAACAAAAGACTTAGCTCTTGAAACATTCATTCTTGGGATGTTCTTTAGGAACACAGCCATCATGTCGGGAGCAGCCTAAGCCATGAGGATTGGCCATAATGTAGAGATTTTAATCAATAGTGTCAACTAAGCTCCCAATCAATAACCAGTTATGTGAGTGAGGTCTCTTGGGTCTCTAGCTCAGCTGAGTTTTTAGATCATTCGAGCCCCAGCAGCCATATAATTGTACCTACATGAGCGACCCTAAAAGAGAACATCTCAGATGACCCTGGTCAACCCACAGGATCCTTCTCTAGATGGCAAAAGTATCTCACTTTTGGGTAAAGATCACCTGAAGGTTACAGTTTTGTTAAGACTACTTATGGTCCCTTTCAAGTAGATAAGGAAGGAGACTTTTAAGAATCTTAACTGCAATGTCTTACCTACAGTTGCCAGATAAAGTATAGGACATAACATTTGGCAATACTTACACTAAAAATTCATTCATGTTCATATGAAAATCAAGTTTAACCTGTCTTTTATTTTATTTGCTAAACTTGGCAATCAGGCATACCTTGAATCTCTACCCAATAAAGAAAGGGCTGGTCTTAAAGAGACCTCTTAATATCCCCTATCCTTATTTAATTCCTTGGCTCTTTATTAGATTGATATGAGAAGCAGTTTCCCTAGATCCATCAAATCCACTTATTAAAATGCTATAAACCTGTCCCCAAGATCCTCTGAGCAAATATTCATTCCGGACACTTCCAAAATTTTATAGAATATGTAATCCCACAAAACAATCCCACAAAACAAATCCAAAAACAAACTAGAACTTGGATTTTGAAAAAATCAAATAAAAACATGATTGAATAAAACAAAGCATTACTTGTTTTGATTTATCTCTGAAGGATACATGAAGGAAAAAGAAACCAAAGAATTTGAATGGTTTTCAGCAACAAGTAAAACCTTCAAGTTCATAGAAAAATAATACCAACAGCATTTTTTTGGTATATTGTTTCATAATTTACAGAAGACTTTCTGATTATTTAATTTGAATTTCACAAGGAAAGTGAAGTGAAAAAGTGATAGATGATTTTTGAATCCTGTGGATCTTAACACTGACTGCCACTGAAACTCTTGTACCTTACTTACTGCAGAACTCCTTAAATTATCACATGAGTCTATGTACTCTTATTTTAGATGAATTCTAGCAAGCTATTTGTTATTCCTTCTAGCACAGGTCAGGAACTGCAACGAGGAAGTTATGCTTATAGCACCAAGAAGCGAGTTGACCATTTGGCAGTGGAGGAGGACACAGCAGATGCTACTCCAATTCCACGTGAGTTTGAAGACATCTGATATATTGGCTGGAGATCCATACAAACCCCAGTAAGTTATTAGACATGAACTTGCCTATTTTTGACATGTTAATTAAGTTGATATTTTTATCTATGGCTCCAGTATGGATGTTAAGCTCCTAAACAAAATAATGCACTTTAGAAAAATGTGTCAAAGTAAAACATAATTTAAACAAGTAGCTGGAAAAATTTCCTACATCAACTACTTTATTCTATGACAATATTAAACAAGATAGAATTATGTTGGGGCCCTAAAAGGCAATTTCATATATAAAGCAATGAAAGTCCTTCATTTCTACACTTATTTTGAAGCATGGATCTTTCTGCAAATTATATTGTTGATATCAATAACATCCTTGGCAATTCCTACATTATATGCTAGCATCGGGTGGAAATTTGGGAAAAAAAATTCCAAAATAAACCCAAACAACACAAATTAAGCAACCAGGACTTTTCCAGTGGGTTAGAGGTTCTCCTCCCATAGAGATGGGCTACCATAAGGCTCATTCTTCAGAGGTCTTGGAGCAGCTCTCATACCTTTACCTGTTTTCACGCATATGACAGCGGACATGTAAAATAAAAATCTGGATGTAAATTTAAGCAAAGTTTACCATAATGGCATCAGAGTCAATACGAATGTGGATATAGTACTTACTCTCTCTGCATTTTCCTGTGCTCTCTTCCTTATTCAAAATTTATCTATCAATAAAATGGAAAAATAAATTGTTAGGATTTACAAGATTCTAATCCACATTACTACCATCATGTAATTGCTGGTATTGTCCTGTAAGAGCGTGAAACGTAAGATAAGTTTATCTGTTAGGTGCAGTGGACAATCCTTTTAACATTCTACATTGTTGTATGGGGTTGACTACTCTTGGTTTTGTCTGCTTGGCTTTCGGTTTTCCTTCTAGAACTAGAGTTTCATTTTGTCTTTCGGTAATCATCTTGCTCTCTGCCCATGTAACTGAGTGGGACCCACTACCTGCCCAGTTCCCCCTCTCCAGGGGAGTGATTGACTGAACAAATCAGCATATTTTATCCCCTGTGGAGGCAGAAATGGACAAGTGACCCCAGTGATAGATTCAATCCCAGAGTTTTTCTAGAATAATGGGAAGGAAAAGTCTGATTTCTATTGGCGTTGCTAAGTGGTAGGGTAAGCTGTTTTGCTACTTCATGGGGAGAGCCTACATGAGAATGAAATCAACATCAAGGAAAGCAAAGAAAGAAGGTTGAGAGAGTAAAGGTCTACATGACACTGTTTTAGCATCTTGATCAAGCCATACCTGAAGATGTTACTCCTCTAAGACTCTTCAGTTATGCTAACTAATAAATTCCTTTTCTTATTTAGGCTACCTTGAACTGGAATTTTATCATGTAAAATCAATCAAAATCCAGAATTAAACAAAATACAAACTAACAAGAGTGATATTTGGGGGGGAACCCCATGATTCAGTTTTAATTTAAGAAGAAAATGCATAAACTTCAATCCCTTAATTGAAATTATATATCACTCATCTGTACCACTCACCTCATAGCACTGTGAAAGATTTGTGAGGGAGAGCATGAGTGTAGGCCACTATTTTTCCTTCCCATATGTTTAATTAAATGAAGAAACTTGGTGTAAATGACCTGTAAGTGTCAAAAACCGGAAAACAAGATGCTGTATTTTACCTTTAAATGCTTCTGATCAGCTAGTTCAAAAGTTATATCATGGGGAAGATGCCTTTTAATTAGTGACTCCAGTAGCCAAACTCTATGGTAAGTCTTTGCATAGAATATATTATTAGCTACAAGATTGTTCTTCCAATGGGGTTAGGGAGATAAATATTTACATCTCTCAAAGGGGAGGATTGTGTTCAGTTTTCTGCCAAATAACTTGTTCTTCAGAGTTAACAAGGACATTGTAACTGGATCCACTTAAATATTATACAATAAATTTTAGCGATCACATATGAGGCCAGCAACACAGAGCTAATGAACTTGAGCTTGCTGGGGAAAGATTGGCCTGCCTCTTATTCCTAAGAAAGACCCTGTCTGGAAAGATTTCCTTCTTTCTTACGTCTTTCTCAAGTCATGTGTGGCTGTCTTGCACACATACCTGTAGGTCTAGATTTATTTCCTTCCTGGACAGGAAATGAATAGTTTCTCTGGCAAATTAACAAGTTAGCTTTGCCTTAGATTGGGCTCTCTTCTGAATTCTAATCAGAAGTTAATTTTGATTATCATAAGCATCCTTTCCAGGGGTTCTTTTCCCTTAGTGTCTGGCTTTCACACTACCAAAATGTGCGTGTGTGTATGTGTGTGTGTGTGAAAAACAAGTGGCTACTTTTAACTATAAGAGTGGTTCTTTGCCATATTCCAGACTGGAGTCCTGATGAGCCTCTGGAAGGAAAGGAATTTCACAACACTAGAGATTAATTGTAGTGAGGGATAAAGGACATAATTGGATGACTTGCCTGATAATCAATAAGAGTACATGCATTTACTTGGTCAGTGCCAGAGAGAACACAGTCTCTGGTATAATTTATAGTCTCCATCGTATTTAATAAAATGGGCTTGTGTGGTGGCAACAGACATAGATTCTGTAGTCAGATCAGTTTTAAATCCAAACTTAGCGACTTACTGGTTATATGACTTTGGGTGACTTTCTGAAACCCTCTGTGCCTTGGTTTCCTTATTTGTAAAATGGAAAGAAAATAAGAGTGCTGAAAAGTTTACATTCAGTAATATTGGTGACATGCTTAGCCCCCAGGGGGCACCCAATATTTCATTGTTAGGCTCTGATCCTACCTGAAAGTGGCCAGGGCACTTGCTCAAGTGGTCAGTACCTGTCTATGTCCCGACTGAGTTCCTTGCGGCAGATGAACTGTGACATGGAAACCCTGGCAGTTTTTACTGAACTGAGAATTTGGATTGTGGTAGACATCTAAATTCTAAGTCAGAATGAAATGACCAGCTCACTGTACTCTCTCCCTTTCTCTTACTTTTTATGAGTGAGCTCCACCCGAGGGTTAGGATCCACTTCATGAATCTTGCCACATCTCTACACCATTGATTGATAACTGAGTATTTCCAATCCTTGGGATAATAAACTTATGTCCACTTTTTTTGAGCCCAACCCGCCAACAGAATAATAGAAAGAATGATTCTGAGAGGTTTCATATTATCTCTCATTTACACAGAAACCCATTTGGGAGACCTGGAGGTTGCTTGGAACTCTGTTTCTGCCATTTAGCAGCACTGGGCTCAGAAAACGAATAAATGTTTTTTTGTTGTTGTTGTTTAATCTCGATTATCTGGTGAATCTAATAGTATTGTTGCCAAGAAAGAATATATATTATTTAAGATCTTTCTATTGATTTTCTGTATGTGATCTACTTTTAATTTTCAGGCCTAAATTTTCCATACCTATAATCCACAGCAGAAGGTCTTCCAAAAGGTATCTTTTGTTTGCTCGATTCCATGTGTGTTGTGGAGACCTTGCTCTGCCTTTATTCACCTAGTGAAATGCCATTTATTATTACCTTTTTAAAGGATTTCAGTTATCTTAAATCTTTCTGGTAGTTTGCATATTTACTAGATATACTCTCTAAAACTGCATAGTAGGGAAAATGAGAAACACGGACAAAAGTAGAGATTATAGTATTAATACCTATAGCCTTATGTACCCTAAGTCTATGTCAACCAGGCTCAACAATCATGAGCTAATGGCTAAGTTTATCTAACCTCAAACATCGCCACTCTCCTTCCATTGTCAGATTACATTGAGATAAATTACTAGACAGCATATGATTATATTAATATTTCAGCCTGGCCTGTCTTTCTAAAAGAAATATATTTTAAATATATTTCTGACACTATGATCACACCTAAACAATAAACCATCACTTGTTAACATCATGATCAATTAGGGCTCAAATTCTACCAAACAAGTCCTACTTTTAGTTGCATAAAACTGCAGCTTCTTTTCCCAGGCATGGTTTCCAGAGCTAATGGACATTATCTGTGACCACCACTGGATGGCCACCTTGTGCCCACCAAGATTCTTTGGCAACCAAGTTGATCCCTTTTACTCAGAACTGGAGGTATTCCCTGGGGCACATGTGCCAAGGCCCAGGAGAGCTGCCTGCTCTGAGAAAGAGGGGAGGGGAAGGCCCTGAAAACCCACTTGCATGTGTGAGACTGAATTCATGATAGTGGCTAAAAGTAGGAATCAGAGAAAGCTTTCTCTTTACCACTTGGTAAGCTGCATGATGCAAGGGTGTGGCAGGAGCCGTAATTAGAGTTTTGGGGGGGGGGACCGCATTGTTTACAGCTGCATCCACGCAATCTCCCCACCTTCCCACATCATGCAACCTGGGGTAGAGTGTGTAGGAGAGAGGCTGGAATTGGTATCTGTCATTCTAGAATGTCATTCCCAATCAAACCCGAGGGGAAAAGTGAGCATAAAGCAGTATGGAAGGGACAGGCCATCTCACTAACATTCCCCTCTCCAAACTCCCTTTCCAGGTGATGCTGTGTCCTGAGAACAACACATGGAAGGGCATGTCCCACTGAAGTCCCTGCTCAAGTCTATGTGTTGGGAGCATTCCAGCACGGTGGTACCAGAGTCGGGAGGTGGTGGACTGGAGACTGGGGTGTACACGATACCTCAGCAGTAGGCCGTCTCTGGGAGAGGGTAGCAGCTTCCTAGCCACCTTTGGTGGGGACTGCAGAGAGATGGGATGGAGAGACAGTCACTGGCTCTACTCTCAGGGTCACCTCTAGGCTGTGTGGCCAGACAGATCAGCACCTGGGCTGTCCGGGCAGGGACAGGACTTTGCTTGAGGAAGAGATGCCCACTGGTATTGGGTAGGTTGTTTTCTACCTACACTACCCCTTCGGGCAGCGCTTTCCCTTGTTCCCAGTATAGTAGGTTTAATGTGATCACACCACACAATCACCAAGAAGGAGAAGGCCTTCGACTCCTCTCTCCAGCCTGAGTGTTCAGGACTCCCCACCTCTCTGTATCCCAACCATGGGCAGCTTCTGCCACTTCCTAAAAAGCAGAGATCTCTGCTGACTTCGGGCCTTTAGGCTTCCTCCTGTGTTTGGAACACTCAGTCTTTTCCTTGCCCTATCCCCACTCTTTCCTCAGGTCTCAGCTTCAAGGCCCCTGGCTCTGGCAAGCCCGCCACACCTCCGTAGGTGGGAGGCTGCCACCAGATGCTCCATAGTGCTTGCTCATTTCCTGTCTCCTCTGTTTGAGTGTTAGCACCTTCAAAGGCAGGGACCACACCGTTTTGCTCATCCCCTTTTTCTCAGTGCCTGCTACAGTGCCTGGCAAAATAACATATTTGTTGAATGACTGATTTCAGTTTATAAGATACTTAGGGAACAGGTTAGAGCCAGAATTTTGAGCTGGCTCACAAACATTAATAGAGGACCTGACTTATGAGGAATGAGACCTTAATTGGGTTATATGAACTTTTGCTGCTGGAAAGGGAAGTAAGGAGCCGAAGAGTGGATGCTGGGCCGTTCCTCGTACCATGCCACCCTGTGATATTGGCGGAGTCTGTGCTTCATCATGACCAGGGGCCCCAGCACAGAGAACAGGGCGAGCCTCCTGTCACCCCTCTCTGCTCTGGGAGGCCATGTCAGGTCCCTCTAGGGCTGGGAGAGTCATCTGATGTCTTAGAACCCAGAGCCCCAGCTGACAGCCACCTCCAGACACTGGAGTGTAGACCCTGAGAGCATGAAGAGGCTGTCCGTCTAGACTCTCATTGAAACCAGGGCTCCTGCACACACTCCTGGAAAGAAATGACGTTGCAGCCCCTGCTGGAGCTGAGTCACAATAGAACTCAGCCTGTGGTTAAACAAGTCTCATTACACAAAACAACAAAAGGTTTTTTGTATTTTGTTCTGAAACCTGATTCCTTGAAACTTCCATCCAAGGGTTCTCATTCTGGAAAAACACCTAGAGACTTAATCTCCCTCTAGTCTAATAGACCTTGAACTATTTGAAGAGAGCTGTAAGTTGTGACCATAGTGCCTCTATCTACGGTGTAATTGAAAGGCCACCTTGAATTAATCTAAGGGGAGAGTGGGACTTGTTAATTATTTTGAAGGAGAAATGGGGGATGTTTTTCTCTTAATTGTGTCGTGATTATTAATTAAAGTGTTTTTATTTATAAAAACCATCTAAAATAGAACTCTGCTGAGAATAACTCATTTGTCTATCACTTTTAACGCACTTTCCCATTCCCAAAATACTGCTTCCATAGATTATTACTACATGAGGCAATTGGACATTATAAATGTACTTTAAAGAAAATCCCAGTTTTAAAATCTCTGTCCTGCAAAAGAGACACAGCCAACTTTATTGATGGTCAGAAAGAAATCTCACCTAAATTCTTAGTTATTTTTTCTATAGACTAGAACCTTGGACCATCTGTTCTGTTTATTAATTTGTGTTGATATGATCATGATAATAGATTAAGTTTTGCTCTAGGCTGAATTCCTCACTTTCAAATTATCAGCTGAATTCATGCACTGGCTTATTCATAGGTTATAAACAACCAACTCAGTTGCTTTGTTTAGTTCTTAAATCACTTCCCTATTTTTAGATCATTACCATATTTGAGAAGAATAGGTAACCTTTGATGAGCCTGAGGTGCCAGCACGTAGGGCTAAGTAGCTAAATCTCCTGCATGGAATGAAAGTCTGGTTGTGTACGACATGTCACTCAATGGATTATTTTTTCCCCTGAGAATGCATCCCATTTCATAGCTTCAGCCCAGACGAACTGAGCTGTGTTTGAAGCCCCCACCCTTCTCAGTGTGTGAGTCTGTGGCAACGTCCCCTTCCTGCCCACTGGCCTGTGTTCAGTAACTCGAAGCCGCCTGCAGCTCGTTGTGTGAGTGTGTGATCTCCTCCGAAGTCATGCCACGTCCTTGCAAGGAAGGCCACAAGTGCCCAGCTCTACTTAGTGCCCTTCCGGGTCAGCTTGCCAGAAAAAACAACCGACTCATGGGAGGAGACCTCGTATTGAAAGCGGAAGACCACACTGATAATTTATCCACAAAGGTCCTCATACATAAATTACTTTGTAGTGAATATTTGTATCCCTGACACTGTGTGTTCCACGTATTGAAACTGTGAAGTCCGACGGGATTGACAGATACCCTACCACTGTATACTTCTTCACGGAACATTTTCATATCCTAGAATAGTAAGGGTATCCTTACAAGACAGCATTTTGTCCTTCAAGATTCACAGGGGTAGAACATTCGTTCTCAGACGCGAATGATTTCGTCTCCTAGGGGACCGTGGCCAGTGTCTGCTCACCACAGGAGAAGGCTTGCTACTGGCACCTAGTGGGTGGAGGTGAGGATGCTGCTAAAAATCCTACAAAGAATGGAATAACCCTACCTAACAGAGAATTACCTGGCGCAAAGTGTCAATAATGCCAAAGTCCAGAACACTTGGATTAGAGAATTTATTTCTAATTGACTTAAATTTTCTCCCTATGGACTTCAACCTTATTTACTGTTTTAGATCACTTTCTTCTTCTTTTTTTTAAGATTTTATTTATTTATTTATTTATTTATCAGGGAGAGAGAGAGAGAGCACAAGCAGGCAGAGTGGCAGGTAGAGGCAGAGGGAGAAGTAGGCTCCCCGCCGAGCAAGGAGCCCTGTGCGGGACCCAATCCTAGGACCCTGGGATCATGACCTGAGCAGAAGGAAGCTGCTCAACCAACTGAGCCACCCAGGCGTCCCTTCTTCTTCTTTTTCAGATCATTTTCTTGAGTCCAAGAATGACTAAATTTAGTACAGAATGCTGCTTATCAAAATTCCCTACACTACATCCAAGATGAACTGACGTTACCAGTGTAACAAGCATAATACACATGACTAGTGTTCCTCGGTGAGACTGGGTCTCCATGTCTTCTGCAACCTTGATGAGGAAAGACTGAAAAGGAATAAGTCATTCGTTTTCTATTGCTGCCATAACATATTAACATGAACTTAAAGGCTTAAAAGAACACAGATTTATTATCTTATAGGCTGTAGGTTAGAATTCTGACATAGGTCTCACTGGGGTAAAATCAAGGTGTTGGCAAAGCTGCATTTCTTACCCAAGCTCTAGGTGCGGATCTATTTTGCTTGCCTCTTCCAGCTTCTGTAGGCTGCCCATGTTCCTTTGCTTGTGGCTCCTTCCTTTACAACAAAGTGAATAATATTGCATCTCTCTGACTCCTCTTCTGTAGTCATATCTACCTCTGACTGCCAGGAAAGTTTCTCTGTGACTAAGGATCTTCATGATTACATTGAGCCCACCCATATAATCCAGGATAATTTGCTCATTTCAAGGTCTTTAACATAATCACATCTGCAAAGTCCTTTTTCCCATGTAAGGGAATGAACACATTCAAAGGTTCCAGGGATTAGGAGTAGATGTCCTTGAAACACATTATTCTGTCCATCACAGAATAATGCTAGTTTTGGCAATACCTAACTTCCATTGGGCTATTGATGTCCTCCAGATTGGGGACAAGCTAGAGAATGTGGGCTTTGGGAAACATGCTATCGGTCATCATAGAATTGTCTTGTAAGCAGCTCAGCTACAACCTTGTAGATAGGAGTGGGTTGGCATATGAAGGAAATGGGCATTTCAATTGTCAATCATTCTGGAAAGAAGCCATTCCTACATGAGGTTTAGAACAGTGTGAGGAAAATCGTTTCTTCTCTCTCTGAAACCTGGGTGGGCTCCCTTTGGTCTAGATCTGGAGATTTGAGGTACCTGGAGCATGAACAGTAGCTGGGTATAGTATAAACCCTTAGCTCTGAGCAAATGGCCTGAGATAGAGGACAGATGTGAACCTGTATTGTAAGGGACCTACAAGGTGTTGAGGACTGTGCAGTATCTTTGGATTATTCTTAAAATGGTCTTATTATTAGGATTTTTAAAATACTAGCTCTTTTCTACAATGCTATGACAAATAAAGCGGAAAGGCTTCTGGGATGAAAAGAAGCAGTTTATAGGGTCAAGAATCAGAGGGGTGGCAAAGGGAGGATTTAGGGAACGCAGAAAATGCTGAGATATTCAGAAATGAAAACATTTGCTGGAGACTGAATGTTTGTAACCTCAGAATCCATTGTGTTGAAATCCTGACCCCTACAGTCATACAGATCGTCCTTGACTTATGGCGAGGTTATATCCCAATTAATCCATCACAAGTTGAAAATATCATGAGTTGAAAATGCATTTAACACAGCTAGCCTACCAGACATCACAGCTTAGCCTAGCCAAACTTAGACATGCTCAGAACACTTACATTAGCTTGCAGTTGGGCAAAATCGTCTAACTTAAGCCTACTTTATAATAAAGTGTTGAGTAGTTCATATAATTTACTAAAGACTATATTGAATGTGAAAAGCAGAATGATTGCCTGGGTACAGAATGGTTGTAAGTGTATCAGTTGTTTATCCTCATGATCACAGAAGAGCTGGGGCTGCCACCGCCCAGCATCGCACGAGAGGGTATGGTGGCATATCGCTAGCCTGGGAAAAGATCCAAGTTCACAATTCCAGGTATGTTTCTACATTGCGTTCACACCATGGGTAAAGTCAAAAACTTGTAAGTCAAATTATCATAAGTCAAGGACCATCTGTAGTAATAGAAGTTTGGCCTTTTGGGAAGTGCTTAGGTCATGAGAGCAGAGTCCTCATGAGTGGGATTAGTGCCCTTATAAAAGACACCCCAGAGAGCTCCCTCACCCCCCTGCTTCATGGGAGGACACAGAGGAGAGATGGCGGTCTGTGAGCCAGGAGGGGGGCTCTCAGCAGACACTGAATCTGCCAGCACCCCGATCTTAGACTTCAAGCCTCCAGAATTCTGAGAAATACATTTCTGTTGTTTATTAACCATTCAATCTGCGCTTTTCTGTTAGGGCAGCTAAGACAACCTGGAAAAGTTGTCCATCAAAAGATGAAAGGGTTCCAACTGTAGCATTTTGAATATAAAAGGGAACTGTGATCTCTCCAGGGCTGAGGCCTGGCATATTTGGATTGTGTACCAAAGTCGGCTTTATAGTAACCAGTACAGGTACGAGATTTGAGAGCATTTTCATGTAAATACAACATTTTTCATTCACATGAAATTCTCTGATATCACAAGATTGAACAATACAATCTGGTGGAGATTATACTGAGTTTTTCTTCTGTCGATATTGATTGAGATAAGCCTTGTAGAAAGAACCTAGGAATTTTCATGAAGAGACTGGCTTTTGTGTCTCCTGTTTTTGCTCTGAACGTTGTACCTGAATGAACTCACCGTTCCTGGATTTATCCACTATCACACATGTGAGGTTCTGGGTGGGATCCTTTAGTGCTGTCCTCCCTGTGAGAAACCATCGCCCCCACCCTCGAGGAACTGAGTAGAGCGTGTTTATTTCCCCTTTGGAGCCACAGGTACCCAGCACGGTGCCTTGGAAAAATGACTTTTTTGCTCAATAACCATCAAAGTTACTATTCTCACTAACCAGCTAAGACCTTGGTCAACTCACTTTATTGAGCCTCAGTGTCTTTACCCAAAATGAGGGGTATGGAAGTCTAAGTCTAAGGTAATTTCTGACTTTAATATTTTATATTTCTTACAGTGTATAAAGTGTTGCTTCAACCCAGTGATGGTTTTACCTACTCTTTATGTTTGAAAAGTGCCTTTTCTACTTTTCAAACTAGTTGTCTTCCATTAAAGTGTCAGATATTTCAATTGACAACTAACCAAGCCAGTAGGATGAGTCTTGAGATACACGTGTGCTCATGCACACACAGGTATGTGCATGTATATATGTGTGTATATGTATAAAAACTATATACATATACAATATGTATGTATATAACACATATATTACATATATAGTATATACATATATACACACACACATATATATGTGTGTATGTGTATATATGTACATATGTGTATATGTGTATGTCCCATACATATATATTTGGTTCCTTCTATTCCTGTTAGTTCCTGCTATGTTCATACAACATAAAATGCATTGGAAATTATTTCCATCCCTGTGCTTTGTCAGGCAGAATCAAAAGAAGCAGTCTCTGGGTGCTACCTCGACAAAGATTTGGGCAAAATGAGACATGGAATGAGGCCCTGATCTTTTATCATTCCCTCTACCTTCTATCTCCTTAAACTTCTTAGATTTGTGTATCCGGTTCTAGAGAGTCCATTGCCCTGAACTGAACCCCTGCACCTCCAACGCTCCCACTTATTCTCCAAAAGAAATGCTGAGGTTGTGTGCTACGAAGTTTCTTAATTGCATTTTCCCCCAGGGACAAGAACAGCTGCCTTTGCTCCAACCCACGGGTGAGCTCTTTTGAGCTTTGACATGCAGGAGATGACAGAAATATACTGGCTTACAAATGCCAACGCCCAGGGCCACCACAGGGATGCAGAATTCACCGGCCAGAGCATTTGACACTTGCGTCAGGAAAAAGCAACAGCTGAGAAAAGCCCTGTGAGAAATACTTTGTCATGTCTGTGGGAATGGCTGTCCAGATTGTAAATCAGTAGGATGTCTGTTTTGTCCAGCTTATGCTCCCAAGGGTGGAAGAAATGGGATTTACTCAGCTCATTTAGTCCTTGTGTGGAAATGATAGCATACTAATGATGCGGGAGTAATTTTTCACCATGAGATAAAAAGGCCTTTGGTGTCTTGTCCTTAGAAGTTTGGCTAAAGGGCGCCTGGGTGGCTCAGTGGGTTAAACCCTCTGCCTTTGGCTCAGGTCATGATCTCAGGGTCCTGGGGTCGAGGCCCGCATCGGGCTCTCTGCTCGGCAGGGAGCCTGCTTCCTCCTCTCTCTCTGCCTGCCTCTCTGCCTACTTGTGATCTCTCTCTCTCTCTCTGTCAAATAAATCAATAAAACCTTAAAAAAAAAAAGAAGTTTGGCTAAGGCTGGGAGACCAGTTGTGTCTAGGTGCGTACTTCTGTGTGCAGTCCCCTCCTTACATTAGATGGTAAAGGTCACAAGCTTTGCGCATGTCCAAAGGGATCAGCTCTTTCATTCAGAAACAATCATGACAATAGTATTCAGATGTCCTACCCTTAGCTCTGATTCCCTGAAGCTCTTAGAGAACTTTTCCTTTCATTCCTGATGATGTTCAGTTTCCTTTAGATGCCAACAGGAAGTAAGTTACAGATACTGCTAATAAATAAACCTTTTGGGTTTAAACAGTAGTGAACTAAAGGAAAGCAGGAGGGCAGAGCCATTTGCCAAAGATGTGCTTATTCGCAGGTGAATGTGTGTAGCAATGTGTTATTGAGAGGAAAGTTCTCTGCTCAGGAAGTTAGTATAGCTAAGTGGAGACCTGCTTCAGAAAGACCCAAATGGACCTGAAATTCTGGATGAACCTAAAGACTCCTGCAGACCCATTTATGTAGTAGTTTAACATTCAAAAAACATTCAAAAAACAGAAATTCAGATTCCCAAAAGGGAATCTAGAAAACACTCAAATATTTCACTTACGCTATTTTGAGAATATTCATAAGGGGAATCAAAGCATATACAGTAATATTTATTAAAATATCCATTTTTCTCTCCAATTATCTCGCTTCTCCAATACCTACCCATAGTCTCAGTTCCCAGTCTGGAATATTCTGTGTCCCTGGAAATCGTCATTGTCATCTAGGCACAAAGGAGAAAGCTGCTTTTTCTTTAGAACGTGGATTCCACACAAAACTTACTAGAAGACTTCTGATAGAAAATGGGAGGAGTAAATAGGAGTAAGAAGTCTGATTAGTTGATGCAAACTATTGTATTATGACAACGGTTCTCCAATTTGTCTAGGAGATACCATAAAACCCCCAGATGTTATGATGCTTTTCACCATGAAAAAACAGACTAATCAATTCTGTTATGTGAACTGAGAACATACTTTATGTTTATAATGTGAAGTCACAATCCTGAGAAAACTTGTCCATGAAATAAGAAGTCACCAAGCTGACTTGGTTAGTTTCTTCCTAGGTTTCCTCATTTAAAATGTATTACTTTGATTCCCCCTTGTTTTTTTGGACACTAGCACTTGATAGCAGAAGTGCAGAACGAACACCAAACGCATAATACAAATACATGAAAGACGAACTTGCAGTTGAGAACACAACATTTAAATCAATTTTTTGTGCAAATTGGGAAAGACTATCAGCATTTTATTTAATGGTACAATGTATCTCTTGTCCTATTTAAAACATAGCTGAATTGCCTGGGGAAATACTTTCTTTGCTAATCATTGCCCTGGGTTTGGTGGAGGGATACCAAGGAAGCTTCTATCCAAGAGACAGACAAAGGAAAGTCTTACTTCTCCAGCTTAATTTTTCCCTTTTCTAGGCTACTTCTTCTCTACAATTTGACCTACTTTATATTTTCTAATCCTTTTTTTTAAATGGGAACTTTTCAGTCTGTATCTTACATATGTACTCTGTAGCTTTTCTTATCTCTGGTAACACTCTTCTTGAAACTGCTGTGAAATGAATGTTTGTGCCCATCCAACATTCCTCCATGGAAGTCCAAAACCCTAAGGTAATATTATTAAAGGTGGGGACTTGGGAGGTGATGAGGTTGTGAAGACGGAATCCTTATAAATAGGATGAATGCCGTTGTAGAAGGGGCCCCGGGGAGCTCTCCCTCGCCTCTACCGCCACGTGACGTTAAGGTGTTAGAAGCTGTCCTGTATGAACCAGGGAGCTGGTCCTTACCAGGCACCCAATTTGCCAGGGCTTTCCTCTTGGACTTCCCAGTCTCTCGAACTGTGGAAAATAAATTTTTTTTGTTATAAGCCCTCCAGTGTATGGTGTGTTTTTGTAGCGCCTCTCTTCACATCCGGGACGTCACTTTTTACAGATTCTCACCTTAAATTTATGTTTGTGTCTTGGTGGCTCCTTACCCTGTATGTGTCCATTAGAATCTGTTGCTTCAAAGCTGGCCACATTTTGTGTATTTTTCCTGGTCAGTCTCACTCATTTTTATATTTTCTTTAACATCGCTATGGTGATGACTCAAAAATTTCCATCCAAGTTTAGACTTTTCCTTCAACTTTCAGATCTTGTTTCTACTCTCTCTAGTTAGCTTCCTCATTTCCATTGCAATTATCTTACTCGTACAACAAATGTTTGTCGAGTGCTAAGAACAGGACAACAAACAGCAGTTTCTTTGCCCTCAAGCTGTTCATGGTTTCTAGTGTGAGGCAATTTTCTTGACTGGTCTCCCTAGAATGTGGAATCCTTGGAAATAGAAATTGTCTTTGTTTTGTGTGTGTCCAGATTCTACCAGGAACTGGCATATTAAGATGCTCAAAATATGTTCACTAAATTAACCCATGAATCGTAAACACTCGAAGTCAAAAGAAATCTTCCAGTCAACCACTATCTCTATTAGGTGTTTGATTCTCCTCTAAAATATCCCAATAATGGGTCACCCAGTTTCTGCCAAATTGGAGGGTTATTGTTTGTTATGGGTGTTGATAGAATCATGCAAAATGGCTTTCCTAGATTTCTTCTTTCACTATGAGAAAGAAAGAAATACTGAACCAAGAAGAGCCTGGGGAAAACCCTATGATATGTGAACAGAGATAGAAAGAAATGAGCATTATGCAATGAGGAAGTCATATAAACAGGTTAGAAAAAGGGACCGAACTGTTCACCTCATGTAGCACCCATTCCAAGCAGAGGGTCAATAGCTACAGCTGTTTTGGTTTTGCCAATTTTGCCCTCCTAATTAGACACGTGCCTTCCATTTGCTTTAATAGGAGCCATATGTGTGGAGTTGGTGGTGGTACTTATCACTCAGGAAGCAAAGTGCTGAGTTCCTGCCACCCACCCACATCTGTGGCTTTATAAGCCACAGGCAAATGAAAAACAAACGTGCTGCTGGCATAGGAGGAAACTGTGGAGCTTTGACAAAACCAACCAGGAAGAAGCAGCTTGGGGTGTGCCAGCAGGCTGCTTGAGAAGGTAAGATCCTAAATTCACTGTCCATGCGGCACTTTGGTAAGGTCTTTGAAGCCTTATGGAGGATATTTCTGAGACTCCCCTATCTGAAAATGAAGCACAACACTCATGGTTAATAAAGATAGCTATCCATTCATTTATGGAACAAATGCTTGTTTGAGTTCCCAGAAGTTGTCTGCTAAAATATGATAACGCTTCCCATAGTACCAGGTTGGAGTTTTAAATAAATTGTAAGGACAAAGATATTCAGTGCAGCATTCTTTATGATATCTCTAAATTGGACAGTAGTCTGTCGTCACCAATAGTGGGCTTGATAAATTATAAAACCTTTGCACAAAGAAATGCCATTTGCAGAAGTTAGAATTAAGTCTATAGGCACTGCTGTAGGCTTCTTCCCAAGACCTATTGCTAACTGAAAAAAGAAAAGGTTTAGAACAACATACGTGTAGGCTTTTATTCAACAGACTATGGGTTCTCTGAAAAACACTGATTCCCTTAAAAGCTTAGTAAGTTTGGGATCTATTTGTGCCAGTCAATTTTAGTAAAGGCAAAGCTAGTTACCTCGTTGAGTCAGGGCCAGAGTTTAGATTCTGGTCAGCGGACGCTAAAGCTCTGGACACCCTTGTAGTGATTAGCTAAAACTCTCCAGTTTGGCTTCTGTCTCAAGATAGCTCAAAAGTCCCATAGTATCTTTCCCTTGCCCTCAGCGTGTAGTCCAACGACTGGCTCTTTACACTGGAGCTGATGGTCTGCTTTTTAGATAGGGAGTCCACAGGTTGGGGTGTTTAAAAGAAGTCTGAGGGAGAAAATTGTTGCTTCACCCTCCTATCTTATCTCCTGCTCCACTTTTATCCTCCATTCCAACTTTAGTCTGGGCCAGAGAATTTAGTATCGCTAACCCTGCCAGTAAAACATGAACAGAATCTCAAACCCCTTCAAAGACTTGTATGACAAAAAAGTCTTTCTTAGCACAGTTCTATTTTCTCCCTTCTGTTTCCAGGTAGGCTAGCATGCACAGACCTTCTACATACAAGGAGTTTGTTTCTTTCTGGGGCTGTGTGAAGGCTCCACGGAGTAACCAATACTCCCCTACCTTCTAGAGTCTTCTGCAAACGGCCCCAGTAGGTCAGCCTTGTTAGGCATGTTCTCTATATCCCCGATATGATAGGTGGTGGGTCAACCAGCTAGTAACAATTCCAACTTCTTTGTAATAGTAGAGGTATCATGACTGCCCACTACCACATCAAAGCTCAGCCAATTCCACATTTATGGACTCTTAGAATATATTTAGACCCTATATCTAAGTACTGGTTTCTGTATTAAACTTAACTCTTCCGGTTTCAAGCAACAGAAAACTAATTGAAAATATCTTAAAATAGTTTGTCTTCTATATGTGGAGCAGGGTAGTTTTTCTTGAAGCACAGCTGAATTCCATCAAAAGCTGAGTAGATTCAGGACTAAGCTCTCTGAGGGATGTTGTCACGCCCAGATGATTTATACTCACCCCGAAGTTTTATACTTCTGTCACTGGATTCATTCTCAAGAGTTCTTAAACTCACTTTGGGCAACTCTAGGGTTCTATTTCTGAAACTGCTATCCTCAGAAGCAAAAGTCTTTAGCCCACTAGCCTAAACAGCCCTGACTTTTCCATGGCCTCTGGTTGGCCTGACTGCACGTGTGCTCCACAGAAGCCAGGCATTCTGGGTTGCCGACGATGGGCCAGGGCTGGTGTTCGGTCCTGGAGATGGGTTTGATCAGCTCTACCTGAAACACCATCAAGAAGACAGTGATTTCCCGGGTGCCTGGGTGGCTCAGGTCATGATCTCAGGGTCCTGGGATCGAGGCCCATATCGGGCTCTCTGCTCAGCAGGGAGCCTGCTTCCCCCTCTCTCTCTGCCTGCCTCTCTGCCTACTTGTGATCTCTCTCTCTCTCTCTGTGTCAAATAAATAAATAAAATCTTTAAAAAAAAAAAAGACAGTGATTTCCCAAGGAAGAGTACTTTTTATCACTAGGATAAAAAACTTCAGATTCTGGGCATGAAAAATAAGATATCAGTAACTAAATATTAAAGAGACCGTAAGCTATTCAGAGAAAGAGGAATTGATTTTAAAAAGTGGAAAATTCCACGTAGGCTGAATATTTGAGAGGTGGTGATTTTGAAAGAGGAGGGAGGAGACCTTAGAAGCATTTGCTGTATTGCTCTGTAGGATTTTGGGGGGACAGTATTTTTAAGCATGCTTTGATGTTTTATGCTATATAATTTTCTTTCTGCCACTTTTCAAGAAATAGAAGATACCTTTTGTCAGGGCCTTTTGGACATACATTTGTACTGCTTTGTGGATACGATATGCTAATTCTGGTCTGGAGGGCACCCGGCATTTGGGGGTTACGTAAAACACTTAGAGACAATTGTCAAGTCTTTAGGGAGAACGACTACACTAAGGATAACACTGAGTGCAGAATCCGCCTTCAAGCAACAGAATTTTTCTCCAGAGCTCCTTCTATTCTCAGAATCTTCCATGTTTCTGACCTTCGAGTTTCCTTTTAACAAAGATTGAGGGTCATCTGCAGCGCTAACTAGTGCGATAAATAAATGGGAACTGTAGGAGTAGACAGCCCTAAACTTTCAGAAGACGTTGAAAGTAGTCATTCCGAAAACCATGAGGGTTTATGGTCCATGAAAATAACACAAAACAAAAACGCACTGAACTGCATTTTAGGATCATGTGGAAGCTTTAAAAATGACCAGTGCCTGGAACCTACCCCTAGTGATTTTCATATAACTGGTCTGGGGCAGGCTGGGCCTGAGCACATGTTGAAAGCTCTCTAGGAGATTCTGCCGTGCTGCCGAGCTGGGAACCACGCTGCCAAGTTGATGCCCTCAAGCATGCACAGGAAGGCCACGGCCACGGGAACCACATTTGTTGAGAACCCCTGCATTTTCTCCACCCTTTCTGTTATTTAATGAGCTTAATATGGGAATGCCTAAGTGGAATGCTGCTTTTATAAAGTAATGATAGTGTCAATTAAGCTGTCTGGGCTGGTATGGAGAACAGTAACCGGGAACCCAACAACATACTTCCTGACCACGTTTCCATGTTGCATTTGTAATAGATGGCCCAGCTGGGCCAGAGTACAAGGCCAGCACATAGATGTTAAAAGCCTGTAGCGAAGGCTTCTGAGACCTGCAGAGCAAAGGGAATATTCCAGCAATGACCTTACAACAAAGCTGTTTAGACTTTCCAAGCTTGTAAAAGACAAAAGAGGAGTCGGGTCACTTAGCTCATATTTGAGATACTTGGCAGTACGAGTTTCCATGTAGGACAGTGGCCACGGGCACAGAGAAATTGTCGAAGTTATTTTGAGTTAGAAGCTTAGGTGTTTTACTCTCTTCCACTCCACCCATCCCCCCAACCCCCTTGACCTGCTTGCTGATGCCTCCCACCCTTGGGGCCGCCCACCCTTGGGGCCTCAGCAGTGTCCTGGGGGTGGGGTGAGGGGGAGCACATTGGCAGAGGCCGAGCTGCGTCCACACCAGCATGGTAGCATCCCGTAAATCCGATCTGGGAGCAAATGTAATTGCCTGCATCTGGCATCTTTCAATAAGTAAAAACACCTCCTGCCGTGCTGATGAAAAGGAGCTGCCCCTGAAGGTTTTATACATGGGTTTAAACAATAGCAACAACAAGAAGCCAGTGAGATTTATAATAATGCTGCATTGAAAAGGACCCTTCTGATGCGCTCGTCCAGGAAAGTATCATTTCCTCAGAGTCATTTTGGTAGTTGTGTGCTTCCAGGGCCATTTCTTTCTTTTCTTTCTTTTTTTTTCTTTTCCTTTAGATTTTATTTGTCAGAGAGCGAGCGTGCAGGCGTGCACGGGCACGCACGCACGCAAGCTGGAGTTATTGGGGAGGGGGGAGCAGCAGACAGAGGGAGAAGCAGGTTTCCTGCTGAGCAGGGAACCTGGTGCTAGGCTCCGTCCCAGGACCCTGGAATCATGACCTGAGCCGAAGGCAGACGCTTCCAGGCTTTCCCACAGGGCCATTTCTGAAGGTGAGTAGAATTTCTGAGCTAAGGGAGTGAAGAGTGAGGCTTCCCTTGCTCTGTAATGAAAAGGGTTGGCCATGGCGGAGTTTGCACAGCAGTGAGGGCTGCAGGAAGCCTGCATTGGAAAGAGAGAGGCCCCAGGCAGGAGGGCCTCCTGGCTTTCAGGGTGGACAAACCCCATCTCCACTGTAGGGGAGTCCTCGTAGATACAAAGAACTCCTTCGAGTCGCCTTTTCTGGTTCATTGAGTCAAAGGGGCTTTGATTTTCATCCGCTCTGTTTCAGGTGTCTGTTGGCGTGTAGAAAAGCACCCTCAAATAGGGGCTTACAGCAATAACTCCCACTGATTATTCTCTCCTGAGTTGTGAGGCTTGGCTGGGGTTAGCCAAGTGGTTCTCATGTGGAGTCTCTTATGGGATTGCAGTCCCACCAGAGAAAGTAGCTTGCTGGGGATTTCTTTTTGGTAACAAGAGGTAACAAAAGTGAGGGAGGACATTCTAGGTCATCCTTCTAGATACTTCCCACCTACTCTAATTCTCACCCAGAATTGTCATTGTTGGAGAGTCTCTTTTTCCCACCTCCACTGAGTACACTGCTGGTTCCCTTTGTCCCCTGCCTTCCTCATCTGAGTTGGGTGAAGAACGGAGCACGCAGGGCTCAGTCTCTCCCTGTCTCTGCGCTCAGGAAAGTCTACGCCTGGTCCGCGTTGGGCCTTGTGGTAGGCTCCGAGCTGGGTGCCCTGTCCTGCCCTGCTCAGGAAGCCTGAGGTTGGCCAGGGCTGCCTGTGACTTGAGTGTAGCAAATGGGGTTGGTGCCCCCACCTCGCTCTACAGGCGGGAGGCTGCTGCTTCAAACACCTGTCTGTTCTGAGTGTTTTTTCTTGGCCACATGAGCGTGCTTGGCCCATGCCCAAGATAAGCTGGAAGTGCCTGAGAGTGGATGTCTCTAAAGGCACCTCCCAGCAAGGATGGAATGGGAGTTTGCTGAGTAAATATGGCAGCTTTCTGGACTGGAACTTGAGATACTCTCAGAGGTGTGTTCTCTGCTTTCTTCCAGAACTCCCCAGCTGGATGGAGTTCAGGATGCCCACAGGCTAGACTGGCTCTAATGAGCATTCTGGCCAGTGAGCCAGCCTCACCCCCACACTCCTCTCCTTGGGTTAAGTCCTGAGTAAACCACTTGTAGTCACACCCCTCATCTTGGGTCCTGCTTCTGGGTGAATCGTTCAGGGCACATTCCAAGGAACCCAGTGCTCTCTTTCCCCTCAGCCACATTTCTCCCAGCTTGTGAGTGATAAAGCAGCCACTTCTAGTCCCATCTGCCTGACTACCCTTCATCCCTTTAGAACTCAGGAGAGTAAATGTTTATCAAGGTTCCTTCTCAAATCCTCATAATTTTTACTTTCCTACCTCTCTTAATTTCTGTACAATAAAAATTTAAAATATGGAATTAAAGCCTTATAAATGAACATTAAGTATATTCTGCTTCTGCCAAAGACATGAAGGAAAAAATTATATACATTTTCCATTTTGTTTATAGTGGTATAGTCTCATGGCAAATTTAATCTCTTTAGAATTTAACAAAAACTGCTTTAGTTTACTGTATCAAATGGTTTTATTTTTTCTGTTGGATAACCACATTCAGATTTGTCTCTTTATTCTACCTTTGGTGGTTTGCTCTGGAAATACAAAACCTTTTTTTAAAGATTTATTTTAGAGAGACAGTATGCGTGCAAGGAGAAGGATCGAGGGAAAGAATCTCAAACAGAATTCCTGCTGAGCACCGGGTCTGAGACAGGGTTGAATTTCAGGAGTCAGGAGATCCTGAGCTGAAACCAAGAGTCACTTAGCAGACTGAGTCATGCAGGTGCCCAAATCAAAACCTTTTCAATAGCATGTGGCTCTTTTTTTTTTAACTCACTCTTGGAATTGAGTCAAATTTACAAATGGAGGGGCACCTGGGTGACTCGGTTGGTTAAGCATCTGACTCTTGATCTCCGGTCAGGTCTTGATCTCAGGTTTGTAAGTTCAAGCCCTACATTGTGTTCCATGTTGGGTGTGGAGCCCACTTTAAAAAAAAAAAAATTACCAATGGGAAGTGAATGCTAAGAAGTGAACCCAGTGTGCAAATTTTGGGTTAATTGTTTAGCCTCAATCTCCTCTATAAAATGGGCATGGAATTATTTTACGTATGTAACAGGATTGCTGTTAATATCGAATGTGGGTAGAAGTTTTGTCTGATAAACCTAAAGTGGTATAAAAATACCAGCTTTTATTTCCTCAGGGATAATTTTGGTTACGAGGCAAAGATGTCACTAATTTTCAAGAATTTGGCTAATTTGAAAGTGTAGGTGAGGCTCCCACAAGAACCCATTAACCTCTGAAGTAGGAAGATATGAAATTATTTTCTGGGAGGTGCCCATCTATTCTAAGTGCAGTAAATTTAGGTCTCCTATGGGAGTGGGGATGTTCACTGTTTTCACTTAATTCTTTGTGGCTAGAGGACATTCCCTAAATAGGCAGAACTTTGTCTAAAGTTGCCAGTAAGAATATGAAGCCAGGTTATTCACATGTGAATGTGGATATGTCTGCAAAATTCCCTGGAATTAATCAACAGCTGTGACTCCCAAATAACTGTCCATTTCACATAATGCTTGTGTTGATCCCAGGTGGTAATACATCTCACAGTCAAGTTTATTAAAATAATTTTGTTATTTGCTGTGTATCTGACCAGTAGAAACCATTATTTCTTCCTCCCAAATGTGGCATTGGTTAACTAAAATGTTCCCCCCGTGAGAAGACTTGATCATGGGTTTCATTAACAAGATTTTTAATACTTTTTATGAGTTTCTATATTCAGTATTCCCCTTAGTATTTTTATGTCCAACACGTCCAGAATGTTTTCCTTGTGTAAATTGAGGCAAGTCATAAAAACAAAAAACACACGNCCCCCCCTCCCCCCCCCCCCCGAGTCATTTTTATTTTCCAGCTTACACTGACACCTGGCGGCCTCTCACGCTACATGGGGAAAGAAAGCCATTCTTGGTTGTGCTTTGACTGGACAACTGCTTTGTATCTTGTTATGTATTTGGATCTCAGAGAACCTTTAATTTCTCATTCAAACTGCATATCCCTTCCGGAGGCCCTTGCCAGGAATATCCAGCTTCTGCATCATCGCCTTTCCAGTGATGGGTTTTACTTCTTTGCTAAGGATTTTCATTATTAGAATTTTAATTTTTGCTGAGGTTAAACTTACTTGCTCTTTATATGGCTATTAACCTTTTATCTCCCTCATCCCTTCTATTAAAGGGAATCTCACTCTTGTTTTATGGGACAAGAGTGGAGACCAGATGACCATAAGAGAAGTTGGACATTCCAAACTGTGTTGAATTTGTCTTCTCAACTGCAGATTTTGTGTGTGTTTAGGGAAAAGAGTTAGAAATCGTGCTACACATTTTCCTTTGCTGATGTGGTCATAAAGAAACTGCCTTGGAAGGTGAAATTGAGCCATTGTAGAAATGGCCTACTTTAGGCCCGTTGGCATTTTCAAGTACCAGTTACTCCTTCCCTTCTCTAAGTGCTAATAGATCCAAAACTGGTTCAGGGAAAACAAATAGTTTTTAAATCAAGAACTATTAATTCTCAAAGCTCACCTCTCTGATTGGAAATTAAGGCAAAATTCCTATTACCTCCATGTAAATCCAGACCTTACACTGGCCTTGGAGAGGATTGAGTGTGCAGGACAGACTGCGAACTGCCTTGGGCAGCTATGTGAAGGGTCTTGGGCTGCCTCACAGCCTGTGGGAGAACAAGGAGAAGGGAAGCATTCCCACATTGGGCTGCTTCAGTGGTGAGATTATAATAACCTTGGGTTAGTGACATATAAAACTGATACAGGCCAAAAGGAAAACTCCGTCGTGATTGATAGGTATCCCACAATGATTTCTGGCTATGTATGATGTTCAGTTATCACTGCCTCTGTTTTCATCCCATACCAGCAGTATGGAGCATATGACACACAGGGCAAAAGTAGTGGCTGGACAAGGAACCATATGCCTTAAAGATTCATTCAGATGCAGCAGATTGGTGTTATTTTGCAGTGTTGGGGGCAATTGATGAAAATTTAGCAACTAGTTATGTCAATGTAAACAGGTCTATGTAAACAGGACTGACCCAGGAGGTATTGTAAAAACAAGTGCTGTTTCGAAATTCAAAGAGAACCTGAATAAAATATGTGTGTGTTGGGGCGGGGGGAGATTATATGTATTTTCTATGGAAGGCCACAATAAGGACAGAACTTACTATCTCATCAAAATATCCATATACCCAGGACCATGCTGGATTGTTTGTAATGGGGAGGTCCTAAGTTAATTTCTCCTTTAAAGTGTTTTAGGGTTCTCCAAAGAACAAGAATCAATAGGATGGACAGATATCTGGACAGAGAGATACCTGGACAGATACCTAGATATGAAGACACTTACAGGAATAGGCTCATGTAGTTATGGAGGCTGACATGTCTTCTGACTTCCATCTGCAAGCTGGAAAATCAGGAAAGCCAGTGGTGTAATTCAGTCCAAGTCTAAAGGCCTGAGAACCAGGGGAGCTGATGGTATAACTACTAGTCTTAGGCCAAAGGTCTGAGAACCCAAAGGGGTGGGTACTGGTGTACGTCCCAGAGTCCAAAGGCCCCCAGCCCAGGAGTTCTGATGTCCAAGGGCGGAGAAAGTGGATGTTCTAGCTCGAGAAGAGAGAATTCATCCTTCTCTGCCTTTCTGTTCAGGCCAACAGATTGAGCGATGCCCAGTCACATTAGTGAGGACAGGTGTTCTTCACATTGTCCATGGATTCAAATGCTAATATCTTCTAGAAACACTCCCATGGATATACCCAGAAATAATGTTTTACTAGCCATTAGGGCAACCCTTAGCCCAATCAAGCTGAAAATTAATCATCACTAAGGGTCCTGATGCTTCACATATAATTTTTTTTCTCCTTTCATAAGAAACAAGTAGGATTAACAAACTGTGCTCATTGTTCATTCTTTTTTTAAGGATTTATTTATTTGAGGAGAAAGGGGTTAGGGGAAAGGGTAGAGGGAGAGGGAAAGAGAATTTCAGGCCAACTCCCTGCTGAGTATAGAGCCTGACAGAGCCCATCTCATACTCCAGAGATCATGACCTGAGCAGGAACTGGGAGTCACTCAGATGCTTGACTGACGGAGCCACCCAAGCACCCCTCTCGTTGTTTATTCTTAAATAAGTCACTGTAAAATAATACATATTACACAAAAGGCCCATTGATCTTGTAAAGTTTCTAAGGTATAATTTTATTCAAAATGTTGCATGTCTAATGATTCTGTGACGGGTTAGAGAGAGACCTGCCCCTCATGACTCAAAAGAAGTAAGAGCTTTGTGATTCAACAGCACAGTTTGAGGCCCAAGAGTTACAAAAAGGACACCACCTCCTCTCCACTTGGTCAAGGTCATGAGGTTTGGCTGTAGATAGTATGTAAGCCTTAGGGGTCCCAAATTGCTCAGGTGGGAAGACACACAAGATGCTCAAAACCGGGACAGAGATAGTATTATCTGGGTATTTTTTGGTACCCCATTTTGTCAGGCATAAAGGGATAGTAGAACTCTTTTTCTTGCCTAATTGTCCTAAATTTTCATCTCATTGTGATTTGAAAAATGCGAAGTAAGGTCTTGCCTAGAATGGAGAGCTGTCTTCTAATTTCGTAAAGCTCCTAAGGTGTTTGGCACAGAACCATGACCTATTAAAACAATGCTGGAGAGAGACACTTGGAAAATACCTTGTTTCTGCAACAGCCCAGTATCTGTTTTTTGTTTTTGTTGTTGTTTTTGGGCTAATAGAGTACCTTGAAGGCAGTAACCATGTCTTCTCTATCTTTGTATCCTCAGCAAACAACACATCAGAAGGTACCTATCAATAAGATAAATAGGCAAAAGTTGGGGCTCTGTGGGTGGGAAAGTAGGGGAGGAGTCTAGAGAGATACAATGACTATGGATAACACACAAACCAGATAATGTGTGGTTGACTTTTAAAAATAAAAATTATTCAGTTGAATATTTGAGTCTGAAGCTATAATATTAAAATCCAAAAGAGGCAAACAAGTGGGGAACTATGGTTAATAAGGCCTCTCTGTATGAGATTTATTAATGCCCCTAACTCAAACACAGCAGTGGTTACCTACTTAGTAAGCAGTTAACAATAGATCTTACCAAATGGCTCTTTCAGGTGTTCATATGAGCTTTGAGCCAGGGTTGGATCATAGGGAATTCTTGCCTGCATTCTTGGAGTGCCCCAAATGCCAACGGGCTGTGGTTTTGATTAAAGATAGATCTGTATGCCTTACATGCCAGACTCACAGGCGGCAGAGTTGACTTTCTGCCATGAAATGTTAGCAGCCCTGGCTTTCATGCTTACGAACAAAGGATCATCCCACAGCTAGGAGGAGGCTTCAGGGCTGCCTGGGAGCAGGGGAGATACTTTTGTTAAAATGGCTTGGGCCTTCAGTCCACTAATTGTTTAGGGAAGCATTTAGTTTCCTTTGTAAAAAAGTATTCTAAGAGAGGTATTAAATCCTTGCAGGATCAGACCTATAAATATAAATAGAGCAAAGGCTGGGCAGAGGGGAGAGGGAGAGGGTGAGGGGATGAGTGAAATGGGTGAAGGAAAGTGGGAGATACAGTCTTCCAGGTAGCAATGAATGAGTTACGGGAATAAAAGACACAGCACAGGGAATCTAGTCAGTGGTACTGTAATAGTTTACTATGGTGACCAATGATAACTATTCTTGTGGTGAGCATAGCATAATGTATAGAGAAGTTGAATCACTGTGTTGTACACCTGTTACGTTAGTTTTGTTGGTTTTCCCTTTTCCGAGCCATCCATTAGTGAGGCCATGGTTTAGATCCTGTCACCCTCAGAAAATACTTCTCTTATGGGGTTTAAAACTCTGAAACTCCTTCTTAGCACACCCAGACTTCTTGCTCTTTTATTAGCTTCTAGCATTATTTATGACCTCTTTGCCATTCCTGATTCTTCTAAAAATAACAAACATTTTGGTAACCTTTAATTTTAGTATAATTTCAATCTTACATAAAAATTGTGGAAATAGTACAAAGAACTCTCTACTCCATATTCAGTTTCACCACTTACTTTCATTCAGTCTCTTGCCTTATTCTATTCTGTTCCTCTTTCTGAATCATCAAAAAAATAAGTTGAAAAGTACCCCTTTACTCCCGAAATATTTCAGAGTACATTTCCTACAATAAGGAAATCCATTTACATAAGTACAGTGAAATGATACAAATCTGGGTATTTATAATTGAATATTGTTTTTCATCTGATTTATATTTCTATTTCCAATTTCATCAATTTTCCAATGTTTTTTCTCCCCAGCCTACTATTTAATTCAGTATTATACATTAGTTTGTTTTCCCATATTTTTAGTCCCCTTAAATCTAGAACATTTCCAAAGTCATTTTGTCTTTCCAGAACTTTATTTCATAAACGGATCAGCAAGGTAAACTCTAGAATGTCCTTTGATCTTGGGTTTGTCTATGGTTTCCTTACAATTGGGTTAACAGGGGCGCCTGGGTGGCTAATTGGGTTAAAGCCTCTGCCTTCGGCTCCGGTCATAATCTCAGGGTCCTGGGATCGAGTCCCACATCGGGTTCCCTGCTCAGCAGGGAGCCTGCTTCCTCCTCTCTCTCTGCCTGCCTCTCTACCTACTTGTGATCTCTCCCTGTGTCAAATAAAATCTTAAAAAACAAACAAACAACAACAAAAAAAAACAATTGGGTTAGCATGCTTTGTCAACAGGAATACTACAAATGTTATGTCTTCAGTGGATCATATCAAACATTTAATGGAGCATTGTCTTATTAGTGATATTAACTTTGATTACTATGTTAAGGTAGTGGTCACCAGCTCGTTCCACTGTACTGTTTCTATATTTCCCTTTGTTATTAATCTGTGGGAAGATGCTTAGATATTATGTAAAATACCCTGTTCCTCATCAAACACTCAACCACTAGTTTTATCATCTATTGATGATTCTTGCCTAAATCTAGTTTTACGTAGATGGTGAAAACAATGACTCCCCCCCCCCAATTCTAGCTTCTACATTTATTAGTTGTCATTCCACTGTAAGGTAAAGCTTTACTGTCTTCATTTATTAATTTATTTATATTAGTGTGAAGTCATGGATTTTTGTTCTATTCAGAGGATTATTATGTATTACTATAGCTAATTATTTTAGTGAGCAAATTTCCCAAGATTTAGCCGGTCAGTCTCTCCATGCTAATTTTTGTGTCCCTTTGATGTACCCCCATTATTCTTTGAACCATTCCTTACATTCTAGCACAGGAAGATGTTTCAGGTTTATCTCCTACTTTCCCTGCTCCATGGTGTCCGAGAAACTCTTTGTTTTTGTGAGAAAAGAATATGTTAGGTGTGTTCATTAGTCCCAGGGGGTCAGTGCCTCAAAGTCTTCTCAGCAGGAAAGAACTGTGAGTGTGAGTGTATATATCTTTATTTACCTTATCTGTCTATCATCTGCTGATCTATGTCCAATACCATGAGTTCATACTAATACTTTCAAGCCAGTCTAGACTTCTCCATTTCTGCATCTCACTTCTCCAACAGTGAGCAAATTGCCTCCTATTATTCTCAATATGTTGATTGACCCATTTGCTTAATTATGGAATATACACAGAATAGTTTCAGAATTGCTAATGCCTATCACTGTGAAAAGCAAGCTGTTAACTGTACTTCAGTATTTGTTGGTGGTGGTTTTTTGTCTTTAGACTGAAGGAGGATTTTGAGTTTTATTCGGGGCAATTAAATTTGAGATGCCTATTACATACCTGAGTAGAGATGTACAGTAGGCTTTCTGGATCTGAAGGGAGATGTCAGAAATAGTGATAAAGATTCAGGAATCATCAGCTTAAAAATGATATTGAAATAACTTAAAGCGAGAGCACTGAGCTCATTAGGGTCAGGGAAGTTATTGAAGAGAGCTGAGGAGGAGGATCCAGCAAAGAAGGCTGAGAAAGGCCAGAGAGATAAGCATGTTTAAAGAATATACTGTTTTGGAGGTCAACGGAAGAAAGTGTTTCAGAAAGGAGAGCAGCCTCAGTTGTGCCAAATGTTATCAAGAGGCTGTAAGAGGTGAAGTTTGAGAATGTGTCCATTGGTAATACTGAAAAGTGAGGTTTCCATGGGTGATGAGGGTAAATACTTATTTATAAAGCATGAAAACATAGCCAATGCATCCCTAAGGGTGGGAAGTGAGGAAATGGGGACAGTGAGTACAGACCAAATATTGAGAGAAATTTTGCTGAAATGTAGCGCATACTTATAGCATGTATGTGAGTTGGTAAGAATGACCTCTTGAAGACGGTAACAGGATGTAAGGGGGAGAGAACTATTCGGAGCAAAATCTTCAAAGAGCTGGGATTATAAGGGTCCACTGTACCAATGGAGTAGTTGGACTTAGGAGCAGAAAGATTATCCTGACAACAAATGAAGAGAACGGAGGATTCTCAACTGGGTCTCTCTGACTGCTGAGTCACTACACACACACTAGCACACTAAATTCACTCTTCAGTACTGCTGCAGGTTGACTTTCAGAACTAATTTTCTTCATTCCCTCTCTTCCCAAATACCTTACCTCTAATCACTAGTCCATGTGCCTGTGTAACATCCCTGCCTTCTTCTGAAAATAACTTACTACAATTCCTGCTGTAACAACTAAGAATCCTAAAGAAAACATGTTTGTGGTTTCTTTCCTACTCTTTCATCAGCTTTTACCCATGGGCTCTGGCTTGCTAAAGAGAGACAGAAATCTTTTTTTTTTTTCCCGTTTTTTAAAGATTTTTCTTTTGTTTGAGACAGAGAGAGACAGCAAGAGAGCATGAGTTGGGGGTAGGGACAGAGGGAGAAGGAGAAGCAGACTTCCCACCCAGCAGGGAATCCAGAAGCGGGGCTTAATCCCAGGACCTTGGGATCATGACCTGGGCCGAAGGCAGACACTTAACTGCCTGAGCCACCCAGGCGCCCTGAGATGACAATCTCTTTGAAGGAGATCTTGGCTTCCATTCCCATGGACAGATTTGGTTTTGTTTATGAACCACCTCACCGCTCACCCCGTATACCAAGGGAGAGTTAACAAAGACCAATTTAAAAATAAAGGATCTCAAAATCTTAGCCTCCTGTGTAAAAACTAAGGGTCCTTCCTACTAGATCTAAAGAACAACAGGTGGAAATAAAGGTAGGACTTTGTGGGGATGTGATGTCCTGCCACACTACCCTCAAGCACCCCTCTCCCACCCAGTGCCATTGGATTCAAGGCTTTGTGGAATGGAACCTGCTTCTGGTTTGAGATCTTAGAGTGTAGCACCGCCTGTTCTCCTCACACCACTGAGTTCAGGGTGGGTGAGTTGGGGATCTGAATATGGAAACAGTGTTTTGGAGCATTAGTGTTCAGAGACCCCCTGTCCCTCATCCCCAAGCTGAGTTTCTCAGTGCTTCAGAGAATTTGAAGGGGACTGGAGTTCCCCTGGGCCTGACTGGTGAGAAAAATTGGCAAGATAGGTCATCGGGAAATTTGGTCGGAATTTCAATAGGCCCCAAAAGCCAGGGAGGTGGGAAGAAGTGGAGTCCCCTTTACACAGAATGCTAAGGTCAGTGTTCACCCTGTGGAGCAAAGAAATCGGACAAAGACTCACCACTCAACACTAGAATCTCCCTGGTTTAGGACTATAAAGTCAACTAAGAAACTGGGTGAAAGAGAAAACCCAAAAGCATGTGAGGGAGTTATAAACTACAACAAGATGGACTATAACGAGACTATAGCCATCGACCTGCACTGAATATTGGGCTGAGAATTGATCTAAAATCGGCCTATTTTCCACCAGCAGATATGAGGCTAGAGAGCTAGTCAATTCCAGTTATAGAGAAGAAGGCTATATACTTATGCATGCAAGCATATACTTAAAATACATGTAGATTCCAACAGGGTTATAATAATTTTCACATTTATTAACTTTAAAGTTAGAAATACATAAGCATCTAAAGATGAAACCTGATCTCCATCTCTACATTGTTGGATTTTGTAAAATAGGAAAACTTCCTAGAAAAACAATAGCAATAACTGAATTTAGTATACAATGATTGGTTAAATATTCTGCTAGATTTTATGTAAAAATCAATTACTATTTGAATAGTAGAATATTTAAATGATCAAATCCCTGATTATTTTCTTTGGTATTTTCTTAACTTGGATTAATTTGTGTTTCAGAGCAATTTACTTGATATTGTCTAAGAGGTTGGTAAACTATGACCTGTGGGCAAAATTGGGCCAGTTATCTGTTTTTGAAAATAAAATTTTACTGGAATACCACACCCATTTGTTTATAGATTGTCTATAGTCTGTGTCGTAACGGAGACCATTTGGCATACAAAGCCTAAACTAATTATTATCTGACTCTTTACAGCAGAAGTTTGCCAAGCCCTAAACTAAGACTTAATCAAGGCAAGAATATTTGTGGTCTTATCTTTACAATACTAAGTAGAGTCCATTTTTATTTCCCTCTGTGCTTATTAAGGTCTTATTTCATTAAGGCCTGGTGCTTTCCAAACATAATGTTTGGAACACTGCAAGGAAAGAACCTTTAAAGATGTTGTCCTTTACAAAATGGGGCATCACATAGAACATTACTCCTAGGACTCGAGCTGACATTTATAGATGCATAAATGTAGTATTCTTTAGTATGCAATAAAAACTTAAGTACTTGTTAGAGTAACTGGAAAAGAATAGATGATCTTTTGTGAGAAGAGGCCAGTGAAGAACTCTCCCGCATCACTTTCAGTTTTAATTCCACATACTATCGTTTTCATGTTACAGAATGGATCTTCTGCTCTTCAGAACTGGCTTTCACAGAGAGAGATTAAGGTTAGACCAAGTGGACATTAGGATGTCCTGACAGGGAAAACTTTCCATGCCTTCCCATGAAAGGACTCATTATCTTATGAAAATCAAGCACATGTTGCAAATTCTACATGTAAGGCCTGATAACCTATTGATTACCCTTTATTTACCTAACCTAATATCCTTGAAACTCCTCTCCTTTTGCAGTAGGATCAATTCCTTCTTGTCTGCTTTCTTTGTTATTCCTATTTCCCACTTCAAATTGTAGTTCTATATAGGACTCAAAATACTCTTGTAAGAAATTGTGTGGATTGAATACTGGAGGTCCATCTCTAGGTATAGGCTCTGGAAGTCAGTGTCTCAGACTGGGCAGGATTGAAATAATTATCAGTGCTTCAAAAATAAAACCCTGTATTCATTTTGGAAAAGACAATGTTTGAAATAATGGAAAAGGGAAAAATGAAACTCAACCATAATTATTCCCTACTTCCCACATTTACTAATTTTGTAACTTTTTGCATAAATCTTTTCATAATTTTTTCTAAGGATACATCCTCTGTATTGTAACATAATCTTACTATGAAAACTTTTCCATATTAGAACAACTAGCACCCTTTGGTGTTTGTTTTATATCCGCCACAAAATTGATCTAAAACATTACTGTATTACTTGACTCTTGAGTTGTTTCCAGGTGTTCACTATTATTCATAATTCTGTGAGAAATACAGATGCCTGAGTACTTGATCACATTACTTGTCTAGACTAAATTTTGAGTGGCAGAATGACAAGATCAAAAGACCTAAACATTTCTGATGCTTTGGGTGCCTCTAAAATGGTTGTACCATTTCACATTCACAGTGGAAGTGTACAAGAGTGCCTTTTCCCCAAACTGTCACCGCTACGAGGTTACTTAATCTAGCAACTTCTAAAATTTTCTTGAATATGACCCAAGAGTAAGAAAAATATTTTGTATTGTGACTTAGAATACACACATTTATATACATATAATAAATACATAAACACATATATCTAAAAAATCTCAAAACAATACACTCACTGTATGAAATACATTCAGTTTTCTATCCTACTCTATTTCATTTAAAAAATGCTGACTGAGACCCACTCACTTGATTTAATGAATGATAAATTAAGCTGGAAGAAATGGTGAAGTTTTGGGGTGAAGGAAAAAGTTTTCTTATCAGCCAGAGAAAGTCTGTAACAAGATGAAATTTGACAGATATTGGGAGGCTCCCCAATGACCATCAACACCACCACCACCTGTGTCCATGGTTCCTTCCATATGATGCTTATCCTGCCTTCACTTACTAAAAATCTTTTGAAATGTTTTCATATTTGATCTCTTGATTCACCATCAAATTTGATTTATTCCCTTCAGTATACTCCCTGGCCTCTTAAACTCTATAATGTTGGTGACCCAGAAATTGAGCATCATTTCTCAATCTTTTCACTTTGCAGTACTCACCTTCAGATTAAGTTGGGTAACCCTTATTTGTCCTTATAATTATCTGGAACCATTTTTCTCAAATTTTCATTCTGCCTCTGACCCTGCCATCCATCCTTCCTCCCTGTCCTCTCCCTATAAGGACTAATAACCTCCATACAACCTTCTCTTGGCCCTCTCTTTAGAATGACTTCAAGACACTCCTCAAATCCTAAATCAAATGGACTTGTGTTTGGCCTATCGTATGTGGTTGGGCATTTCTGAATTTTAGAAAAGGACCTAGGTTCCTCCTTTCCCCACTGCTGTCATTCCCATGAAGACCTCCTTTAAAATGGATTTTTACTAGCTAAACGGCAGAGTCTTCAAAACATGACTTCATTCTTGATCCTCAGAATGTATTCTGTACCACCTGCAGAATTCAAGGATATTGCCAATTAGTTTTCCATTCAGTAATAGCTGGTGGTTTTCAAACTGTAGTCTGTAAGCTGAGAAATTTCATAAAGACCTTTGTGCATTCCTTTGGGAAGGAAGGAACCAAAAGGACAAGTTAGGAAGGGGTGAGTTCCAAACCCATTGAATGAACCTGTCACATTTTTAATATTTTTATATGCAGGCTTTCTTGTAAAATCCACTTTTTAAACCCTCTACCAGTAACTTCCATAGAATTTCAAATTCTAAAAGACAGTTTTAAGAAAATTAATTACAAAAAATTATTAAATACTTTTTAAAAATTCAGCAAGCAATATTAAGCAGTATTAAAAAGACACCAAGTTCCATTAGAGTATTTGTATTACTCTATTAACTCTCAAATGGATGAGTAAGTAACTGATGGGCATAGTTTCTAAATGATCCAGTGAGGATTTCCACTAGCACATCTTGATGGTGTAAGAATAGTTTTGAATTTTATCTGGGCAGAAAATAATCTAGATGTTTTCCTTTTTGGTACCTGCCATTGCCTACCACAACATAAAACAGTGTAATTGGGTCTAAACTTTGACTTTTCCTTTATCCTATGCTATTTATCCACAAAATAAACAAATTCATTGCACCTTCTCCAAACAACCCCCTTAAACTTTGTACTGGCCTCTCCCACCTGATTTGGGGCACTAAGGCTGTTTTCAGCTTTGTTGTCCAGAACGGTCCTACAGAGCCAGTACCGAGCCCCTAAGCATAAAATCCTATCCCTGATGGCTTCTTAGAATCTGGGTAACATGGAGGTTAGGAGGCAAACTCTGAACACAGAATGCCTGAGTCTAAATCCTGACATTGCCACTGCCTAGATGTGAGTCTTGGGGTAAGGTAGATTTTTTTGTGTTTCACTTTGCTCATCCAAGTGTATCAAGAGACACTTGATCAGTATAAACTTGGCACATGGGGATATTATGAGGATAACATTACACTTAAAGCATTTAGAAAGTGCCTGGGGCATAGTAACTTCTCAAGAAAAGTTGATTGTAGGGCGCCTGGGTGGCTCAGTGGGTTAAAGCCTCTGCCTTCGGCTCAGGTCATGATCTCAGCGTCCTGGGTTCGAGGCCCGCATCAGGCTCTACTCCGCAGGGAGACTGCTTCCTCCTCTCTCTCTGCCTACTTGTAATCTCTCTCTGTCAAATAAATAAAATCTTAAAAAAAAAAGTTGATTGTATTATTCCCACATAATTTTAATCCACTCTGATCTAAGTTAAGATTGAGATTTTAGTGTAAATGAAGGCTACGGGTCTCCCTGCTATATCAAAATAGAAAAGTGTGAAAATGACATTATATACTCACATGTAGAAATATTTTTCAATGTATGAGTGAAAATGAGTCAATTTCGTGTGCTGTCTAGCTTTATAAATCAGACCAACTTCTCATTTCTGAGTCCGACATATTCTAAATATATCAAACATTTTAACAAAAGAAATCCTCTTTTTGATGAAATAAATGGCTTTTTACACTCACCGATTTCTTCTAGCTTGTGCCCACTTTCCTTCTTCCACCACTGTCATTGCTAATGGCTTCTTAAGGGAGCCTAACACAAAGGACTGTCACAGGTAGGAGTCTAAAAAGCACAGAAGCATGGTGAACTGGAAGGAAACCTTGAGATCATGTAGTGCAAGCAGCCCCGTTTGCTAGGACTTCTGGCTCCTAGAAATGAGAATTGTCAACACAGGGCAATTCTGTTCTCAATGGCCCAGGGAACAGGTGAAATCCTATGACAGAGATCTGAAAAGCATTTTGGTCCTGATTTTTTTTAACACTTTATTTATTTCACAGAGGGAGAGAGGTCACAAGTAGGCTGAAAGGCAGGCAGAGAGAGAGGAGGAAGCAGGCTCCCCACTGAGCAGAGAGTCCGATGCAGGCCTTGATCCCAGGACCCTGAGATCATGACCTGAGCTGAAGGCAGAGGCTTTAACCTACTGAGCCAACCAGGCACCCTTGGTCCTGATTCTTTCCTGGCATGTGGTCAATGATGTTGAGTAAGTTGAGTCCTAATAAGATCTTTTCTGCACCATCAGCTAATCCATGGGCTGGTCTGTGTCCTCCATTGATCAGAAACTTTTCTGGTGAAATAAGCGGTGACATGCTAACTGTCATATTTCAGTTTATGGTCTTCAATTCTGTATGACTATATGAAACACTATTTCTATTTATTATGATGAAGTAAGTACAAATATTGAATCCTGAGTTGTGGCTCTTCTTTAAATTTTTATTTAAATTCCAGTGTAATTAACATGCAGTCTTATATTAGTTTCAGGTATACAACAGTGATTCAATTCTATATATCCCTCAGTGCTCATCAAGATGAGGGTACTCTTAATTTTTTCACTTGTTTCATCCATCTCCACTTACCTCCCCTCTGGTAACCATCAGTTCTCTATATTTAAGAGTGTTTTCTTAAAAACAAAACGTGTGGTTTGTCTTTTTTTGTTTTCTTGAATTCCACACATGAGTGAAATCATATGGTATTTGTATTTCCCTGACTTCTTTCACTTTGTGTTATACTCCCTAGATCCATCCATGTTGCAAATGGCAAGATTTCATTCTTTTTTATGGCTGGATAATATTCCATTGTAAATAAATACCACATCCTCTTTATCCAGTAATCTATGGATGGATACTTGAGTTTTCTCTGTAATTTGGCTATTGTAAAATAATGCTGCAATAAACACAGGGGTATATATATCACTTTGAATTAGTGTTTTCATTTTCTTTAGGTAAATAGCCAGTAGTGGGATTACTTGATCCCATGGTAGTCCTGTTTTTAATATTTTGAGGAACCTCCATACTGTTTTTGATGGTGGCTGCACCAATTAGCATTTCTACCAACAGTGCATGAGAGTTCCTTTTTCTCCACATCCTTGCCAACCCTTGTCTTTATGTGTGGTTTTTATTTTATTTTAACCATTCTGACAGGTATCACGTGATGTCTTACTGTGGTTTTGATTTGCATTTCCCGGATAAGTGATGGTGAGAATCTTTTCATGTGTCTGTTGACCATCTGGATGTCTTCTTTGGAACAACCTCTATTCATCTGCCCATTTTTAATCCAATTGTTTGTGTTTTGGTGATGAACAAGTGATTCTTGTCTAATGAAAGGATGATAAAAATGTAACTTTCTTGGAATATGAGCACCCAACTTCTCAGAAAGCTTTTAAATCCTTTCTGTGTAGAGTTCACTGTGTGGGCCACCCATTGATAATTAACAGTGACAGTGAAGCATGAGTAGGTTTGGCTCAGCTTCTACCAGGGTCCTACCAAATTTAGTTGAGAAGCGAAGTTTTAGATGAGGGGAGGTGTCTTTCCTTTTTCTATTTCCCCACATCATATTTTTCCATCTCTTTCACAACTTTTTTCTGCCTGTGCTTTTTTTCTTCTCTCTATTCTCACTCCCCACTATCTACAAAGCACGTTACTGGGAGAATGGGGTAAAATAAGCACCACTCACACAAGCTGAAATGATAGGATACAAAAAAAAATAGTACATGAAATTTTCCATGGGAATTGTACCACTTAGGTCATATTTGTCTTGCAGTTATTTTTAAAATGCCTATTTTAATCAGGAAAAGTCTAAAAGTAAACAATGGTAGAGAAGATGTCCATTACCACACCAGACTGTGTACTTCATTCACCTAATTGTTCTTTGCTTCTGCCATTATTCCTTTTGTTTCTGTTTGACTTCTCCCTTTTATGCTTCTGACAATACCATCTTTTTTTTCTTTCACTCATATGAATTTCTCCATGATTTTTAATTTTTCCAAATAAAAGCAGTAACAGCAGATATAAAAAATATCTTTAAAAATCGTGTTAAAAATTAATACTTAATATCTCCAATACTTCATATCTCCTTCTTATGCTATGAACAGCATAGGCAGGGGTTGTGTCTCCAGCATCTGGAACATTACCTGATATATGGTAGGAGCTTAGTTGAGCTTGCTGACTAGATGGAGGACTAATATATTTTTAACTTTTTATTTTGGGATCATTTTAGATTTATAGGGAAGGTACAAATAGGAAGCATTCCCATATACCTTCACCCTGTTTCCCAGGCCTAATATTAACGTGTCACAGAGCCTTGGTTCATTTGTCAAAACCAAGCAATTAACATTGGTGCTGTGCTATTAACTAAACTACAGACTTTATTCAGATATCACCAGTTTTTTCCACTAGTGCCCTTTTTTTCCTGTTCCAGGACGGAATTCCTGATACCATCTGGCATTTTGTATTCATGTTATTTTAGTCTTTTCTAATATTGGATACTAATTTAAAATTTACTTTCTATGATCTTACTTTCACTACTTTGTCCCGTTAGATGGAATGGAACACTAAGAAGATGTGAGTATGTGGAAGTGAACCGTCACTTCTCAGTGACTCCAGTTTTGCCCAGCGTCAGTGTGTTAGAAGAACATGTATCTGATTTAAATTTCAAGATCTGGAAAAGGAACATTTCCCCTGGCATCTCTTGACCTTTCAAATTCCCTTGATTTTAAAATGCAGCTCTTTCTATTGGCTTTTATAATAGAGTGAAGGTTTATTGCTTAGTATTGATAATTCCAACTCAATTGGTAAGATTGACACAGGTTTCTGGGGAAAAAGTGTTTTATGATTTTATTATTATAAGCACATTCAATTCCAAAGGAAAGACTTTTAGAAAAGGGTTGGGTTTTTAGAGTCAATCTTCAGATTTGTGTGTGTGTGTGGTAATCGCAGTAGGATTTAAAAAAAAAAAAACACTAGACAGTCTTCTGTCTTGATTATTGCTTTATACACTATTTCCCCCCAACTTTTTAGTTACAGGTTCCTGTCCACCATTTAATTACAGTAGCGTGCTGTCCAAGATTCTTGCCTTTTCTCCATGAAATAATATACCGAGTGTCTTTCTAAACCATATGGTAACTAATAGTAAACTTTAAAAACCAAATGGTATTGCCCAACCAAATCTAGCATAATCCTTGGCCCAAACTATGCATTCAAAAGAGAATTATTGAAAAGTTGAACTCCTAGAAGCAGAGAGTAGAATGGTTGTTGCCAGAGACTAAGGCGTGGGAGAAATGGGATGTTAATCAAAGGGTAGAGACTTTCAGTTATAAGATGAAAACTTCTGGGGGTCTAATGGGGAGCCAGTGATGATAGTTAACAGTAATGTATCATATACATGGTATTTTCTAAGAGTAGATCTAAGTGTACCACGAAAAGAAAGGCAACCGTGTGAGGTGGTGTGTGTGAGCTCGACGAGGGTAGTTATTTCACCATGTATACGGATATCGAATCGTCATGGTTGTATACCTTCGATACATACAACTTTTAATGTTTCCAACCTGCTTCAGGGAAGTTGGGATAAAATGAAAAAGAGGCTTGTTGATGGATTCAAAACTGGGAGGCCTGAATGGGAGTAGGGAAGTCTTCCCTGGAGCTCTTAAAGTCAGTCTAAATCCCTGCCTGCCATCTAGAGGACACAGTGAGAGTTGCATCCGATTCTGTCTAACCCGTGCCCACTCCGATTTAGAGCAAGGCCATTTACTGAATCAAGGAGGAGACTGTGGTTTTTAAAAGGGACAAGGATTGAGACAGTTATTCAGAGGATTAACATGAAAATGACTTTCCATCTGAAATATACCAATTATTAGACGATTTCAAACAAAAGTACCAGAAAATGGTTTGTCTCATACTTGATCTAGGTAGAGTGGAAGACCATGAAGAAAGTATGATGTCTTTCTTCAGTAAACATGGGTCAAATGCTATTTTATTCAGGTAGTTTGTTCAGGTTTCTTAAAATGTCTGATGCTTAAGGACTATTATTAATAAAAGACAACGAAAGGAAGAAGTTCTGGCAAAGAAAAGGCTGTTGTGCATGTGGTCAGTGCACTCATCATCCTTGGCATTTTTACCATATAATCATAGAAGATGAGCGTAATGGGGTGGGCTGTGTTTGTGACGAAATAATTCTACCCCGTCATGAATCTATCCCACTCTCTGACTTTTATCCCCTCACAGAATCTTTCTGATCCGCACAGGGCACAGCCGCTCTCTCTACGTTCACCACTGATTAGATCTCATGTCACTCCAAACCTCCCAAGTGTCTGCCACGTAACAGGTGCTTTGTGGGAGTCGTGAGGTGGGACCATACCTTATCTGTCACAGTCTTTTGTGGGATGATTGCCTTCTTAGCATTTTTATCCTCTTACAACCAGCTGTCTCTTTGTTGTGTCTTTTTGAAACGTCCTGGGTATCTTTCTCTGTAACAATAATTTCAAGTCTGTTGTGTTGTTCAGCCCACCGCCCTTCATCTCTCCATCTCCTATCTTATTTGCCTCTTCCGCAGTATCCTTTCACATGCCTCGAATTTCAAAATCACAGCTGTCTTTTCTTCATTATGCATTCCTAGCCAGATAATGAGAATACTTACATCATTAAGGACACTTTTTCCACATGAGGATTTTAATGGGCATGAATACACGTCGTAAGATTGACACAATGATGACAGTGTAGTATCAGGAGTAGCACATCCAAAGAGGAACCAGTTCTGTGCTGGCAGCTTCCTCAGTATGGAGTGGACTGTCAACAGGGAGATTTTCTCACGAGGTGAGTATCTTTAGCTATTTTACTTTTTGTTCTGGTGGTATCAGTTCCTAAATGATAGTGCATTGATCTGTGTAAATGTGGAGCCTGCAAATCTCTACACTATCTGTTCAAAAGCTAAAGTTCTTTAAAAGTGACAAACATGCTATATGAGAGGAACTATGGCCCAGGCATTGTTCCAAGTGCTTTACATGTAGTAACTCACTGTATCTTCATGAAAACCCTGTGGGAAAACTAGATCCCTGTTTTAGAAATGGAGAAAACTAGGAAAAGTTTGCAAAATGCTTCTCCTTCCATAGCTTCCAAAGGCATCCTCCAAAGCAGGTACTCACATACAAAATTCCAAGTTGTAGAGTCAGGATTTGGACATAAGCAACTGGGCTCTAGAATCTGCCCCCCCCCCAAGCATTATACTGTGGATTATCAGGATGCCTGCTGCGGGTGAACACCTCCAGGGGACAGGCCAAGAGGAGTACTTCACTGCCTTGAGAATGACCTATTATGGTCCAGAAGCCTGCAGTTCATTCAGCGTGCTCACACTAAAAAAATGAATGTTAGACATCAGGAAGTAGTTTAGAGGTGGTGCACATCAACCACAGCACCGAGTCTGGGTTTCAAGGAGAATGTTCTCATGCTGTTTCTGTGGCAAATGCTTCAGCTGAATAGAGTTCTCCTCACCGAAACACGAGAAATCAGACGAAAGGAACATTGGACTTAGGGAAAGATTCTACAGTCTAAAGAATGAGAACATTTTTTTTTTCAGGTCGTAGAAAAAAAATCAGACTTCCAAAAATTGTTTAAAATACAAAAATAAATTTTATAACACCTGCTTTGGGTTTTTAATAAAACATGGAAAAAATTCTATAAAGATAATATATATTATATATCACAAACAAATGTGATTAGAAAAGAAAGGGACTTGTATGTAGGTAAAAATAAGAAAAACCTTGTTGCGCAAAGTTAAATAATATATGATTTATAGCTTTAATAGAAGCAGAGAAGGGCGTAATCAGTTCAAAACATTCTTTCAAAATTTGAAAAAAGTTCCTGACCAGAAAAAAGAATGAAGAGTAATAAAAATCAAATATACGAGATCATAAAGCTTTACTGACCTAAGAAAGACCAGTTATAAATAAAAGAGACAACAAATAGCAAGCAAATTTGAGAAGAAAACTGCTAGACATAGCCTGATGAATTGTTTTTGAATTTCAGAGAAACAAAGCACTCTTTAAATGTCTGGACGGGGAAGATAAAAGCAAAATAGAAGCAAACCCAGCTTACTACAAGTGAAAAACTGAGGTGGTTGGCTGGCTCAGTCAGAAGAGCCTGTGACTCTTGATGTCAGGGTCATGAGTTTGAGCCCCATGATGAGTATAGAGAATACTAAAAAAAAAAAAAATTCTTCAAAATTAAAAAGAAAAAAACCAAATAAAATGAAACTGGTTTTATACTTTACAACACCACTGTTAGACTCTAAGTATACAATGTTTATGTACTACTACTGGAAAATATCATGACCTTGGTTTTCTTTTTTTTTTTTTTTAAATATTTTTTATCAAAGTGATCTGACATAAAGGTATACAGCATGTTAATTTAAAACATTTATATACTGAAATATGATTGCAATTGTAATGATAACTGAAACCTCCATTTTTATCATTTCATTTTAGTGGTTGGAATAATTCCATTTTAGTCTCTTATCAAGTTTTAGGATTATAACACAGTATTATTGTCTATATTCACTATACTGTGCATTAAATCTTTAGGACTTATTTACTACTAATTTCAAGTTTACACCCTTAAACATCTGTCTGCCCTTGCCACCCATCGCCCGGTAACCACCGTTTTGCTCTGTTTTTACGAGTTTGCCTTTTTTAGTTTCCACATATAAGTACTTATCTTTCTGTTTGACTTTTCTCACTTAGCATAATGTGCTCAAGTCCCATCCAAGTTGTCAATAATGGCAGAATGTCCTTCCTTCTCATGGCTGGATAACATTCCAGTGTGTGTGTGTGTGTGTGTGTGTGTGTGTGTGTGTGTGTGTGTGTGTGTGTGTGTGTGTGTGTGTGTGTGTGTGTGTGTGTG
>LNAC01000289.1:2139390-2209990 GCA_002007465.1 Ailurus styani
GTGTGTGTGTGTGTGTGTGTGTGTGTGTGTGTGTGTGTGTGTGTGTGTGTGTGTGTGTGTGTGTGTGTGTGTTGATGGGCACTTTAGGTTGTTTCCATATCTTGGCTATTGTGAATAATGTTGCAGTAAATATGGGAATACATACATCTTCAATATCCTGTTTTCATTTCCTTTGGGTATATATTTCAATTACTTTTAGAATTGCTGGGTCAAATGGTAGGTCTATTAATTTTTTGACAAACCACCATATTGTTTGCTATAGTGGGTGGAACAATTTATATTCCAACCAACAGTGACAAGAGTTCCCTTTTCTCCATATCCTTGCCGATACTTATCTCTTGTCATTTTTTCTTAAGATTTATTTATTTTAGAGAGCGAGAGAGAGCACACACTTGAGTTGGGAAAGATAGAGGGAGAGGGGGAGCAAACTCCCTGCTGAGTGTGGAGCCCAACACAGGGCTCTATCTCACAACCCTGAGATCATGACCTGAGCCAAAATCAAGAGTCTGATACTTAAACAACTGAGTCACCCCAGCCACTCCTTATCTCCTGTCTTCTTGATGATAGTTATTCTAACAAGTGTGAGGTGACAGTCCTTGTGACTTTGATTTACATTTCCCTGATAATGAGTGATATTGAACATCTTTTCATTTACCTGTTGGCTCTTTGGATGTCTCCTCTGGAAAAGTGTCTATTAGCTCCTCTGCCCGTTTTAATCCAATTTTTTTCTTACTAAGGTGTATGAATTATTTATATATTTTGGACATTAACTCCTTATCCAATATATGGTTTACAAAATTTTTCTCCCATTGTATAGGTTGACTTTTCATTTGTTAACTGTTTCTTTTATGATGCAAAAGATTTTAAGTTTGATGTAGTCTTCTTTGAATTTTGCTTTTTCTGTTTGTGCTTTTGGTGTCCTATCAAAAAAACAAAAAAACAAACAAAAAAAAACATTGCTAAGATGTATATCCAGGAGCTTCTTCCTCATGTTTTCTTCTAGGAGTTTTATGGTATTAGGTCTTAAGTTTGAATCTTTGATTCATTGTGAGTTAATTTTGGGGAGTGGGGTAGGATAAGGGGCTCACTTTCACTGTTCTGCATGTGTTTATCCAATGTTCACAGCACCATTTGTTGGAGAGACTATGCTTTCCTCCCTGGGTATTCTTGGTTCCCTTGTTGATTATTAGTGGACCATATATGGGGGGGTTGGGTAATTCTGGGCTCTCTGTTCTGTTCAATTGGTCTGTGTATCCATTCTTATGCCAGTATCCTACTATTTTCTGTTTTTGTGTTTTAAAACCTGTACCTTTTTAGTATAGTTTGAAATCAGGAGCGATAGTGCCTCCTACATTGTTTTTCTTTCTCAGGATTGCTTTGATTACTCAGGGTCTTTTGTGGTTCTATATAAATTTTAGAAGTTTTTTTTTTCTATCTCTGTGAAGAATGCCTTTGGTATTTCGGTGAGGATTACAGTGAATCCATAGATGGCTTTGGGTAGTATGGACTTCCTAACAATATTAATTCTTCCGATCCATGAACACAGGATGTCTTTCCATTTTCCATTTGTTTGTCTCTGCTTCAGTTTCTTTCAACCAAGCCTTGTACTTCTCATTGTGCAGATCATTTACTTTCTCAGTTAAATTTACTCCTAGGTGTTTTATTGTTTTTGATGCTATTGTAAATGGGATAGTTATCTTTATTTCTTTTTCCTGATGTTTCATTATTAGAGAATAAAAATGCAACTGACTTCTGTATATCAATTTTATATCCTGCAAATTTATTTAATTCTTTGATTAGTTTCAGCAATTTTTTGGTTGGTCTCTAGGATTTTCTATATGCAAAATCATATCTGCAAATAACAGCGTTACTGCTTTCTTTCTGAGTTGGATGCCTTTTATTTCCTTGTCTTACCTAATTTCTCTAGCAAGGACTTTCTGTACTATATTGCCTATGAGTGGTGAGAATAGGCCATCACTGTCTTATTCCTGATCTTAGAGGAAAAGCTTTCAATTTTTCACCATTGATTATGATGTCAGCTGTGGGTTTGTCGTATATGACCTTTATTATGTTGAAGTGTGTTCCTTTTATTTTCAATCTGTTGAGAGTTTTTATCACGAAAGGATGTTTTGTCATATTCTTTTTCTGTATCTGTTGAGAAGGTCATGTGATTTTTATTTTAAAGATTTTATTTGACAGAGAGGGCAAGCAGGGGAAGGAGCAGGGAAAGGGAGAGGCAGCCTCCATGTGGAGCAGGGAGCCCAATGTGCGGCTTGATCCCAGGACCCTGGGGTCATGACCTGAGCCGAAGGCAGATGGTTAACTGAGTTACCCAGGTGCCCCGGGATCATCTGATTTTTGTCTTTCATTCTAATAATGTGATATACCACATTTTCGATTTATGTATGTTGAACCTTCCTTGCATCCTAAGGATAAATCCCACATGGTAATGGTATATAGTCCTTTTCATGTGTTCTTGAATTTGGTTTGCTAATTTTTTAGAAATTTTTTACATCTATATTCATCAGGGATATTGGTCTTTATTTTGCCAGTAAAGCACTCTGGTACTAGGGTTTTCTATGTTGGGAGGTTTTGATTACCGATGTGATCTCTTTACTCATTATTGGTTTATTCAGATTTTCTATTTCCTCATGATTTGGTTATAGTAGGTTGTGTGTTTCCAGGAATTTATCCATTTCTTCTGGGTTATCAAATTTGTTGGTATATAGTGTTCATAGTTGTCTCTTATGATCTTATGTATTTTTATAGTATCAGTTGTATATCTCCTTTCACTTCTAGTTTTTTTTTTTGCGTCTTTTTCTTCTTAGTCTAGCTAAAGTTTTTTCAAAATATTTTTCTTTTTGCAAAGCTAGCTCTTGGTTGTGTTAATCCTTTCTATTGTTTTTTTTTTTTTTCTGGTTTCTATTTCATTTATTTCTGCTGTGCTCTTCATTTCTTTCCTTTTGCTAACTTTGGGCCTACTTTTTTTTTCTTTAGCTCCTTGAGATGTAAAGTTAGGATTATTTTAATCTTTCTAATTACCTAATACAGTCATTTATCACTATAAATGTTCCTCTCAGAACTGTTTTTGCAACATCCCATAGGATTTGATAGGTTTCCATTTTCATTTGTTTTGAGAAAATTTTTATTTCCCTTTTTATTTCTTCTTTGACCCATTGGTTTTCCCTTTTTTATTTCTTCTTTGACACATTGGTTTTCCCTTTTTATTTCTTCTTTGACCCACTGTGTTGTTCAGATTCCACATACTTGTGGACTTTCCAGATTTCTTCTTGTCGATTTCTGGTTTTATAACATAACGATCAAAAGAAATAGTTGATATAATTTCAATTTTAGATTTGCTAAGACTCATTTTGTGGCCTATAATATGCTTTTTTCTGGAGAATGTTCTGTGTGCACTTGAGAAGAATATTCTGCTGTTGGATGGAATGTTCTGTATATGTCCAAGTCCACTGGATCTAAAGTATGGTGTAAGTCCGAGGTTTCCTTGTGGATTTTCTGTCTGGATGATCTGTCCATTGCTGGTAATGAAGTACTGAAGCCTGCTAGTATTACTGTATTGTTACTTCTTTCTCCCTTTAGTCCTATTAGTATTGGCTTAATATATTTAGGTCATCTGATGTTGGGTGTACACACACACACACACACACACACACACACAATTATATTCTTGATTTATGGACCCTTTAATCATTATACAATGACCTTCATTGTCTTTTGTTACCAATTTTTGGCTCAAAGTCTATTTTGATATATATACACACACACACGTATATATATATACACACATCCATATGTATATACACATACATAAATACACACACACACACACGTATGTATTTGGTATTCTGAGATAAGTATGGTTATTCCCACTTTTTTTTGGTTTCCACTTGCCTGGAATATCTCCTTATGTCCCTTTACTCTGAGTCTGGGTGTGTCTTTCAAGCTGAAATGGTGAGTAAGGATTTACTACTGTCATCTTCTTGTTTGCCTTCTGGTTGCTTTGTATTTCCATTGTTTCCTTGTCCCTTTGTTTCTGCCTACCTTTGTAAATTGTGGTTTTCCATGGCGGTTCGCTCTATCTTCTCCTATCTTTATATTTCATGAATGTACTATAGGTTTCTGTTTTATGGTTAGCATGAGGCTTAACATAAAACATCTCCTAGATAAAACAGTCCGTCTTATGCTGATACCAACCTACCTTCATTTGCCTATAAAAGCCCCACCCTTTTACTACCCCCTTTCACCTTTTTGATGTTGTGATTCTTTTTATGCTGGATATTTATTAACAAATCATAGGATCTACAGTTATTGCTAATGCTGTTTTTCTTTAACTTATAGTTTATAATATAGTTAGGCAGTTAACATACCATTTAATATAGAATTAGTTTTTAAATTATGGCTCTTTTTCGTTTTTACCGGATTGTTCTATCCCTTCATGTTTTCATGTCCCTGATTAGTGTCTTTCTGTTTCAGCTTGAAGACCTCCTTTCAGCATTTTCTGCAAAGCAGGCCCAGGAATGGTGAACTCCCTCAGCTTTTGTCTGTCTGGCAAAGCCTTTATTTCTCCTTCATGCCGGATAAAGTAGTCTTGCCTGGCAAATTTTAGCTTTCAACACATTGAATATGTCCTTCTACTCTCTTGTGGCCTATAGAGTTTCTGCTGAGAAATCTGCTTGTAGCTTAATTGGGATTCTTTTATAAGCTATTCCCCCACCCCCTCCAGGGCTGCTTCAAAGAGTCTTTATCACTGACTTTTGATGGTTTCATTGCAGTGTGTCCTGTAGAAGGTCTCTTGCATTGAGCTCACAGGATGTTCTATTAGTTTTGGAGACATATGTCCAAGTTCTTGCCTGGGTTTGGGAAGTTCTCAGCTATTATTTCTTTAAATAATCTGTCTGCTCTTTTTTTTTTTTAAAGATTTTATTTATTTGACAGAGATAGAGAGCACAAGTAGGTAGAGCAACAGGCAGAGGGAGTGGGAGAAGCAGGCTCTCCGCTGAGCAGGGAGCCCGATGTGGGACTCGATACCAGGACCCTGGGATCATGACCTGAAGCCAAAGGCAGCTGCTTAACTGACTGAGCCACTCAGGCGCCCCTCTCTGCTCTCTTCTGCTTCTCTTCTTCCGGTATACCAATTCTTACATTTACCTTTCTCATCTAATAGCTCTGGTAGAGTTTCTTTTCTTTAAAAAAAAAAAAAATCTTAGTTCACTTTCCTCTTCTATTATTTCTCTATTCCTAGCCTCCAAGTCACTTAGTCTTTCTTCCATCTGGTCTGCCCTGTTACCAGTGTTTTCTAGTGCATTCTTCCCATTTTTTTGAATTCTTCAGCTCCCGAATTTTCATCTTTTTATAATTTTAATTTTGTTGAAGAACTCCATTTTTTTTATTACTGGGATCATTAAATGATCTGAGTTTCATTGTAGCTAATGGAATTTTTTCATAACAGCTAGTTTGAGTTCTTTATTTGTTACATTGTAGAATTCCATGCCTTTGAATATGGTTACTAGAAAATTGTTTTTATGATGCCATATTTCCTTTTTTTTCCCCCAGTGTTTGAAGATGTACACTTCTGCTTTTATGTTTGAAGTAGGCTACCCATCCTTAATTAAAGTTGTGTGTGTGGCCCTTCCATTCAACAGGTTGGCTATTAGAAACCTTTCTTTTGTATTCCAGAAGGTGGCGCTATAGCTCAAGCTTGTGGTCTCCTTGTGCCGCTGCCTCTCCTGCACTTGGGAGTGTGTTCCAGGAGCTGGCAGTACATTTGGGGGTGGTGTGGGCTTAGCATCTGAGGCTTTGGGGGTGCCCAGGGGTCCGGTGGGGGTATCCTTCCGTGGGGTAGTCCCAGAGATCCATGAACAGACTTCCTGCTGAAGGCCCAAAGCTGATGGCGTGGAACGCGTTCCTTCAGTTCCCTTTGAGATTTTTACCTGCTTCCTTTCCTTTCCTCTTTCTCCCTTCCCAACCAAGAAGGTCCCTTCTTAGAATTCTGCGTGCTGCTGGAGAGACACAGGTTTCTCAGCCACAACCCACACACCTGGGACAGCTAGGAAGTCACACAGCACTTTGGCTTTGGAACTCCTCTGTGGGAGACGTTGCCCGGCTGTGCCTCCTCTGCCCAGTGCAGCCACTGCCGCTGCCAGAAGCCCAGCCACTCTCAGTACCCCCTGGAGAGGGGGGCCACCCTTTTCTCTGCATCCCAACTCCCCTCTGACCTACTCCAGTGGCTTGCCAGAGTCTCCCTGCGGGCACACCGGGCTTCCACGAATTCTCCCCTGCCCGTGAGCATCTGCCCGGTTTTGTATTCTCCGGGTTCCCTTTTATCCTTCTCTGGGGGAGGGGAGTTGGGGCGGGCCCATGGACTCCCTTGGATCCACAGCCCCTGCTGAGGTGCTGTCTGCCCGCTTTTGAACGCACGCGTGGGTAGAATGCAGAGTCCCTTTACTCGGTTATGAATATCCAAATAGTTGTTAATCAAAGGGGAGGGCAAAGAGAAATGACTCCTGTTATCGTGATGCTGAGGTCACTTCCAGCGTCCCGCTCTTTTTCTAAGGTAGGAAATAGGAAAATAGGAGTATGTGAAAAAGTCACATAAAATGAAGGAATTCTCATAAAATCAAAGATACAAAAATTATATCACCAATCCACCTTTAAAAATGTACATTGGAGCAGGCCATACACTAGCAACAAACTCAAAGGATAAATTACGCCATTAAAGGATTGATGTTAAGCACGGATACCAGCGACACTAGATAGAAGTCGGACTTCTTGCTGCAAACTCGAATACAAAAATAATGCAAATGTAAAACTATGCCCAAAGAGAATATACAAATAAAAGTAATCCATGCCTTAAAAAGCCATATTCTATAAATATTAAGTGGGAGAAAATTAAGGGAAGCAAAATCCTACTAAGTTTCTTATTTACATGGGAGAGTCAAGAGATTTCTCTTGCATTCTTGATATTGATAATTGAAGAAACTGGTTTCAAACATGTTTTGAATTTTTATTTTTTTATTTTTTTAAAGATTTATTTATTTACTTTTATTTACTTGACAGAGAAAGAGATCACAAGTAGACAGAGAGGCAGGCAGAGAGAGAGGAGGAAGCAGGCTCCCCATTGAGCAGGGAGCCTGATGCGGGCCTCGATCCCAGGACCCTGGGATCATGACCTGAGCCGAAGGCAGAGGCTTTAACCCACTGAGCCACCCAGGCGCCCTATGTTTTGAATTTTTAAAACACTTTATCCAACTTCTAATTGACAAAAGCAGACAAAATACAGCCATAGTGCACAAAAAACAAAAACAAGGAAAGTTATAGGGAAAATTATATAAAAGGAGTGTATTAAAATACATATAATTTTGCCTTTAAAAAAGATTGTTTTTTGCATTAAAGAGAAGAAAAAATTCAAATTCAAATATTTGTTGTTTCCAAGGGACAAAACTAAAATAACCAAGGTATTAAGTGTAAAAGGAATGGCAAAGATAGGTTAGACATAGAAATTCAAAACGGTGGTAACATTAGCATCCTGCAAAGGAGAATTTATGGGGAAAATCATTAAATGAACAGATATATCTGTTTATCTGGTTTTCTCTGGTTTGTATGTATCTGTATCAATTTAAATAGATCTCTATATATATATATAACATATTAAATGTACTTATGCTTATTTATATGTATACATATACATATATAAATGTATATGAGGGAAATCATCCAAGTGGATGGTAAAATTAAATATTTATAGGCAAGTGATAACCTCAGGTTAACATATGCAAAGTAAAAACCTCAGTACTTGGAGAAATTACATATATCCATTACATAGTATAGTAAATACATCTGGCAGACACTGATCAAGCATGTAAAAACTGAAGAACATAGATAATTGAAATAATTATCAAACTTTTTCACCCAGTGAGAACATAAATTACCTTCAAGAAAGTTTCAGAAATTTTGTCATTTGCAATGAGCCTAATAGTCTCAAGCAGTAGAGTAGAATATATACCCAAACAATGTTGGGGTAAGAAATTTTGGAACTTCTAGGGGCACCTGGGTGGCTCAGTGGGTTAAAGCCTCTGCCTTTGGCTCAGGTCATGATCTCAGCGTCCTGGGATTGAGGCCCGCATCCGGCTCCCTGCTCAGCGGGGAGCCTGCTTCCTCCTCTCTCTCTCTCTACCTGCCTCTCTGCCTACTTGTGATCTCTCTCTCTGTGTGTCAAATAAATAAAATCTTTAAAAAAAGAAAAAAAAGAAAAATTTTGGAACTTCTAATTTTGTTAATTGTTATGCAATCTTTTAAGATGTAGATACATAAAAAGCACAAAAGTATATAACATAAAGATGAAATGTAAAAATATATATAAAAATGAAATGACATGATTGTGCATGTATGTGTGCATATACATTTATTGAGAATGCAGGCTCAAAATCTTCACTATGAGAATTGTATGAGCCAGAAGTTTGGACACTACTGCATTCATTTGTAGTAACTTTTCCAAAGCGAAAATTGTGCAGACCCCATTGTCTACCACAAAACACCCCCAAACTCTAAAACCGGAGGTAGCACCCCTCACTCAAAGCCAATCAACAAAACAAAAACTCTCACCCCGTCACACATACACATCCTGGAAATCAGTATTTGAATTGCAGTAGATATTTACTGACTCGCTCACTTTGTGTACTTTGAGATCTCTTTAAAACTGCTCTTCAGTGTTTCCTCCCCTTCACGTCCAGTTCACGTACTTCATAGTCTTTTCCTGGCCCCTCTCATTATTTACTCCTGTGCTGTATTTACTGCTTGACTAATCCCTACTTCCACGCTAAACTTTGTCAGTAGTTCCGACAATCCTTGGTTTTACTGACTATCATCCCCCCCATCCTCCACCATCTTTCTTAAATATAGTCTCTCCTTAAGACCTGGTGACGGATTTTCCCCCTTTCAGCGTCCCTTCCCAATCCATCTTAAATCAACTGTCCTCTTCATCAGAGGAGCCAATTTATATCTTCACCCTGATCTCTTTTCTAAACTGCTAGGTTCGAATTTCAACCATGTCTGCCTGCTGAGAAGGATTTGCTGAGCATCTGCTATGTGCCTGGGACTATTTTAAGAATGTTCAAATGTTCTCTCAATTTTTGGGAAAAACCTGTGAGACAGATAGTATCACCTGATTTACTGACAAGGGAAGCAAGTTTTAAGATATTTAGGTAACTCATCCTGTCCAGTGTCAGAATCTGTACTTGACCCTGATTCTACCCAACTCCCATGCCCAAGTAGAGGACAAGTGAAAACTAAATTTTGGGGAAAATCATCCTTTGGCTCTTTTATCTGGGAAATGACTAGGTTTGTTGGGGTGAAGACCAGAGTACCTTGTGGAGTTGCTCCACACCCAGCACCCTAATGCACTGTGTACCTGTGATTCAATTTGTTTCCCAGCAACACTAAGAAGTCAAGGCGGACAGGGAGGGGCCCTTGTGACAAGGAGGAGGTCAGAGACTTGATTTTATTTGATTCTGGGTCGTCTTCTGTGTTCTGTCACTCTGCCTCTATTAACTGTTAGCTAAGTTTCAGATTAATTTGTCTTCTCTTCTGGTCTGGGCTGGGTTTCATAATTTTTAAACAAAGCACTTAAGTATCTGATAACCAAAACTTCCCTTAGTTCTCAGAAAATTTTGAATAGCTCTAAACAACAAAGTTCTTTTCTGAGAAGATTATGTACCTTAGTAACAGAGCTGCAATTGGATATTTTGCCTCAAAACTTACCTTCCGCATTCTCATTATACTCAGCCCGCCCCTCCTCTTGCGGCCTGTGTCTCGGCCAAGGGTGCCATCTTGGCCTGAAGGAGCCGAAGGACACAGAGACCGGTGGGTGTGCCCTCCTCCCTCTCCATTCAGACGCTCGCCAGTCCTAAGCACTCCGATGTCCATCATAACTGCCAGACTGGCCGCTTCCCGCCCCCTCCCCGCCAACCCTGGCACACTTCAGTCCCAGCCGCCTTCATCGCTTCATCTGTGTTCTAACACTAGATCCATGTTACTGGCCCTTCTGCTTGGCACTGCCCTTCTTCCAACTCTTCTCCACAACGGGCCAGAGCAGTCATTCTAATACGCAAATCTCTGTGTTGTGCACTTCAAACTCATATAACACTGTATGCCAACTATACATCAGTAAAAAAATAAATAAAAATTTTAAAATGAAACGCAAATCTCATCGTGAAAAACTTCCCAGTAGGACCCCATGGCACTCGGGGTCAAGTGCTGTCTTCGCAGGGCCGACATGACCTGGCCTGCCTCTGCTAACACGCTGAGCCTCCTCACTTGTCGCTTTCTAGTACCCCTGCCTTACTTGTGGTTCCCAGACTCCAAGTTCTCCTGAGTTACAGAGACACTACTATACTGACCTAAATATTCTTTTCGTCATTCCTTATTTTACTTTTCAGTTCTTTCGGTTTCTTGTTCCTCAAACTTGGGTCAGGTGTCCTTTCTCTGAGCTTTTACATTACCAGTATCCTCCTCGGTTTACCCATGGTATTTCCTACATATCTTGAAATCGCCTGTTTATTACTTGTCTCCCCACTAGGCCATAATTTCCTTCTAGACAGAGAGTACGTACCAAACCCAGTGTACGGCACATCTAAGGTGCTCATGTAATATTTGTTGAATGAATGAAACAATTTCTAGAGGTCTTAGTCCCCTTTTATATCCACTAATCTCTTTGGTACAAAAATGTTTGTTCTTAGGGTTCATTTTTTTGTCCTGTTCTGCTTCCTAGGAGTACCTGCTAAGGACATTAGAAGAAGAATGATGAGGAAAGTTGGGTCAGGTCCTGTAGTTCATTCAAAAGTAATAAAAACTAATAAACTTCCCTTCCCAAGGTAAAGTGACCCCATTCCAACATGGTCTTTTGGAAAAGGAGCCACACTAGAGACATATACTCAGCTGTGCCAGGCAAGACGTTTTAGGCTCTTGCAAAGGGAGAAAAGTCGCAAAACAAAATTCCAAGCACCATGGAATATCTGTTTCAGTATTCATTTAAAGTTCAAGATCAGCTTGCCACAGATTCTACATTCTCAAGTAAAATTTTCCATTTTTCATTGGTCTTGTGCTTTATTTTCCTCTCATAGAGGGGATGCCCTCTCTGCTTGAAGCTTATCCTCTCTTTTCTGTACGCAGTGGTACTCTGGAGGGGCAGCTCCCTGCTCAGTGCTGTTTTGGAAATCTGGGGTGGGGGGTGTTTTGTAGCAGCCACAGTGATTGAGAAGCTCTACTGGCATTTAGTGAATGGGGCATCAGGAGGCTGCATGTCTAGCCATGTTTAGGAGACTAGTGATGAACAAATCATTGTTTCCTATGCTGCCACTCATTTTCAGAAGTCCTACCAGACCTTCGTATATGTGAAGAGCCTATTTATAATTATGCAAAGGAAGAACCAAATGATCTCTTTACATGTTAAACATTTAATGTTTTTATGCAACTTTAATATAAACCGAACTTGCTAGAATGCAGCTGCTGTATATGCAGAGAAAGGTTTTCCTGTTTCACTTGGAGATTTACCAAGAGTTGCCCATCATTACTGTAATTCTCATCACTGAGGACACTGCCATTTGTGGTATTTGAGTCAAAAATGCAAAACACCTATGTCAGTTGGCATTTTTGGCTGTTTAGATCATTATTTCTTCTAATGTGAGTATTTACATGCTGAATTATACATTATCTTACTATAATTTGTGTTTTTTTCCTCCTTTATATCACAACTAGGGAGTTTGATGGCATATTGTTTTAATTATATCTGTAAGCAGATTACATTTTCTATAAGTTTTACTTGAGGATTTTGAAAAAGGAGTTATACCATATTTAGAGGGTTAAAAACCATCGATGTATGCAGAAGAGCATAATGGCTTAAGAGCAAGGACTGTGGGGTAGGTCTTGGGTTGGAATCCACCTCCATTACTTGCTCCCTCTGAAAGCTTCGGGAAATCTTCCCGTTCCCCCCGCCAAGTTTAGTTTCCTCATCCGTGAAATAGTTGACTTTTGTAGGGTTGTTGTGGTGATTGTGTAAGTTTATACAGCAGAAGTTGCTTAGATCTGGAGCTGGGACAGAGAAAGCAAATGTTAGGTATAATTATTATAAGCCTTGACTATTTAAATACTCCTTTCCTATCTATTTTTTTAATGATATCTGAAAGCATCTATTTCATTTTTGGGGGGTTCTGTTTATTTTTAGACTATTAGACTCTCCAACATATTTTGATCTTTGAGCATGAAATATAACTTGTCAAACTGTTAATATTACATAGTTTGAAGTACAAAATCAATCACTTAAAAATACTTTTGAGACACATGGGATGGAGAGAGTTTATAATCATTACAGAAAATTATTTTAATAGTAATAAATAGTTACAGACTGGAATTTGTAGATTTCCTTGGATGATAAATGATTTTAAGATTTGTGTTTGAGTCTTCTGAAATGGTGGCAAATGGAAGTTTAATTGGTGGAGAAGAGAGTGGAGGGTATAATGCTGAGGTGGCCTTCATTAATCAAATAATTCATTTTGGTTCCTCTTTGGATGGTGGATAACCGTCTATAGATGTGCCCCCACACTGTGGTGCTCATGCTTAAAGCTCAGCTCTGCTGCAAGCAGTTATCACAGTGATAAATTACTGGCGGTTGCAGTTAAAAGTGCAGGAGAGGGAGTGAGGGGAGCAAGCCAGAGATGACTTGTTGGGGGGCAGGGGGGAGGTGGAGGAGGCTCAGATGGAGGGCGGTGTGTCCCAGAAGATAATCATGGTTGCCAAAGAAATGGAGGAGGAAGAAGGGAAGTCTCTATTTCCAAGGAGGATCATCAATTATGGAGAAAGATGGCCAAGAAATAGAGGTCTAGCTTATCCAATGCTAAAATAAAGTTTTTTATTTAATTGGTAAGTTTGGAATTTTTTTTAAAAACTAAATCTCAAGTAGAAAATTTAAATTACAGAACATGTTAACACATTAGAACATATGTGACTAATCATTATATTACCATCAACTATTTTTTCCAATGAGCGTATTGCTGTGTATGAATGCTCTAGATTTGGAAGAATAGATGAGAGGAAGAATTAATAGGATTTTAGAGCTCAAAAACAATCTAGGAGGTAGGCTGAACCCCATTATTTATCAACCCACCCAGGACATGTTTCTGTGCGAGAGGGGGTGCTGTGAAAACTCGGGGACAAGTGTAAACAGGGACTGTTCTGGGAAGCTCGGTCACTTTCCAAGAGGTCATCTGGTTAAACCTTCTCACCGTACCCATTTGGAAACAAAGTCACAAAGAGGTGCCATTTTGTGAAGTCACACATTTCATCAGGGACCAAGGAAGGACTCAAACCCAGCTCTTGGTGAAGCAACGTGTGCCTGTTTCTCCTCCACACTTGCCTGGCTTCCCAGTCACCGCTTTGACAGGTTTCTGTGATCGCCTTGCAACAGGGGCTAAATGATGACCTTTGCAAATAGTGAGGTGAATAGAGCCAAAGGTAAATTCTTACCCTTCAGCTTGTTTTTAGAAGTTGGCCTTTTTGTCCTTTATGTCGAAGTATCAGGAATAGAATGGAAGAGAGCTCCTTAGAAGTCCGCTCTTCATAAGCTATTCATTAGCCAAACGTCCGGGCCTCGTGATTGTGCTTTTCATCTACTTCAGTCTGTTTTCTGAAACCTGATTTCAGGGTGTGAGGTCCCTTTAGTGTTCTTTTCTGCTCTTTTTTTCCTTCATCTCTGCGACCTGGTGACTCTGCATGGCCGCTGCTGTGGTGCTTTTCAGCATGACAGGTCTTTGCTTTTCTCCTTCTTTTTCACAAAACTGCATTAAAACTCAAAGGCCCAGGCATTACTAAATTCAGTACACTGTCTTTGTAACCTGTTCAACCACATGAATCCTGGAAGGGACCAGGACTCCTGGGGATTCCGCAGGACATATTATCTGCATTTATGGTCGCCAGGACTCATAGCACTGAACTTTGTGGGTCCCTCGGGGGACCGTCCGTAGCTTGAGCCAAAGTCTGAGGGCTGTGTGTTTGGGGATCCTTTTGAGCCACCAAACACGGTAGGTTCTGATTCCATAAATGAGGTTTTTTTAAGTCCTTCAGCCTGTGGGTATGACTGTGGGTATGACTGTGGGTGTCCTTGTACTATGTGCCAGGACAGCTGTAGTTCTTAGCAAATGGGAAAACATTTGGGAAACATTTAATTTTGCTTGTCAGAACTTTATGAAGAAAGAGATCTGACCTTAAATAGGATTCAGGGTTTTTTTTTTAAATAAAAAAGTTCATTAAAATGAACTCTATAAAAATTCCTCAGGGTAAAGTGATTATTTTGTGCACTTAAAATAAGAACGATGTTATTTTGAATTTAAGTGACCTAAAGAAAATAAGTTTTCTCCCAAACCTACAAGTGTGTACAGAGAACTGAAAAATGGTGTGAGAGCTCCCATTAATTGAGCCTTCACCACATGGAAGCATGCATGGTATTATGTGATTTGTAGGTCTTAAAAATTAATCTTTATAATAACCTGGTAAAGTAGACACTATTATGATCATATTCCAGATGAGGAAGCTGAGGCTCACAAAGTAGAAGTTTCTTGCCCCAGACCGCACAGATAGTAGGTAGTAGAACCTGGGGTCAGCAAGGGTTCTGTGCAAAACAAAGTACATGACAATTTCCTCACCTAAATAGTAGGCAAAAGTAACCCATTTCAAGCAGTGTCAACTGGCTTAACAGACTATATCAGCTATAGGATAATATCAAAAACTTCCCTATCATATCAAGAACTAGTTTTTACAGGGTTACTGAAGAGAAGCACAACCACTGTGAAAAACCAAACTCTGCGCTATTTCCTCTGACGTGCACATACGGAGTGCAGAGGGAGGGGCAGCTTGAACCCATCACAGCAGTTCGAAGCATCTGCATTTGGGGCTTTCTGCTTGGAGACCAGATCTGAAACCACTGTTTTCTCTGTCAGTGGTGTCTTCACCTAATTTGGCAAATCTCTTCCAGTTGGCAGCCATACTGGACTTTTCCTGTTCCTCAGTTTCAGTCAGGCATTTGGTGCAGAGGCCATATTAAAAATCGATCATCCCAAATGTAGCATAAAGATCTGATGACAGTGTATGCATCCTTATTCATATTCTACAGTGGTAAACAAATATATGCTTAGACTAGAACTTTATTTTAATGGATCATTTTTTTAAACTTACGTCCCTGTGTCTTTTCCACTGAAGCACTGAAAAAAAAGGAACTAGATACAGAATATATCATCTGTATGACAACAGGCTTCTCCCTGTGGTAGACATTGCTAGTGCTCCCTGATCTCCTCCTCTTGCTTCCTGGACACGAGGGAGACCTGACTCCCTAGCCCTTGCAGCTGTGTGAGATCTGGGACTGGTTCCTGATAATGAAATAGGAACAGAAGGGAAGTACGTACTTTTAGGTTTCCCTGCTTAAATAACCTACCTTGATATCATGTTCCCCAAAGGATAAGTACCAAACTCTGGATATGGTTTAAAAGGCTTTTTGGGATCTGTCTGCCTTCACCTCTCCATCCCTTCTCTATTTCCTGCCTTATTGTCTGTCTCAGCCACTGTCTCCCTTACCACTGGATCTTCATTCAAGTGACAGCCATTTCCTCCAAGTATCCACTCCGACCTCCAAAGAACTGCTTCAATGAACTTCCTGTGTACTCTTGTACAGTGTTCCACAGATTCCTGATTATAGTACTTCTCACATCTTATGGAAAGTTCTTTCTTGCCTGTCTGTTTCCCCACTGGGTCATCTGTTCATCTAGGGCAGACTGATGGATCATTGTTCATTCATTTAATATTTATTTCCAACTCTAAAAAAAGTTCCTCCTGTTCTAACTCATAACTTCCCATTTTCCCCTTTGTTTAGAGAAATTACTACAAGACCTCTTTGCAGCCCTCCCTTCCCCCTCCTCCTCTTCCCTCTCTCATCCAACAGGAAGTCTTAGTAGTTGCATCTCCCAAATCATGCATTCATCCATTTCTCTCATTCACTTATTCCCACCTTAGTCCAATTTCTTATTTAGATTATGAAAATGCCATCCAAATTGGGTTCCCTACTTCCCTCTTACTATTTGTGAAGTCAGATACATAATACTTCTCTTCTTAAAATGTGCCAGTAGTTTCCAATCATATTCAAAACTTAACGCAAACTCCTTTTCATGGCCTGTGGCTCTGTGAGCTGGCCACTACCTACTTGTCTGATCTCATCTCAGATGTGCTCAAAACTTTACGAGTACTGTGGTCCCCCTGCTGTTCCCTGAGTGAAACAAGCCAGTATGATCTGTATGCGTTTGTGTGTCCACTGAGTTGCATAAATATCCCAGTGTGACACTATAGAGTGTTTGGGGCAGTGATAAAGGAGTAAATACAGTAACATACCATCATCGTTACCATTTTTATTTCTTTATAGTAAACTGTGGTTTACCTTATAGCTTATAATTAGTTTGATAGCCACAGGTTTTTGTCAGCTGACGACGATTAGGCTAGGTCACCATATAATGTTTTACAGGATGAGGAGTGTCGTTGTAGCCAGGAAAAATTCCTGTTCTCCTGGAGTTCAAACTTGTTCGTTTGGCAGAAAGCTGATAAAGTAAGAGTACAGAGACAACTAGCTGAAACTGAAGCTATGTACAGGCTATTTGATTCTCCAGTTTTCTCCCCTGTTTTACTTTTCAACAACATAGCTAACACTCAAAATCTAGTAATAACCAGAAAGTAACTAGGATGGAATTTCTTAAAATATTGGAAGAAAAAAATCTGGAAAGGGATGTGACAAAATACTGGAATTGGTTGAGAAATTTTATCAGGAAGCAGGCAAGTATTAGGATAGAGAATATATAAAGTTCAGTAGTGACTACCCTGAAACAAATGTTTAGAGATAAGGCAATAGAAGGTACTTAAAAATGTTAAGTTGGCAGCATTTAGTCAAGAAATGTGAAAAATACAACCATATCGGAAATGGGAAACATAGAAGAATTAGTAAAAAGAAAACCGAAGATTAGATCCTGCTGAAAATGGAATTGGGGATATGAAAGACCAGTATGAAGATAGATAACATGCTAAATATTATCTATGCTAATATCCATGCTATTATCTGTATCTATGCTAATCTATGCTAAATAGCATAGATAATATGCTAAAAAGTTTGAGATAACACACACACTATTAAGAACAGAATGGAAAAAATATATTAAAATATGAGGTTAGGGTGAAATAGGTGAAATTGATTTAAAGTATACCTACTGTGATGATCACTGAATAATATAGGATTAATGAGGGGTGCCTCACAGTTGGAAGAACTATCTAATGGCTCTTTAATGAAATCAGTATTTTTTTCTAAATGAGAAAGGAGGAAATAGGAAAGAACTAAACCCCAATTTTCAAAGTTCCATAGAGCTTGATGAATGGGAGATTAAAATCTAGGAGTTCCTCAACATGAAGAATCTAATAGAAGACTCTGCTAAAGCTAGAAACTTAAAGATGCTTACTTCAGTGCAATAGGAAAAGAGTAATAGCTCTGTCTACAGAAGAGGATAGAACTTTGGCATAGGCTGGAAGGGGAAAATACCTCCCTTGATTATTTGTGCCACGAATTAATCCTCAAGCAAGTTTGCTACCCGGATTCATGTAATCTGTTTGTTCCCAACTATGTCAAGCATAACCACTTTAAATTCAGTGAGAAATCTGTAAAAGAAGAGTATAATTAAGTTTTTTGGGATCACATACACAAAGAGATAGAAAATATATGACCAGGTAAGATGAAAAAGGATATTGGGATACAGTCTAACATGTACCTAATTAGGATTTCAGAAGAAACAGGAAAAGAAGCAACATTTGAGGGCGCCTGGGTGGCTCAGTGGGTTAAAGCCTCTGCCTTCGGCTCAGGTCATGATCTCAGGGTCCTGGGATCGAGGCCCGCATCAGGCTTCCTGCTCAGCGGGGAGCCTGTTTCCTCCTCTCTCTGCCTGCCTCTCTGCCTACTTGTAATCTCTCTCTGTCAAAAAAATAAATAAAACCTTTAAAAAAAAATTAAAAAAAAAAAAGCAACATTTGAGGAGATAAATAGCAAGAATTTTCCAGACTTTTGGAAAGGCCATAACTTTTCAATTGGAAAAAGGCCATGGTAAGACACAAAATTAACAAGATAAATACTAATTTAATGAGTCAGAGTAAACTATAAAATACAAAAGGCAAAAATAAGATGCTAGAACAAAGACAGAAAAAATGATTACTGCAAAGAAATAGCAGTTTGAGGGACGAGTCACTTCTTAATAGCAGTAGCCAGAAGATACATCCTATCTTCAAAGTCTGAAGAAAATAACGGCCAACCTAAATTATATATTTGGTGACAATATCTTTCAAGAATATTGATGAAATTAAGTCATTTTCAGACAATAACTGAGAACATTTATCACCAATAAATCCACCGTAGAGGGTGTTATGAAGAATATAATTAAGGCAGAAGAAAAATGATATTGTAGGAAATACTTTTAATTGGTGAGAAGAAATGATAAATCAAGATGTTATTATGTGAGAAAGACCTAAACATTTGTTGTGGAAAAACATCTCTAAGTCTGTGAAGCTTTTTGGACTGTGTAGATAGAGACAAAATGTAAAACTCTGGGGGCACTGGGGTGGTTCAGTTGGTTAAGCGTGCAGCTCTTGATTTAGGCTCAGGTCATGATCTCAGCGTTGTGAGATCGAGCTCTGTGTGGGGCTCCATGCTCAACACGGAGTCTGCTCGAGATTCTCTCTCTCCCCCTCTGCCCCTCCCCTTGTTCACAGGCATGCATGCTCTCTTTCTCTCTCAAATAAAATCTTTTAAAAAATGTAAAACTCGGGGCACCTGGGTGGCTCAGTGGGTTAAAGCCTCTTCCTTCAGCTCAGGTCATGATCCCAGGGTCCTGGGATCAAGCCCCGCATCAGGCTCCCTGCTTAGTGGGAAGCCTGCTTCTCCCTCTCCTACTCCCCTTGCTTGTGTTCCCTCTCTAGCTGTGTTTCTCTCTGTCAACTAAATAAATAAAATCTTTAAAAAAATGTAAAACTCTGAGATGTTAAGGAAAAAGGATAGATGTAATCTTATATATATCCCATAATGTGAGTGAAATACAGCCTAACATGCATCACGCAGTGTGTAATGGTGCAATTCAGGTGTGTTAGTGAGGGCTATCCGAATGAAGGTGTTCTAAGACTCTTATATTTGTGGGGAGGAGAGGAAGGATCTTGATTAATAGTAGACTTGGTCTGGAGTTAATTATGGAACTTCTTCAAAGAAGAAACATTAAAGTATAATAATGTACAAATTAATATTGGGGATAAATGGACTGAGAAAAAATAACTTCTCCCAGTCAATTGAATAAACCAAGGTATGAAGAAAAAATAGGAAAATCATAAGAAACTACAAAAATAAGATGGTAGAAATGAAATTTAACAGTAACCACAAGAAATACAAATCAAATATACTTAGTTGCAATAACTATAAGGCTAGATTTTAGAAATCCAACTTTGTGATATATATAGGAGACTCAGCGAAAACAAAAGGATAAAAAGATATTAAAAATTTGAAAGAAAAAGAAATGGAAAATATATGGTAAAATACTAGGTAAAATTTCTAGGCACTAGAAAGTGAAAGTAGCTGAATTAGTATCAGACAACAATAGACTTTAAGGTTAAAAAAAAGACTTTAGGGCGCCTGGGTGGCTCAGTGGGTTAAAGCCTCTGCCTTCGGCTCAGGTCATGATCTCAGGGTCCTGGGATCGAGGCCCGCATCGGGCTCTCTGCTCGGCAGGGAGCCTGCTTCCTCCTCTCCCTGTCTCTCTGCCTGCCTCTCTGCCTACTTGTAATCTCTCTCTCTCTGTGTCAAATAAATAAATAAAATTAAAAAAAAAAAAAAAAAGACTTTATAGGTGACTTCAAAAAAGATAATTTATTTTATGGCTTCACTCCACAGTGAAATAACATTTGATTCACTTGTGAGAAATAACAATTCTGAACTGAAAATATAGCTTCAAAATACATAAAACAAAAATCAAAATACAAAGAGAAATGGAAAAAATCATCATCATCTAGGGAGAATGTGTCTTACCTCTTTCAGTATGTGGCATAAACAGTAGTAAAAAAAAAAGCATTTGAGTACATAATAAACTTGAATAGTAACTTAGAAACTAGACCTAATAAAATAACAAAAATAGAATGCAGTACTGAGCAATTGGAAAATATATCAGGTGTAAGCCTGGAAGCAAAACGGTTAAGTGGTAGACCACAAAGATATTCTTACTGATGTGAAAGGGTTAAAATGTTTAAAATTCTAGAGATCTAAATCCAAAACTCTAGGAAAAAAAGCTTATTTCTCAGTCTTTACCTGTGTTTTTCTATTTCCCTCCTAAACTTCAAATATTCATGCACAATGAAGTTGGCTATATTTGAACAAAAAACCTGCTGAGGAGTTTGTTTTTCTCCATCTGTGTCTAATTGGATTTTTTTTTTTTCCATGGGCTGGTCAGATTGAGTCGAGCTTCTCTACAAGCAGAGCAGATTGTAAATTCCCATCCAGATTTGTGATTAGACAAGGGTTTAACAAGAGTGTTTATCTTTTTATTTGGGGAAAGGCAAAATGTTCATGCATAAAATATACATTGAGAATGTTCACAGAATACTTAGTTTGAGGTAGATATGCTACTAGCTTTCTCTCTCTCTCTCTCTCTCTCTATATATATATATATATATTTTTTTTTTTTTTTTCCTAACTTTTTTTCCTGTCATGTCCGCTTTTCATGCTGGGGCTTGTGAGAATGGCCATAGGACCATTCCAGGTAGGTATTTTAGAAAAAAAAGCAACTTTTTTTTAATCTCCTGGTACTTTGCATTGGCATCTTGTTCTACATGAAAATGGAGAGTTGTGTGTGTTTTTCTCTCATTCTCTTCCTATTCAGAGAAACAATGGATGGTCCTATATCGTATGTATCAGATTTCACCTTTCATATCAAATCTCAAGAAAAACAGCTTCCATTAGTCTGAAGACACTTCTGTTCTACTCTGAAGAGATAATCTGCCTACCAAAATATAGCATGGCCACTGTAATTCATGTAATTTGGTAGAAAACACATCTTAGAAAAGGCCCCTGTGTAAAAAAGAAATAATGATATGGTAAAGCATTAAAAATTCTTACTTTTTTCCTGTGGAGTTTCAGAATCACCTATCTGTTCTTGTTTTTTNTTTTTTTTTTTTTTTTTTTTTTTTTTTTTTTTTTTTTTTTTTTTTTTAAGATTCACTTATTCATTCGAGAGAGGGAGAGAAGAGAGAGAGTGTGCATGACTGGGGAGAGGGACAGAGGGAGACAGTCTCCATCAGATGCCCTACTGAGCACAGAGCCCATGCGGGGCTCAATCTCAGGGTCCCGAGATCAGACCTGAGCTGAAACCAAGAGTCAGACATTCAACCGACTGAGCCACCCAGGAGCCCCAGTATTCTTGTTTTTTAAGTTGATAGAGTTCCGTTCCATTTCCTGCTCTCTCTCAAATTAACCTTAGAAAAGACTAGTTCTCTTTTTAAAAAATATTTTCATCTTTGTTGGTATATAGCTGACAAGTACAAATTATATATATTTAAGGTTTTCAGCTTGATGTCTTGATATACAAATACATTGAGAAATGATCACCATGACCAAATTAGTTGACATATCTATCACCTCACATAGTTAATTTCTTCCCATCTTTCTTTCCTTTCTTCCTTTATGATAACATTCAAGATCTACCCTCTTAGTAAATATCAAATATACAGTTCAGTATTATTAACTAGCATGACCACGCTGTGGACTCATCTCCAGAACTACTTTACCTTGCATAACTAAAACTTTGTACCCTTTGATCAACATCTCCCCATTCCCCCTTCCTGTCAGCCACTGGAAACCACATTCTACTCTCTGCTTTTATGAGTTTGACTCTCTTAGATTGGACATACAAGTGAGATTATGCAGCGTTTGTGTCTGGCTTATGTCACTTAGCATAATGTCCTCCAAATTCATCCATCCATGTTATCACAAATGGCAGGATTTCCTTCTTTTAATTAAAGCCTGAATAATATTCCATTATATATATTTGTATAATACATTTTCTCCTGTATTTGGGAGCTGGGGATTAGTTTTCCTGGACAATTGAATATAAAACTGTTGAATGTGAGCTACTCTTTCCACTGAGATGCTGTCTCGTGTGTGGGAATTTCAAAGTGGGTTCAGGATAGAAATTCCTCCCAATAAACTGGCTAGCCAAGTAACCGAATTCTATCAGTTTGCAAGAGTGTAGCATGTCTTTGCAGACACTTCATGGCTGCTCACTGCTTCAGAAAAATCTGTGCAATGGGAAAGTTCAGTGTAAGTTTATTTCGTTTGTATATATGCATCTGTATCTTTTACCCCACAATGATGATTTTAGTAATAACAATGCTGATGTACAGAGAGGAGTTCTAAAACTTGAATGTGCATAGATATCACTTGGGGAATCTTGTTAAATACAGAATTTGCTTCAGTATATTTCAGGGATGGCCTAAGATTCTGCCTTTTTAATAAGCACCCACATGGTGCTGATGCTGCTCATTCCAGGACCACACTTCGAGTAGTAAGGGCATAGAGCTTATCACTTTGATGTGGAATTCTCCAAGAGCTGTGCAGAGTGGGTATTAACCCCTTCTACAGATGAGAAAATAGAGGTTAAGAGAAAGTATCTGGCACTGTCATATGGTTGTAAGTCCTCTGAATCAGCATTTTTTTTTTGCTATCCTTCAACTGTATTCCTCTAATTTATCTCTTGAATTACTATTTTTTTTAAACTTGTGTTAAGGTTTTAAAATTTTGATGGGCTTGAAACATGTCCAGTCCCTCAGATAGGACAGCCCCACTCTATTCTGTGTATCTGACCACAATACAGCTTCATGATGACATACTCGCAGAACATGACATCACACAAGGCCAGAGAACTGAGCTATAGATAAGATTTTCTGCTAAAGAGGAGTTTGAGTTTGGGAATCTCTCATTACTTTTGTAGAAGAGGTTCTACTTCAGGTTTTTAATGTGCCACTAAGTAATGCCTATGAGCTTTTAAGCACAGCTATTAGTGGGTGCTACCTGCAGAGAGTCTAGCCAATTGTTATGGGGTTGGTCTTGGCATTAAAGGGTGAGGTACACCGGGTGATTCCAGTATGAAATGGAGCCTGAGAACTGTTGTTTTAAAAGAAGTAATACTTAGGCACCTACTTACCCAGAACAATGAAATAACAATTTCTGGGTAGAACTCAAACATGGATAATTTTTTAAAGCTCCTTGATGATTTCAACGTGGAGCTTGTTTAAAAATCACTGCCCCAACTCATTATCTTTGAGGTGTATGTTGTGGTGGAAAGGGAGCTATTTTTCCTCCCAAGGTGAATGAAAATTATCATGAGGATGGGGGGGGGGCGTAGCTTTGGTTAAAATGATAATAGTTCTGGAAACTGAAGCAACAAGGAAAGGCCATCAGTAAGACGAAAGCAGTTTGTGCATGTTTTAACTCTGTGGTTTCTCAACAAAAATGCATCGACTCTGAGTTCGTCCCATTTGTACTAATCTTAATGCATTGTTTGTGTTGCATTTCTTTCCTAATGCATGTCATAAAATTGAGGATTTAAAGGTAAAGAAGTTTTGAGATCTTGTGTTAGGTAAATTGTTAGAATTCATTACATCCTCGATTTTATCTTTCACATTTCCCCCTATAATTTTTTCTCTGTATGCAAGGTCATGCAGTTTTGTCATGTGAGCTATGTTAGCCTCATAGATCTTGGTTTCTTATCAGGTTCAATGCCATGTCCTTCAATAAAAAAGAGCAATTATGTCAAATTCGTGATGTACTTTTCTTAGACAAAAATGGGATATGACTAACATTCATTTACCAAGTTTATCTAGATTGTGGTACAAAAAATCTACAAGGCTATTTTCTATAGTACAATGAAAATTTTGTTTGTTTCCACATGGAAAGTAGCCTCAAATTTACGAACCTATCACTTCTTTCTAGAAAGGCATTGAGCTTTAAGTTTGTCTTTTCGCAATGTATTTAGGGAGAAATTTAGTTCCTACCAAGATAAAGGTAAAAATCAAAGTATAGCAGTGAGCTTTCAGGTAGTCAGTCGCTTAGCTTATTATATTCTGGACAGACTCAACACCATGTAAAATAATGGATTTAAAATGGATTTAAAACAACAGTAATATATAATATATATATATATATATATTTTTTTTTAAGCAGTGTACTCTCATGAGGTTAGCTAGTTGATTATTGGCAAGCAAGCAATAAATAACTCTCTCTCATTCAGTCTCTCGCCCTTACCAAGACCCTCTATTCGGAGTTAAGATTTAAACCTCTGTGTCTCTCAAAGAACTGAAGCGGGGAGAGGACAAAGGAGTTCTTCCAAATGATGGATGATGATGATTTATTGCTAAAGGCAGATTTCACTGTGACATTGTCTCATAACAAAGTGGTGCTGACAAAAAATAAAGAACTATTAAAAAAATGTGAAGGGCCTCCATGGTGAACCATGAGATGCTAAGGGCCCTTACAAGGTTGTGCCATATTGACAGGTGTATTTCTTCAATTCTTGTCAACCTCTCCTAATTTGTCTCTTCTAGAACTTCCCTCCTCCTGCTCTGTTTAAGCTTTCTTTCAGTTCTTGCAATGATAGTATGTACTTTCTGGCCTCTAACCTTTTTGTGGATGTTGCTCCCTTTGCTTAGATCAGTGATCCTCAAACTGTTCTCAGAATCCCTTAATACACTGAAAAATTGAGAACCACCAACAGCTTTTGTTGACATAGGTTATATTATTCTATCACATTAGAAACTGAAGCTGAGAACATTTTAAATGATTAATTTTCTAATATGATAAAACATTTTTATTACAAATAACATTTTTGTGAAAAGTAAACTATCTTTTAAAACAAAGAATTAGTGAAAGGAGTTAACATTGTTGTTGTTTTTTCCCCCCACATCTTTTTAATGTCTGTCTTAATAGAAGATGGGTGGATTCTTACTTATGCTTCTGGATTCAGTCTTTTGCAATATGTTGTTTTGCTTGAAATATGTGAACAAAATCCAGCCTCAGACATATATATGTTTGGAAAACGAGATGTATTTTAGTAGCCTTTTTAGATAATTGTGAATATTCTTCTTTCCCACTACAGTAAAATTCAGCAGCAGTTTCTTACAGCTTAGATGGGCTGTGGTTACAAGACTAGTTCATAGTAAAAATTAAGATACTAATCATAAATTTACTTTCACTTCTTGGAAAGAACAAAGAAAGCACTGCTAAACATTCTCCCAGATCACCTAACATGAGCCAAAATCCTGTAATGAGTCCTTTCTGAAACCCTCTTACTGAGATCTCCCCCATGGTTCTCAGGAGTATGTTTTCTCTTTTGGTGCAATTAGTCAACCAATGACTGCTTGTTTGACCCCAGGGGTATTACCTGTGGTCTTGGGCTGGAAAGAATCAACAATGATTTTTATGGTCCCATGTGAGTAGGGTTTCAAGGTCTGTTTAGGCAGGTAGGTAAAACAATCGAACCCATTTTCAAGAGATTGCTGTAAAGATGGAACAGCCACAGTCCTACTTTGAGGATTGGTGTTATTCTGACAATACATCTACCTTAAGTCCTTTGGGTTTCTTTTTAGAAGACTCTGATAGCCAGTAATTGATACTAAAAATAGTGTTGGATTTTAGTATGTGCATCTGGGCTTTGTGAATTTGTATGCAGAGTCAGACTTCCTGAATTCAAATTACAGCTCCACTAAGTTATCAGTTGTGTGATCAGGTGTGCTTTATTTATGGTCTCTGTGTTCAGTTGCCTCACTTGTAAAATGGGGATAATAATAGCACCCACCTCATAAGCTTGTTATGTTCACAAGAGTTTGTGTTCACTTTAACTCCTGTCCTTGGGTACTATGTGTATTTGTTAAATAAATAGTTTCTTAAATAATAGAACCTGAATACTTTACATAAAGTGGGTGAAGATCTGAATTTTTGTACTACAATTAGCTAAGCTCTTTGATGTTGGTAGTATCATAAACTTTACCTGGATTGATATGTAATGTGAACAAAGAGCTTCCAAGAGAAATTAATTATAATCTGAATGCACGAGTTTTTACCAAAATGTTAGACAAGTGCAGAAGAGGCTTAGAAAAGTACAGTAAAAATTATAGGAATCCATAGAAATGATCTCACATGAACTTTTGTGGGAAAGCACCTCATTACAGCTGTTATCAATGAAATGTTTTAATATATGAGGAAAACTGTTCATAAAGGACCCTAGTTACCAGAATTTTAACTAATACTGAAATTATTGGAAGTATAAGATTCAAACTTAGTTCTTTTCTAAGCCCTATGTACAATTTATAAATTTTATTCTATTTATAAATCTATGGGATAGGAGCAATCACCCATTTGTTATTTATGTTCATTAACTTATAAATTTAACAGATTAAGTTCCATTGTACAAATAATACTATCTATAATATTTCAAAAAGTATATCTGATTTTCTTAACACTATAAAGATCAGACTTACACATCTAAAAAGAATATTCTTAGCTATTTCGATACAACTTAAATTTTGCCTAAATTTATAAATTAATATCATATTATATTTAATATTAAAATTACTATTTACAAATTGATCAATCTCCTTTTATGACTTGCAAAGTAAAATCACATCTATAATATCAGTTTTAAAAGTTTAGGTAAAACTACATGTCTAATAAATCAGTAGAGGGTCCACATAGCATAGCGGGTAATAGTATGAACTCTGGCTTTACTATCTTAGGTTTAAACCCCAGATTTGCCACTTACTACCTATATAACCTTGAGTGAATTACTTCTCTGCTTCTATTTTCTCACCTATATAATGCATTATTTTAGTGTTATGAGTAGTAAATAGTTCAATATATCTAAAAACTCAAAGGAGTACCTGTTACATAGAATTATATATGGTTTATTAAAATAAATACATAAAATTTCTCTAAAACATCAAATTATTTTAATCATTTAAAAACTTAAAATACTATTTGATGATTGCAGAACTTATTTCTAAAATTCACCCCAAATTGATAATAAAATAGATTTGATTTACCAATTTCTACCCTTATTTTCAAACTGGTTTCGTTCTTACAGCTAAGGCTCTGCTTGCTTTGTCAACAGAGAGCTGAATGCCTATAATTACAGCTGAGACTCATTTTATCAATCCAGTAAATTTGGCTCCAATCCAATTTTCAACTTCGATCTCTTTTTTAATCTTGATTCCAAATTTTAATTGCCTGAACAGAAAGGATTGGATTTTTTTATCCCCTACCATACACTTTAATTTATTCACTATTTGGATTAAATGAATCTCATTATTGCCTGATGTAATGTTTCATGTTTTTTCATTTTTTCTTTTGGTACTGTGTAAAGTTCTATCATTTTCTTGACAGCTTTCTTAATTCTTCTGCTCCCTCTTTTTATTTATTCCTGGCTAAGGCATGAAGGAAACAAATTACACTTTTTAATCTCTGCCCATTGGCAACCTTGCATTATTGGACCTCTCTTAAAGCTTTCTAGCTGTCCTGCTTGCTTCCTTCAACTGGAATACCTTGGGCCATGTGCTTCCCTGTCTTGCAACACTTTATCAAAATCTGAAAGAAGTAGCTAACGTCTTCCATCCTCCTGACATCTCCTATCCAGCCCCCTGAAATTCCTATCTTTAGTCCTGCTGTCTGAGTCTCAAAACACAGCAGATGGTTGCTTAATCATACAACTTCTCTATTTAGAGTAGCAAGAACTGAAATTATCTTAGCCCTCAGTGTAAGAAATCCTCACCATTTCTCATTTGGTCTCCACACATTTTCACCATTTAGCATACGATGCTTGTGATGCTTGCTTCCAAGGACCAATTTCATTATTGGTTAGGACTCTTGGTTGCAAGCAACAGAGGATTACTCTGGTTAACATGAATCTGAAAGAGGAGACTGGGGTTATTGGAGAAAAACAGGGATAACCAATAGAATCAAAGAGTGGAACAATTTTGTCATGGGGAAGAATAGAACCAGCTGGACTTTGTAGATCTCTGTAGTGTTCTGACATTTTGATGACAGAGCTTGAAAATTTTTTCATTAATTATCTAAACCCAAGTCTACTTGCAAAGTACTCTTTAGAACTCTAACAATCTTTTTCAAAATGCAGTGAGTGTACCTGGTCTGAAAAACTCTTTCATTTTACAGATAAGAAAACTGATCCAGAGGGTTTAAATAATTTGATTATAGTAAATATAATAAAGTTCCTTTGGCACTTAGGACTATTCAAAGGGATTTATTTACTTAAGAGTCAATTAACTCCTAAAGCATTCCTAAGAGTAAATATGATCAACGTGACATTGTACTAGGGTGCATTGTTAGTTCCTTTGTTGTATCACTAAATGTGAAACCGTGGTCTTTATATTTCTTCATTCTTTATACCTTTCTCAGCTCTTCTTCTTTATCTATAACAATACCAAGATTATGTATGGATTAGTTGTCTAGAGCCAAATCAGTAACACTGAGGACATATGAGAACTGACTGCCTGATGTGACAATATAAAAAATATGATTTTATCCCCAAAGGTATTCTAATTCATTTTGTCTAGTGGCTTGTTAAAATGAGATCCCTCTGAAAAGATTAGCTCTTTGTATTTATCCAACAAGGATTTACTGACCACATACCTTGTGTAAGGTACATAACAATTTGGGGTGCATTAATAAACAAAACATAAAAGAAAAGATAAAATATCTGTGGCTTTATGGAATTTATATTCTAGTTGGAGAATAGATGATAAACATACAATAATAAATTATGCAGCATAATAGCTGATACTAAGCATAGGAAATAAAGTGGGATAAAGGAATCAGAAATTGGAGAGAAGGGTTCAAATTTTAAATAGAGTAGTTAGGAAAGTCCTCATTAAAAAGATGACATTTGAACAAAGACTCAAAGGAGGTGAGGGACTCTTTCATGTGGCTATTTAGTGAAAAAACATTAGACTGTATTTGGATTTATTTTGAATTTTTTAATTGAACTTTATCGAGGTATAATTTACATATAATAAAATGCACCCATTGTAATTTTAGAGTTTGATGAGTTTTAATAAATGTATATTTCATGTTACCACCTTCAAAAACAAAATACAGAACATTTCTGTCACCTCCAAAATTTCTCTATGCTCCATTCCAGTCAACCCCCACCTTTCACCACTAGTCCCAGATAATCACTGATCTTTTTTTTTAACCTATAATTTAGATTTATCTGCCTAGAGTTTTATAAAAAATGAAATTAAACAATAGTATGTCTTTGTGTTGGCCTTTATTCGCTCAGCATACATTTTTTGTGGTTCAGCTTTGTTGCTGTATGTCTTAGCAGTTCATTTTCTTTCATCCTCATGTAGCATCCCACTGCATGAATAGTTTGCACAGTTTGTATTCCTGTTTACTGGTTGGTGGACATTTGGGTTGTTTCTATTTTTCCACTATTGCATATAAGACTGCTATGGATGTTCAAAACAGGACTTAGTGTGGACATATATTTTCATTTCTCTTAGGTATACAAGTGTGTGTTTATTTGAAAAAAAAAAGATATTGCTGGGTTATGGACATTGGGAAGGGTTTGTGCTATGGTGAGTGCTGTGAAAGGTGTAAGCCTGATGATTGACACACCTGTACCCCTGGGGCAAAAAAAAAAAAAAAGATATCAAGTTGTTTCCAAAGTGTGGGCCCCATTTTCTACTCCTGCCATTAATGTGTAAGATTTCCAACAGCTCCATATCCTTGCTAACATTAGGCAATGTCAATCCTAAAAAATTTTAGCCACTTGAGTGCGTGCGTAGTGGTATCTCATTACAGTTTTCATTTGTATTTTCTTGATGACTAATGAGGTTAGTCACTTGTGAACATTTTCCTGTGGTGTGTTTGTTCAAATATTTTTTTCTGTTTTTAAAATCAATAGTCTGTCTTGATATTACTGAGTCGTAGGAAGTTTTTCTGTATTCTGGATATAAATCCTTCGGTATTTGTACGTATTGTCACTATTTTCTCCCAGGCTGTGGCTTGCCCTTTTTTTTTTTTTTTTCCAAATGGATAACATACTGTAGATGACGAAGGCTCCCAGATATCAAGGGAACATGAAATAATTTGGATTAAGCAGGAAATGTTAAAGGTGGATATGAAATGAGTGAATTTTGTATGCCATTCATAATTTTGTACAGTCTAAAACTATTTCTTAAAGTAAATCCCTTTCATTTACCATCTAGCACTTGATTATATTTTTTTCATGTAACTTTTTGCCTTGGCTTTTCACATGTGTACATCTTTTCTTAGCCAGATGTTTCTTTCCTTAGCTAGATTATAAGTCATCTTTCTTTTATTGTAAGTTTCATGTCCTTCTGTGTCCACCATGGCAACTTTGGGCTCACTAGATTTTTAAGAACGTATTTATTCATTTGATTAGACTTGGATTCTAAAGCGTAAGTTTTATAAGTATTTGGTGGATTTGTGATTATTTTGGTGGTTTTCCTCATGTGTGTTAGGGTTCTCCAGAGAAACAGAACCAACAGGATGCATATATTCATAGAAAGAGATTTATTATGAGGAATTGGCTCACATGGTTATGGAAGCTGAGAAGTCTCAAGATCTGCAGTTGGCAAACTAGAGACCCAGGAGAGCCAGTGGTATAGTTCCAGTCTGAGTGTGAAGGCCTGAGAACCAGGAGAGCTAATATAAATTTCAGCTGGAAAGCCCGCAAACCCAAGGCCCAGAAGAGCTGATGTTTCAGTTTGAGTTAGAAGGCAGGAGAAACCAGATGTCCTTGCTCTAAGGCATTCAGTTGGGAGGAGTTCTCTCTTCCTATAGAAAGTATCAGCCTTCAAGTGATTAGATGAGGCTCACCCACACTGAGGAGAGCAATTTGCTTTACTGAGTCTACCAATTCAAATGTTAGTCTCACCCCAAAACACCTTCACAGACACAGACTATTTGACCAAATATCTAGGCACCCTGTGGCCCAGCCAAACTGACACATAAAACCAGCAACCATGGTAGAAGGAAGCTAAAATGGAAAAAAAAAAAAATTCTTCTCAATTTACAACAGGGTATGGAAAAACTAAGTAGGCAAATTTCAGTCATGTGAAGGAAAGATATAGCTATCTAAACATTTATACTTGGTACCTACTTAAATAAGTATATACTGAATTACTAGATATTTGAAATGAATAAATGCCCACTTGTACTACCAACAACTGTTCACGGATGCTTTACTACTTTTTATGTTCACATATTTTAAAATGTGTTTTAGAACTATATTGTTGAATAAGTTTTCCAGATAGCTTGAAATATTCAGATGCCAATTCATAACCACCCAAAGTTAGGGAAAGGTATATTCCTCATTCAATCACTGGGTTCCTAATATTTCCTAAGTTTCATAGAACATAAAAGAGTACATAGTTAGAGAAAGAAGGAAGTCAGGTATTTCCAGTTTCCATGAGGTACCATGCTGTTGTCAGACTAACTCATTGGCAAAAACTTTGGTTGAGGATACATAAAAATCCCATCTCCTCCTTAAACAACCAAAGACTAGGCATGACTCAGATTGTATCAGAAGCACTCCTTGCTTTGGCATTTCAGGGACTTAGTATGATGAGCTGGGGCAAGCTGGGGGGTGGGGTGGGAAGATTGCCCAAGTAAGACATCCCTCCCTAAACCTACCATCCTTATCAGAGACATTGGTTCATGCCAACAGAGGGGAAGCAGGATAGCCTAATGGGATGGAAACATTTGGAAGGAACAAGAGCTAGTAAATTTGTAGGTAGCATTTGTAAATAACATTGCCTACATTCTTGTTGACAGAACAGTATGTCTTTTGGAATAGCTTCAGACGGCCAAACAAGGAATGGTTGGGTTTAAATGAGAACTGCAAGTCCAGGCGGGATATGGTTTCACTTTGTAACATTTCAAGTTCTTTGGCACTGGCTTCACTGCTGTGGGGAGGAGTCTACACAGTCCTTCACGTCACAGTTTTCTCTTAGCTTGACAGAACTTCTATTGCACCAGGCACATAAAACCCCAGAGGGATTCATTTGGATTTAGGCTTTGGGTGGGAACTGGGTTAAATTGTGTTCCCAGCTCATGTTCTACAAATCATGTTTTTAAAGCAAATGAAAAACACCCATCCCCTGAAGTCTGACATACAACTGGGTTTTACTTCACCTGGTGAGACTGGATTTTCAAGCAAGGAGTCTAGAGGCCACTTATGGCTAAACTTAACACTCACTTCAAGTTGTAGGAGAAATCCCAACAGAGTAAGAATGTTCAGTGAGACCATCAGCACGCTTATCAGAGTGCAGTTCCTGTTTGACTTTTTTGAAGGATGGGTAAGATTTCTTCTTGGAGAGGGTAAAATTGAATGGTTTTCTTCCATTAATAAAATACTTTCAACAAGAGGATTTTTATTCCTTAAGCCAGGGGGATTCAGTGATATTTACCTACCCCTCACGGGCATCACATGTTCACATGAATTCAATTTACTTAGAGCTCTAGCCATTTGGTAAAAGAAAAGAATTTCTTTTGAGGAGATTTTCACAGGACATAGAATCTTCCCAATTAGCATATAGTTTTTTACATCATTATAAATTTGGATATAAATTTTATATCTATTTTTTATGCATATTTAGTGTTTCTATGGATAAGTTTAGGATGAATCCTCTTTTTTGAAGAATTTAAGATCACTCAGTTCCATGTCACTAAGGTAGAAATTCATTTTTGTGCCCTCATTCAATATAATATTCAAAACAATGTTGTATTTTCATTTGATAATATGTAATGCTTTGAATAAGATAATATCGTGTAATAATATCTTAAAAATGTAACATCCATATGTTGCCGTTCTCCTATTCATACATTTTTCCTGTCTGGAAAGAGTGGCATGGAAAAGGTAGTAGACACTTTTTCACTTGAAGTGCACATCTAGGATTGACTACTGGTGGTACTTCAGGCATTTTCACAGCATGTTTTCTTCCTGGGAATAATGAAGTTAGCTTTGGGATTTGGACAAGTTACCAAGAATTCTGAGAATCTGAATTCTAAAAGTAGTTGTTTCCGTTCAGAGGTCATGTGGCCTGGTCAGAGAAAGGGCAGTGTTGGGGCAAGTGACTATTCGTCATGATATCTGTCTGAGAATGGCTGCTGCTTTCTATAATCTGCAGGGTGGAGAATGCTTCTTCCCAACTGCCTCACCCCATTCTGCCTCCTCAGGAAACATCTGCTGTAGGGGCCTGTAGTCCCTGTTGGGGGCAAGAACTTAAAGATTGGTAGGATTGGTTGCTGCTCTTCTTTTGGCTGCTGGCAGGGCTAGCTATGTTTGGAAGTTGACTGTGATTAATTTTTTTTGTAAGGGATGATGGTCCCTCATCAAAGGCCAGTCTTGTTTTCAGGCATTCTTGGGTCGTGTTTATGGTAATCATATTATTCAAACTGGGACACTTTTGAGAGAGAAAGTGGTGCTCTTAATAATTATCCTAGTGCCCGTGGAAAATAGGACTGTCCCAGGCCAACGAGGGTGAACATCCACTCCAGCTGTAATGGTGTAGAGGTGGTTTCACAGGGGCACTCACAGTGAGAAAGATTGACAAGGAGAGAGATGAGCTCTGTCATAAGGTGAACTAGGTGATGGATTAATGGCGTGCACATGCAACAGCCTTATAAATCACAGGCCACCAGCAGCAATGCAGGAGGGATCATTGCTTGCCACTCACCCCAGCTTGGTTTAAGTAAGCCAGGATTTGTTCAGTTTTGTGTCACAGATCCTTTTTGAAATCTGATGAAAGCTAACAAAATGCTCTCCAGAAGAATACACTTACAGGTGAAATGTTGCATGCAGTTCCAGGGAAGCCTCACTTTCCAGGAAGCCACCTGTGAAAATAAGGACCCTAGGTTTATCAGCCCTTTCAGGAAGGCATAAACTGCACAATAGACCTTTATTACTTTTTCAAAGGTGTTATAATTTAGGAGCATGTAACTTGTGGAATCTATTGTAATAGACATGATCAAAAACCACCGTGAAACCTTAAGTTCAGGTTTCTGAATAAGCATCCCTGACTGATTTTGAACCAACTGGGGGACTGTAAAGTAATTCGTATGATCCGAATTCAGCATGCTCTGATCCCAAGGAAATTCTTTCACCAGAGGTGTTAATTTTTGTCAGTGATGATAACTTGGTGGTATTCTGTAGTTGATGTGGGATTTTATAAGGAGTGTTAGAGCACTAGTAAAAAAAAAAATACTAGCATTGCCTAGTGCTTTGTACCAAGTATGCATCCAAAGACTACATGCATATGTCAATTGTCCTACATCTAATCCTTGGGGAAATGTGTTTTAAATTCTGTTTCCATTTTACAGATGAGGAAATTGAAACTTAGAGAAGCAAAATAACTTCCTCACACAGTATCGTATTAGCCCAGGATGTCTGACTCTAAAACTTAGGTTCTCACCTTTTATAAAATGTAGGCCATGATTCATAGTATCCTGCTTTCTTGTGCTGATGTATTATAGTCTTGTATACAAGCAGGAGAAAACATGGCAACACAGGCTAAGGAAAAATGGTCTACGGCAGGACACAATTTGCCTCACACTTCATGTTAGAAGTGCCTTAGGAGGAAAGTGACAAGAATTTTTAAGAGTCCAAGGGTAGTTTTGATAAAAAGAAAATGAAAATGAAGATGTGGCGAGATATATAGGTAAAAATTGTTCCTCCGGCTGGCCTTTAGGGAACATGGATTCCAGTTAGCTTTCACCTTGATTCCTTACATCTTTTCCTCACTCTTGCTTCTTTCTTTCTATAGGGCCATATTCAATGGCTTTCCATCCCACCCAGAACTTCTATCCCTTTCCCTATATATTTAAAGAAATTACAAATTGTTTTGGGGCATCTCAAAACCCTCCAACCATTGCCTTCAGAAAAATGGAATAACCCTCAATTTAAGGAATCAACAGGAGGATGGATAAACTATAACATATGCATACAATTGAAACCTATACATTAGAAAAGATAAATGAATTATATTAATATGAATGCCTCGTATAAAGAGTTGAGCAGATCAAGAAGAATATGTGGAGCATGATATAATTTAGTATTGTGTATCATTAGGGATACATACATATGTAGTAAAATGATAAAGAAATGCATAACAATGGTAAACACTCAATTCAAGGTAGTGGTTATTTTTGGAGCAAGGAATATAGAGAAATGTTCATGGAGTGGTACACAGCTGGCTTCAATTCTAGTGTCTTCAGCCAAAGGGCGTGATGGACAGTCCAGGACGGAGGAGTCATCCAAGAACTATCAGTTGTCGATACTTCTAGCTGCTGGGAGAATGGGTGTTTCTATCCTGTAGTTGAGATCTGGGTGGGCTCCACAGCACCATAGCTTCCTAAATCATTGCTTCTTAAACATGCCTGCACATTAGAATCACTTGGGGAGATTTGTAAATTCCCAGAACTCAGTCTGCATGCCAGACCATTTAAATCATCATACTTTCTGAAAGTGGAGCCCAGGTGTTAGCACTCCAAACTCCTCATGGGATTCCAGTGTGTAGCCACAGCCTAGTTGAAGAAACACTGCGTTTTAGTACATCCCTCCACTTATCCAGGTATTTTTAAATTCTTGCAGGAAGGTCTTATTATCTACAGAGCTCTGCTCTTAAATTTATTTCTCTCATCTTCTTTTGCTTATTTAAAATGCTACTTTTAAAATCTCATTTTCGGGCTCCCAGGTGGCTCAGTTGGTTAAGTGACTGCCTTCAGCTCAGGTCATGATCCCAGAGTCCCGGGATTGAGTCCTGCTCTGGCTCCCAGCTTCATGGGGTTCTGCTTCTCCCTCTGACCAAATCCCCTTTCATGCTCTCACTTTCTCTCTGTCTCAAATAAATAAATAAATAATCTTTANTGCCTTCAGCTCAGGTCATGATCCCAGAGTCCCGGGATTGAGTCCTGCTCTGGCTCCCAGCTCCGTGGGGTTCTGCTTCTCCCTCTGACCTAATCCCCTTTCATGCTCTCACTTTCTCTCTGTCTCAAATAAATAAATAATCTTTTAAAAAATTTTTTTAAATTTCATTTTCTAGTGTTGCTAGTGGATAGAAATAAGACTAATCTTTTTTTTTAAATCTACCTTATGTTCATCAACCTTGATATATTTTTTAAATCATCACATATTACCTATGTTCTCTTTTGCAGGTGTCTATGTAAATAATTAAGTAGTATGTGGATAACAATTGTTTCTTTTCAATCTTTATCCCTTTAAACAATTTTCTGTCTTACTGTGATTGCTTAGACCTCAAAAGCCATGCAGATTAAAAGTGATGATAGCAGGAATTTACTCATTCTTGGATTTAAAGGGAAGGGTTTTAAAGGTTCATTATTAAGTATAATATTTATTGTAGGCTTTTTGTATATCCTCTTCATTGGGTAATGAAGTTCTCATTCTTGATTTTTTATAAAAGTTTTATCATTAATTGGTATAAAATTGACTGAGTTCTTTTCCTACCCATGTGATTATCTAAATGTTCTTTAATCTGTTAATGTGATGAATGACATTTTCTGTTGTTAAATTTTTCTTACATTCATAGAACAAATCCAACATGTTTCAATTCTGTTCATAAGTGAATTTAGTGTAAAGCTTCCTTTTCATACTATGATATTGGTATTAAGGTTATACTATCCTCAAAATAAATGTTACTAGCATGTTTCTTCTTTGGTATAGTTTGTGAAGTCTGTAACAATCTTTTCCTTTATTATTTAGTAGAATTCATCTGTAATATAGTCTGAGATGCTTTGGACTACCTGGGTAGGTTTTTAACTACTAATACAATTTCTTTAGTGTGTTAAAGACTATTTATGTTTTCTATTTCTTCTTGAGGGAGTTATACTATGTATATTTGTAGGAAATTGCCATTTTATTTCAATCATTAAGCTATTGACATAATAATGATTATTATATCCCATTCTGAATTTAGGGCTCCATAATTACTCCAGTATAATTTATTTGTCCTTTTTCTGTTTTTTTTTTCCCCTTTTTTGGGGGGGGGGCAGGGGGAATGTATAAATTGGCTTCTTCTCATGTTAAGGACTATGCATATATTTGTATTCAAATACTCATCCAAAGGAAACATTTGGATTTGACTAGTGCTCTTCTGTAAACAAGTAAGGTAAATTCCAATAAGAGGCATAGCAGTCATATTTTGAAAAAGAGGTACATTAAACTCAAGACGTGTTAAGACGTGTCCATTCTGCTTATAAATAGGACCGCTTTGTGGTCATATACTGCCCAAGGTTTTCTGTTGTTCTTGTTAACAATTTAAAATTTTTAAAACATGGAAAACCAATAAATTTAAAGTGCACAACCTGATTATTCATTCGTTTATTCAACAAGTATTCATTAGACACATACTGTGTATCAGGTATGATCTGAGACATGCCACATTTCTAGGCACTGCCATTCTCCTGGCCTACAATGCATAATGCCCTTGTATTGTGCTATTTCTAGAGATCTTTAAAAAAAAAAAAAGAAAAAAGTGATCATAAGGGCCAAAATAAGCAATAGGATGAAAACACTGCATCAAATAGTTGATGGAAACTAAAACATTGGGCTTCCTCTCTGCCTCTCTTCAACCTAAGTCCTTGTGACAGGAGTATATTTAGGTATGTTACTCTCCTGGTGCTATTGTTTATGTCGGATTGATGTCACCCAGTGAGGGGATCATTTGCTTCATACCATTTAAATTGCTGGTGGAATTTGAGTAACACATATTTCTTTAACTGAGATTTTTTTTATTTCATTACTGTCATTTTTAATATTTTCTGAGACAGATTTGGTTGCATAGTTATGTCCACTCACATAAGGCAAAACATTTTGGTTTTCAGAATGCATAGTCCACAATGGTATTGCCAAAATCTAAGAGTCAATGACCAGTTAGATGAGAACCATTTTACAATTTTCAGTTTCAACCTGTTGTAAATTTCTTTCCTAGGGGGCAAAATTCGGTTCTCTTATTGTACTTTGATTGAATATAGATATTAATTATCATTCTCCATTATCAATATAAAATTATCCGAATATGCTTTGAAGACCATTCCTATTTCAGTACCTATTTAAATTTGCCTTTAATACTATTTATGGGATCTCATAAGGGGATCAGAGTGGTTTCGATCTATTCATCCCAATACAATTGAGTAATTCAAATACTTTCATTAGTAAGTGAGATGCCTCATCGATGATTCATTTGAAAGAGGGGACAATATAAAGTTTATAAAAATTCCCAAGGAAATTTATTCAGCCTGACTATTAGAAATATTTTTGGAGTATCCACAGTGTGTTAAACACAATCCTAGCCACTGAAGGAAGATACATCATTGAGCAGAATAGTTTCTGCCCTCTTGGAATTATATTATATTGGTAGACTTTTATCAGGAAATTCCACTGTAAGATTTATGGTAAGTTTAAAACAGATGCCCATAGAGCATGGAGGAGATACACAAAACCCAGACTTAGAGATTAAGAGAAAGCTTCCTGAAATAATTTACCTCTCTGCTGAAACCTGACTAACTGCATTCAGTAAAGAGCTGTCAAGGTCGTGTTGTGGAGTTTAGGAGTTCTAAGCAGCAGCAACAACAAACAAAATGTGAAGTGGGATGGGGTTATATGAAACAGGGCAAGTTAAAGGAATTTGATTTTTATTAGCTGGATTGTAGCTGGTGGGAAGACCCTCTGCAGTGATTATTAACGGACAGGGCCCAATTAAACTTATCTACTAGATGTATTGAAGTTTTTGGACATGATTTGTCATTGTTTTATATCATTTTCTTATATATTGTAATGCTTTTAGTACATGCATAGAATTTGATTACCACCCTATACAGCTCTGTCCTACTTGGGACCAAATATTACATGCATAAAAAGAGCAAAAGGAGGTATTTGGAGAACTGTGATGGCTATTAGTGGTCTGTCTAGTAAAAACAGGCACCACATTTAGTATAAGAAAAACCCATTTTAACCTCTTTCAGTTCCAAGTTACAGAAATCATACAAACTAGCTTCAGTCAAAACAGAATATATTATAAAAATACTGGTGTAACTCCATAAAAACCAAGGACAGAAGTACGAGAACTTTTACTTCATCAATAAATGGGACGGGGACTCTCTCACCCTCTTTCTTCTTCACTTTTATTTTTGTATTCTTTTTTCTGGCTCAGAATAACATTCCCTATTCTGTTGAAGTCACAGATGCTTAAGCTCCAGAGCTAAGCATATTGAAGACTTGTCAGAGAGAAACTTTCTTGGCTTATGTCCAAAGAATCCTGAGAGAGAACCCTTTGGCTTAGATTGAGTCAAATGTCCATCTTAGGACCAGTCACTTATGGCCACCGAGAATATGGGCTTTTGTTAATGGCTCCACTTAAATCTTTTTCCCACTATTGGACCAATCAATTGTACCCAGGAGTGTGGATTTATGTAAGTCTTGGAAATTCTCGAGGAACCCTGTGCATGAAGTGGAGGGCAGGGTTTTTTTTTTTTTTTAAGAACTTATTGTTTGTGGGGCACCTGGGTGGCTGAGTTGGTTAAGCAACTGTCTTTGCCTCAGATCATGATCCTGGAGTCTCAGGATCGAGTCCCACATCGGGCTCCCTGCTTGGGGGAGGGAATGGGGGGGGTAGTTTGCTTCTCTCTCTGACCTCTCCCCTCTCATGCTCTTTCTCTCTCAATCTCTCTCTCTCTCTCTCTAATAAATAAATAAAATCTTAAAAAAAATTATTGTTTGTGAGAGAGATTGTCCACACACGTAGCAGAGAGCACGTGCCTGAGTGGGGATGGGGCAAAGGGAGAAACTCTCCAGGGGGCTCTGCGCTGAGCTCAAAGTCCTACATCTTAGGACCCTGATCATTACCTGAGCAGATGGAAATCAAGAGAAGAGCACTTAACCCATTGAGCCACCCAGGCACCCCTGGAGGGCAGGACGTTTTTCAAGACAAAGAAAAATCCTAGGCAACTGAAGTACATCTACTACGTTCAAAATTGTGAAAAAATCATTTCATTTCTCTGAATCTCAAGTTTTTCCTCTCTAAGAGTATGCGTTAAACTATTGCTATGGATTCATACTGAATGAAATATTTATAAAGTGTTTAAATGATAAAGTTATATGCAATTATAAAATGTTGCTTAGGTTATTACAATGATTTTTCTAAAATGGGTACTAGAATATAGCTCTTAAGAGCTTCAATTTGTGAAAAGTAGAATAATTTCCCTCTGTTTCTTATGGTTATGGACCAATAAAACAAAACTTCTTTATTGCGTAACAAGAATTAAGGTAGGGGCGCCTGGATGGCTCAGTTGGTTAAGCGGCTGCCTTGGGCTCGGGTCGTGATCCCAGAGTCCTGGGATGGAGTTCTGCATCAGGCTCTCTGCTCAGTGGGGAGCCTGCTTCTCCCTCTTCCTCTGCCTGCTGCTCTGCCTACTTGTGCTCTCTCTCTCTCTCTGTCAAATAAATGAGTAAAATCTTAAAAAAAAAAAAAGAATTAAGGTAGGAGCTTTATACATATTGATCTTCACCAGTCATGTAGTTTTTTTGTTTGTTTGTTTTTAAGATTTTATCTGTTTCTTTGAGAGAGAGCACATAGGCAGACAGCAAGGGAGAGTGAGAAGCAGACTCCCCCTTGAGCAGGGAGCCCAAGGCGGGGCTCCATCCCAGGAACATGTGATCATGACTTAAGCCAAAGGCGGATGCTTAACTGACTGAGCCACCCAGGTGCTCCTAAAGCAGATATTCTTAACAAGTACATTTTAAATTAAAGTGGCTTAAGTTCCCATAACAAATAAGTATCAGATTTAAACTGAGGTCTGAGTGATTCCAAACATAAGGAATGAATGGTAGGCAATTTAGGGAGTCCTCTTAACTCATTGTGTGAATGTATTTTAATAATTTATTGTTCAGCTTTATGGTTTTGGCAGTTGGGTTATTTCTTAATTAGTATTTTTTTAAAAAGTTAAGTTCTATTTTATTATTTTGTTTGGTGATTTGGTGATTGTATTTAAAACCCTATCTTTTATGAAGACATAGGGATTTCATACTATGGACTTGCTAAGAGCTTCTCTACTTGTTTGAGAAATTAAAATCTTAACTCTGAATGATAAACTAGATAGATGTTTGTAAGCAACTGCACATAGAGGGATAAATAATTGTAATATGTCCAGAAACAGTATGATAGTCTTCAGGGTGGTTTCTGGAAAATTCTCAACAGCAGGTCAACATTTCTGGACTTAATAATGGAAAGTACAAGTAATGAGAAATTATAAGAACTTTTGGATTCTGACCCAGCTGAACAGAACACATTTTCTTTTTAAATTTGTGTCAGAAAGGAGGTACCTGGCCCATCTGAGCATGTGTGATTGATTTGGTGGAATTGTGTTCTAAGCATGAATATTAGAGTCTTCTAACCTTTACAAGGCAAAGCTTTTCAATCAGGTGGTAAATACCTAAAAAATATGGTCTTCTACTTTTATGCTCTTAATACAATGAGTTCTTATAAATCCCAAATTCCGTGCAAAGAGATGAATCGCCAGTTCTCTGATAGTTCTCATCACTGGGATATTTTATGACCTTTTCAGCTATTTTTGAAAACACATGGAAAACAGAGTATATTCTTCATGAAGTGGGTGTGATGTTCTCTTCAGTGTCTCAGTATGGTTACTGCTTACCTCTTGACTTCGTGGATGTTTCTGCAGAATGCTTTCCTCTTTGGGCTTGGCTATAGGTCTCTCTTCTGTTAGTCTTAGGCATATACCTCATGGTTCCCTTTCAAGGAGTATATTTCCTTTAAGGTTTAAACTCCTTTGGCAATTAATCCAAACTCGTGGCTTTACATAGAAGTCTAGGAATCATTAAATTATTTATGTATCNGGAAGCAGGCTCCCCGCCAAGCCGGGAGCCCGATGCGGGCCTCGATCCCAGGACCCTGAGATCATGACCTGAGCCGAAAGCAGAGGCTTTAACCCACTGAGCCACCCAGGCGCCCATGGGAGAATAACTCTTATCTATAACACATTATCATTTACTCAGAAAATATTCAGATTTCTTTGGACATCTTTATTTTTTAGTGAGGTATAATTGGCATACAACATCCTATTAGTTTCAGGTGTTTATCATAGTGATTTGATGTTTTTATACATTAAAAAATGATGCTCCAGATAAGTCTAGTTACCACCTGTCACCGTGCAGAGTTATTACAGTATTCTTGACTATATTCCTTATGCTGTACATTATATCCCTATGATTAACTTATTTTATAACTGGAATTTTGTGTCTCTTACTCTCCATCTATTTTTCCTGCCCCCCCAACCAACCGTTTATTTCCTGTATTTGTAATGGATATAACTTCTTGAGAGTGAGCTATCCCTTCATGTGCCAAAAAGGTCACAGATGTATATAATCTTCTTATTCTTAAATACTTGCAAAGAAGGTATCTTAAGTTCAAAAGGAATGTTTAGGGCGCCTGGGTGGCTCAGTGGGTTAAAGCCACTGCCTTCGGCTCAGGTCATGATCCCAGGGTCCTGGGATCGAGGCCCACATCGGGCTCTCTGCTCAGCGGGAAGCCTGCTTTCTCCTCTCTCCTCTCTCTCTGCCTGCCTCTCTGCCTACTTGTGATCTCTCTCTCTGTGTCAAATAAATAAATAAAAATCTTTAAAAAAAAAAAAAAAAGGAATGTTTAATTATTTCTATTTTGCAGAGGTAGGTACTAAAGTTTTGAGGACTGAAATGGCCTAGGATCCATGTCACGTGGCCAATTGGGAAGTAGTACTCAGTTCTCTTGGCCCCTAGTCCAGTGCTTTTATGATCCCTTTACACATCACTTTTATCTCTATGACATCATTTGGTTCTTAAAATAATACGGCATGTAGGCAGAAACAGATTTGGTCTTCCACTAGTTGATAGGTGAGGATATTGAGCCTTAAAGGATTTTTGCCCAAGGCTACACAATGGGAAACGTTTTGCTTCCAAGTTCATTTCCACTGCAATTTGCTGACTTGCCAATTTTAATAAATCCTAAATGGCCTATTAAAAATTCTACAGCCTCTTGGTTTTTAAAAAAATTTCCCTTTATATTCACAATTAAAAAGCATATTAAACTAATACATCAATATTTTATATAGAATTCAGTCTGAATTCTCTAGGGAATTCAACCTGCTGTTCATGAAGTACTAAAAACTGTGGCAAATAGCCTTTTATTCATTTTTTTTATTTTTTTGCAAATAGCTTTTTGACTGAGACCTAATCTGTTCTCTTGCCCATAAAATAAACATTTCTTAAGTGATACATGTGATAAAAAACTTTTTAAAATGTGGAAATTCTTTTCATTCCTCTAAGCCAAAACTAAAAAGCTCTTATAATTGCTTTCCTTGAAAACTAAATTGATAATAATTTAATACCACCATTATATGTATCTTTCAAAACGTCTGTTTGCTAAATGTCCATTATGAAGTAGTTCAATATTTATCACCAGGAAAATAATGACATATTCTGATTCCATCAAGAGTAAATTAATAGAAAATGGAATAAAAAATGTTCTAGCTCAATGTTATCTCTAAAAGTTGCAGGACTTTGAGAAAGTCACTTCTCTATTCACTGAGGTCCTGTAATAGTTTTCTATTACTGCTCTTGCACATTACCACAAATTTAGTGTTTGGAACACACAGATTTATTAGGTCGTATCTCTGTAGGTCATAAGTCTGATCCACATCTCGTTGTGCTAAAATCATCGTGTCAACAAGGCCACGTTCCTTTAAGGAGGCTCTAGGCAAGCATCTTGTCTCCTTGCTCATTCAGCTTGTTGGCGGACTTCATTTCTTTCTGGTTACAGGACTAAGATCCGTTTTTTGTTTATTTTTTTATTTTATTTTATTTTTTGTTTTGTTTTGTTGGCTGGTTGTTGGCCGGTTCTCAGCTTGGAGAGGCCAACTACATTCTTTGATTTGTAGTCCATTTTGTCTTCAAAGCCAGAATGGTCACAGCTGTCCTTTTCCCACCTGCTTTCTTGCCTTTTATCTGTCATCACATTTCTCTGACCATAGTTGGAAAGGAACTCCACTATTAAGAGTTACATCATTCAGTTAGGCATAATCCAACAAAATTTCCTCATCTCAAAATCCATGCTTTTAATCATGTCTGCAAAGCCCCTTTTGCTAGCTATAAGGTAGCATTCACAGGTTCTGGGAATTAGAGCAGAGACATTTCACGGGTCTACTACTCTGCCTACCACAGATCCCTTAAGAGATTCTGTGACTCTTTGATTCACATTTAAAGCTGCAGAATAACCATTTTTGACTTCAGAGAAATAAGAAATATTGGAAACATTGTGGCTTCTGTTTTCCTGGAACTCAAGTTCTTTCAGTTTAATTGCATTAAAAATAACTTTTTGGAGGGGCGCCTGGGTGGCTCAGTTGGTTAAGCATCTGACTCTTGATTTTGGCCCAGGTCATGATCTCAGGACCATGAGGATTCTTTCTCTTTCTCTCTCTCTGTTACTCCCCTGACTTGTTANTGCTTCTATTCCAGGTTTTTTTCTGCGTTCGAGAAGTCAGGGTGGGTACCCATGAGTGTACATCCCCATCCATTTGGGACGCAGAAAATTAAAAAAAAAAAAAAAAAAAAAAAAAAACTTTCTGGAAAAACACTCTGTTCCAATTTATGCTAAATATACAAAATGTTGATTTTTGTTAATTCAGTCACTCAGTGCAATGGAAACAATTATAGTCTTGGTTTTTGAGTGTCAAAATGATTGAAGGTCCCACCTTGAAGATGTGAAGCAATGCTATGCAAATGTAATCATGATAAATGTAAATAGCTATTGTTCATTAAATGACAGCATTCAATTTAAAAGAAATGTAATATAATAAAAAATAAACATTTGGTCTTTGCCTCTGGTTCCTGGCAAACAATTCCTAAAACCCTTGAACCTCCAGAATTATTAAGAATGTCTTTTGTATGCTAATGAGATGTCTGCTGCTGGGAGCCCCTATATGAAATCAGGGTGGGGGTTAGTTGCCAGAAGACCAAAGTACAATTAGAGAGTTTGAACTTTTAGCTCCACCCCGGACTCTGTTTCCTTTAACTTACTATTTTTTTTTTGGTCAAATCTACTGACATTCAATGAGCTTTTAAATTTCAACATACATAACTTCAATTAAAATTTTTTCTTTCTGTACATTATAACCTTTTTGGTTTTTTTGTTTTTTGGTTTTTTTTTTACATAGCTATTTTCTATTATGTCAAACAGTTCCACTATCTGCAATTCTTTCCGTTTACGTCTTTGTTTCCTCTGGGTTGACTCTCCTACATAGAGGCTTGTTTTCCTGGGTGTTTGGTGATTTTTATTTTGAGGTCATTCTTGCTTTCAGTCTGTAGGAGACCAGTGGACCGACCTTAGGGAAGCTTTCAACAAAGGACAGTTTGCCTCCACTGTTGGGTTGGCTGAGCTCTCCCAGGCACTACAGATCCTTTCATCTCTGACAGGTCCGAGAGGAATCTCAGACTCAACTTTACCTCCTGGAGCTAGTCCTACCTCATTGTTGCTTTGAGACTCTTGCCTCTCAATGGTGTGTGTTGATTTAGCCCATCTCCCTGCCCCTCTGGCTGCACACGACTCAAATTCTCTATTCTCTAGACTCCCTTCCTCTGCGGGCCTGGCTCATTTTTATCAAATTCTTTTTTTAGACATTTTTAACAAATTCTTTAGGGATTCCTGCTTTGTCTTGTGCCTGCCCCTGACCCCTGGAAGCCCTGGGATGAGCTCGACTTTGTTGGTTTGTCTATTTTCTTTTTTTGGAGGGAATGTGACTCTAGGAACTGTCTCCTACCTTTTGGGACACCAGGAATGTCCCTAAGAATGGGCAGTATATGGTTCTAGTGGTGAATAATATTGCTCATACCACGTAGATACTAGTGCTCCAGGAAGTAAAATAAGCTGCTGGTTTCTTGGCATGAAGACCTACAAGCAGGAATCCCAGAAAATAGCTTGGGTCTCTAGACTGATGGAGTAAAGGAGCTGTATATAGAGAGTTCAGTTTTGAGAAGCACATGTGGCAATGACTATCTCACTTATATTTGTGACTAACTACCGACAAGAAACCAGAAATTGAACATCATGGCAAAGGTAAAAAATACAGTCAAATCTGTGTTTGCTTTGTGGGAAGAAAGGCATGATAGTTTCCATGCTGTTAAGAATATCCTAATTATTAAATTATGAAATAGCTTTAAATAGAAGCTTGTCATGGGCCCACGACAAATAAAAGAACTTGTCATGAGCACACTATGCAGGCACACACGCGAGTGGTGTCCTTATTCAGTATTTCACGTCTGCTTCATTCGATCATAAAGCAAGGCTAACATGATTGTAGAGTAGGTTCAGGATTCAAACTCAGTAACATTTCAGTGTATATATTATTTGGCTTCATACACATCATAGAAAGCAAAGCATAATACAGTCACTCAACAAACAAGATACAAAAAGGGGTAAGAAATGAAGGAACTCCACACAAAGTCAGTTCATGAGGTGAAGCCTTCTCGGTCTAGCCCAGGTCAGCTCTCAGGGCTTACTGCTTATTCAAGCCAAGGGGATCTCTCTCATGTCCAGAGATCAAACAGGCAGAGGCTTTGGTGGCAGTTGCCTTTCTGATGTGGTCAGATGTGGACGAATCTGGAGAATCTGACAGGTTGCTACAAAAGTCCTACCTTTATGACGGACTTTAATCAGTCTTGGGCCTCCTCTGGTTCTGGTGATGATCAGCTCTTGGTTCTTCCAGGCTCTCTTGGTTTTGCTGGTTATCAGTTCTGGGTGACGAGAGCCTGTACTGGTGTTCATGACAGCCGGTCTTAGGTGCAATGCCTTTGCCCACTTACATTCACTGCTTGACATGAGTGACTCCATCTTGCCCTCTACAGAACTATTTTGTTTTCTCTAGAAAGCATAAAAATCTGGGTAATATGTGAATGACTTAGATGAGGAGAATTCATCTTCTGTCCAATTCTGTATGTAGTTATATAACTGTGGAGGAGTTAATGTCATATGGTTAAACATCAATAGATAACATGTGAAAAGCTCCTGAGAACTATGGAGTTTTATAAAGGAGCATCTCTGTTTAGCCCTTGCAGCAAACTAAGTTCATAAAGGGAATAAGCTTTGTTGAAAGAATCAGTGAATGATACCATCAGTTTAGGGCAAGTTTTTGATTTCCAGACCCATGCTCTTTTCGCTATAACCTGCTGCCAGGCTAGGGATACATGAACAGAGTCTTGTGAAGGGGTATTTCCGGGTGCCATGTCAAGCCAGTTTGGAAAGGAGAAAAGGATTTTTAAAAAAAAAAAAAAAAAAAAAAAAATCTAAAATTGTAGTTGGCTTTATTCAGGTCTTTAACAAAAAGCACTAATTTGTGAAGAAACCTTAGCAATAACAAATCTTTCTTGAATTATCACTGATTAAAATGTCATGTTGTCTATTGATTAAAACAGTGTGCAAGCAAAGGAAAGCTTGTAGCCTCATTTCTCCCTAATGAAGTAGCATTTGGCATTCATCTGAAAAATTAAAAATGCGTTTCAATTTTCACGGTGCCCATTTCTATCATTTCAGGCTATTGAATAGTGGATAAGGAAAAAATACAGGAAGTGCTAAGAATAAACCTTTTGTAGCAGGCACTTCGTAATGCTCACAGTGTTGCCCAGCAGGACGCTAAGTGGTTTATGAATTCTAGCACACATAGTCCTCACCACAACCCTACGAGGCAGGCCTTGTTGCAGTCCGTATTTTATTTTATTTTATTATTTTTTTTAAAGATTTTATTTATTCATTTGACACACACAGAGATCACAAGGAGGCAGAGAGGCAGGCAGAGAGAGAGGAGGAAGTAGGCTCCCCGCTGAGCAGAGAGCCCGATGTGGGCCTCGATCCCAGGACCCTGGGATCATGACCTGAGCCGAAGGCAGCGGCTTTAACCCACTGAGCCACCCAGGCGCCCATGCAGTCCGTATTTTAAAGATGGGGAACCAGAGGCACAAGAAGAGTGACCATCTTACTCCGGGTCCAACAAACAAGAATTTGGACAACATATCTCAATATTGAATTCCCAGAGTGAAATAATTTCTGAATCCTTATATATTTAGGGACCCCTAGATAGCTCAGTCAGTTAAGCATCTGCCTTAGCTCAGGTCATGATCTCTGGGTGCTGGGGTTGAGCCCTGCATGGGGTTCCCTGCTCAGCAGGCAGTTTGCTTTTCCTCCTCCCTCTGCCCCTTCCCCCTGCTCCCTCTTTCCTTTTCTCTCTCAAATAAGTGAACTTCTCAAAAACCTGATATATTTAGAAAGGAACATTAGAATGAAATGACCTTACAAATCTAAATGAAGGTTTTTTTTTTTTATCTGTTCATTCGATGGCTTCTGAAGACATTTTCCCAAGTTCGAGTCCGAGATTTCAGAGACCTACTCAAATCCATTCATTATTTCACTGATCTTCTCCACCCTCCATCTTCTGGACTGCTTTCATTGATGTTCTTCAACAAGGCACAGTTTTACCATGAGCATCATTGACATTCATGTAGTAAGACAAGCAAGGCCAGGAAAACTCTACAGACAGCAAAGCATGCTGAAGACAAGTGCCAACAGCAATAATATTGTACAGTTTTTGTGTGAACACAAAGGACATCTGTAAGGAGTTATACTCATTGGATAGTTTCATGTGATTGCCACCTTAAGTGAGGTGCCTACCCAGTGAAGTCGGTAATAGAATGAAGAATGGCTTCAGAAAATTGAAATGAAAAATAACTATAAATTGGTGATGACAATAGAAAAAATGTTGATGGCAAGGGATGTGGAGATTGTTGGACTGAATAGAAGAATATGATCTTGAATTAAATAAAAGAATTTGATCTTATTCAAAATTTTTTGCAGATAAACCAGAACATTTTTTCAACATCTAGACCTAAATAAATTATAGCACACACACTACAGAGCATCTACAACTATGATCAGTGTGTCAATATTTATTTTTGTATTTAGTTCAGAAATGCCACATGACACAGTATACGTAAGGAACTTACCATGACCTAAACAGCTTCGTAAGCTTACTACAAATAAATCACTTGAATGGATTTATCATCCTTGATATTTTCTCAAGTCATAGGATGGACCTGAAGTCTTAATAGAATGCAGAGTAGGAAATTTGTATTTTGCTGCTGTGTTTGTAGGGAAATTGATAAGGACATTGTTAAGGATGCTATCTCACATTTTCTATGTTGACCCAGAGAGGAGATGTCAGACAGATTTCCATGACATAAGAAGTTGTGCTTCTCTTGAGTGATGGCTTGTTACAATTCTTGGGACTTTATGTATCTGGTAAGTGATTATGTTTCTTTGTTTTGGGCACTAGGAATCTCAAAGTGGAATTCGCAGAGCATTTTAGAACTGTGTAAGCTCCTGTTGGCTTCAAGTTTTATGTATTGAATCCCCTCTAACAGGCTGGCCTTTATTCTCCTTTGCACCCATTTCTCAGTTTGTCCTTGGCTCTGAGAAGGTATCTATAAGCAACTCCAAATCACTTTGAAAGCATTTTAGGGTGCAATTACCTGAACAGATGTTTTTCCTCATCAAAATTTATAAGTATGATAAACAGGGATAAAAGGAGTGAATTATCAAATATAGTAAAAGGACTTACCAGAAAATCACATACCATTATTTTCTGAGTATGATACTTCCATGTCTGAAGAAGATCAGAGAAATGTTAATGTTCTATAATTCTAGTAATGGAAAGAAAGAAAGAAGCAGATACACAAGGCAAATACAGAACGAATACTAAATAAGTGTTATTGAAAGGAATTACGGCACCAAAGTCACTTACAACTTGAAATTTATAAGAAGGTTATGTATTGGAAACACTTCTACAAAAGCCTTTGAGATGTATGAGCTTTGTAACCTGTTTTGGTTCATGTAAACCAATTGTAAATTATCCATCCTACTTGTTTGTCCATTTAGCCAGTGGGGGAACTCAAGGGACCAAATTTGATTTGTTATACATTTCCTTTGGTTTACTTAAGGGTCATATTTTTGGAACTGAATTTCAATAACATAAATAACAGTGCTGGAATTGTGATTTGAGGCCAGGCAGCTTGTTGACTTCATCCCCTAATCACTGTGTTGGATTGTTTGTATCTGTAGGGGTAGATAAAGTTAATGTGCGGTAACAAATGACCTCCCAAACTTAGGGGTTTTACACCATAAAAAGTTGATTTTCTCTTTCTCATTTACACGTTCACCATGGGCTAGCTGGGGTTTTGCCATCCATTGTCTTCAATCTTGGACCTAGGCTGATGGAGAAGTTCCTATCAGGGGCACTGCGGGGGCTCATAAGAAAGGGAACATGGATTCATGTACTGGATCTGAATTCCTCTGAAAAGTGACATGTTTCACCTTCTCTTCCCATTTCATTGTCCAATGCAATTCCAGTTGCTAAGCTGTTGTCAACAGAATGGGGAGATATCATTCTCCCACTGAGCAGCAGTGAATATTTTGAATAATGATACAGTATAAACACTGTTGCAAAAAGTCTTACCCCTGGTGTTTTTTGTTTTGCTGGATTGAAGTTGGTACAGTGTTTAGTGCCTAAAATTTGGCTCTCTATCTAGTACGCAGACTGTCACCATTGGATTCTGATGCTGGCATAAATACATAGGACTTCCCTCTTCCTATCAGGTCAGGGATGCCAACTCTTTGAAGTGCTAAAACCTGAAACAAAAGCCTCCCAGCATGGCCTACTTTCTTACATTCTTTCCTAAACTGCTTTATAAAGGATAAGTAGAAAGGATGTATGTGACCTTGGAAAAGGTATGAGGTCTGGTATACGTTTACCTCATGCAGTTGTTTTGAGGATTAAATGAAATATTGGGGGGGGGATCATCTTTAGCAGGGTGTTTGGCATGTGATGAGTGCTGAATACATTTTTATTCGTAGTAGGATTCTAGCACAATGTCTTTGGCTGATGTCATGGTTCATCTAATACTTGAACAGTCATCTAGGGAAATCACTTTTAAAAAACTTGAAAAAGAATAAAGATGTGAAGTCCCTGGAAAAAAAAAAACTTGAAAAAATTCCCCATTCAATAAATTTGTGTTTTAGTAATACAGTGGTATGTAGGCACACACATGCATGGACACGTACACGACTAGAAAAGATAGATCTGAAAAACTGTATTTCGTCTACTAAAAAAGGCAAGTAGATGTGCCAGATGATTTGGAGACACTTTACAATAAATAACTCTGCCCCCTCTGGGCAGCTCTGTGCCTCTGAGGTTTCATGGCTGACCCGTTGGTGTATGTAGACCGCTGCGTCCACTTCTTCAGTAGTGCCCTCATTCTAGGGCTGGCCTCTCGTTACCTGCCAGTCTTCTCACTCAACATGGTTCTGTAGGTTTGGCAGAGCTTCTTGGTCAACATCAAGCAGCTTACTTAAATCTTAATGATTTCACATGAAATCAAACTCTCTTGAATTTAAATTTTCATTAAAGCACACATGGTTTTAAAACTGAAGGGCCAAAATATTCCATAAAATATGTTTTGAGTTTAACGAACCCAAGACTGTTAGCAATAATTTGAATCCCGATGAGATCAGCATGTGTGGCAAAGATTTGTCTACTCTGGTAACCAGCAGGGCCTTCGTGCCACAATTTTGACTTGACATTTTATAGAGCTATAGCAAAAGGGAATGCGGTTGCTGACTTAAGCTCGGCTCTTTAAGGCATTTTCTGAATAAAATGGAGAAAACATTTCAGGAAAGCAAACAAATGACCCCATTCACTAACATACGTACAATTGAGTTGACTTTTCTCTGAGGCAATTATATATTATCATGTTAGTACTGTGCTTTGCGTTTTCTTTGTCTCCTCCTCTCAAGAAATATTTTCCTTACAGTGGAAATTCAATGATTTCTGTCCTTATAATTGACATTTTCTGTTTGCATGAGGACAAGGATGAAGCAGAGCAAATACACTCCAAGTGGATGAGGCTGAGAAAGAACTACTTGGTGGGGGAGGGGGAAGAAGAATTGCAGGAGAGCTCTTTCCTCGGATGTAGGGGGCACAACACAGATGCCTGTGCTGCAGTAGTTTTCCATCACTGCAAACAAGCCTTATCTCTGAAGCACTGGGTGAATTAATGTTTTGGAAAACAGGGTAATCTCTTTCCGTTGATTTGTAACTATAAAAATATTTGGTTTTTATTTCTGATTGATTTAACTATGTGACCTCACTTCCAATTTTGAAATTATAATCTAGGTGTAAATAAGAATCAGAAGCTAAAAGGATACTATATACCTCACAGGATTTTGAGATGAGTGCTTTTATTAGGTAAAATATATTATTTTAATGGTAGTAATAACCCCCCATTGATCTCTTTTCTAAGTTGGATTTTTAATATTTTGTCACGTTTTGTTTCTTGAAAGTGAACAAAAATGAATAATCTCTTTGCAGTGTGAATGATTGCCCTGTAATTGTTCTCCTTTGGAAGTAAGGACCAATCACGTGTTAGGTTTCAGGGGTTGCAGGACGGGCCGATCCAGCTCCGGGGCCGGGAACGAGCAGATTCTGAGGAATTTTGCCAAAATGACGTGGCCCTGATGGTGGGGCACACGGTTCCACAAAGCCCCACCTGTCTTGTAGAAGGGAGGGTTTTCACCTTCTCATGCCCTGGTCCCCATAGTAACTTGGTATATTATTGGTCTTTTGCATTAATGGTAGCATAGTGGCAAATCATGTTAAATTAGAGCCAGGGCCTCTGCCTCAAATGCTTTTGCTTCCTGATTTATGAAAGACAGCATGATTGAGAGAAAAGAATTTGTAAGTAGCAATTAGAGGAGCGAGGTAAAGAATTGCACTGAGATTTATTTTTTCAGTACAGTGCAGTTAATGGAGCATGTAAATGGAAAGGACTTGCCATTCTTTGGCTGGCTGGTACGTTCCCTGATTTAATCAAATAAGACTGAAGTGTGCCTTTTACTCTCTGTGCAGTCTGACAGAGGTAATTTAGAAAGGAGCTTTTAGATGAGTGTCGGCGGCTGCTGCCCGACTTATGTCTTTATGAAGGAAATACAATTGCAAATGTCTTCTCAAGCTGATTGATAGGCAATAAGAAAGTGAAACAAGAGCTCAATCTCCACGAAACGAGAAAAAGTTGTGTTTGTTAAATGGGGCAGAAAGCTATCTGCCATCCTCCTGGGATTCTTGTCTCTAATTTAGGGCCCATGCAGATCTGTACTACAGCCCGTGAAACCAGAGCCACATTACTAATGTAATACGCCTCATTTCAGTCCCAGCATTTTCACTGAACTGCATATCCCATATTGCTCCAGAACCAGCCTAAAAAATTTGGCTGATTGGAATTATCTGCATTTGTAAATTATTGATGTTGGATCCAGAGAGAAAAGAGAATTTGCTGAGTCTGGGGCTCTAGTACATAATTGTAATTAATAGAAGGGTTTAGAGTCAGATCCTTATTTTCATCCTCAGATTATTCCCTTTTGTTCCTATAAAATCTGTCCACTAAAAATGGAAGGCAGTACTCCAAGATCACAGTACTGCGTTATTACTGCGCTTTTTCCTCCTCTTTCCCTCCTTCCATTCTTTGGAACACACTGCATCTTTGCATACCTAACAAGGACATGGCCATTTGCTATGGAAGTGGGCATAAAACTAATTAGGATGTAGTGTGTCTGGACAATAGTAGATAGTCTCAGTACTAGAGGACTGAGTCTGTGTAAGGTGTCAGGAAAGAGAAATAGTAACTCTGCCAGACAGTAACGCCTGTCTGGGGGTGAGTCAGGGAAGACTTCATGCGGGAGCCCAAGGAGAAAAGAAAATTCCAGCCAGGAGAGCACTGATATGAAGGCACAAAAGAGTAAAGTATGTTTGATTACTTAGGCTTTCCTTGAAGTTTTGCCCAGAGCTAAGAACAAAGGGTAAGGACATTAACCTTTCCATACTACTGAGCTGGCGTACCACGTTGACTTGAAATTGTAAGAGCAAATAGAGCTTTGGGACCAAAGACATTGTCAGGAGCAAAGGTTAAACATTAAATTTCTCCTTGATGAGAGCGCCTGGGTAGCTCAGTTGGTTAAGTGTCTGCCTTTGGCTCAAGTCATGATTCCGCGGCCTTGGGATTGAGCCCCAAGGCGTTGGGCTCCCTGCTCAGTGGGGACCGTGCTTCTCCCGCTGCGCCTCCGTCTGCTTGTAAGCACTCGCTCTTTCACTCTCTCTCTCTCTCTCAAATAAACAAATCTTTTAAAAAATTTCTCTCGATGAAACTCTCAGGTGCCTAAGCGACTGTAATATGCAGCCATGCAAGGGGCATATTAATAAAGGAGATCCAAGTATTTGGTGCAGATAGCTAAAGTCTCCCCAATTTTGGAGAGAATATTAAGAAGCAAAAGAGATGATTACCGAAGGTTTTTGCGACGATTGTGTCTTGGATTGCTGGTCACATATATGCAGATATTGGATGAGCTATGTTTGAAGTACTGAGGAGCCAAGTTACCTTGTAGCTAGAAATAAAAAGTTTGATTACAGGAAAGAAGCTGAGATTGCAGTACAGATTTGAGAGTGCCCATCATCCAGTTGGCAGTTAAAATCATGAAGTAGTGGATTAAAATACCCAGAATTGCTGTACTTTGAAATTCTAGGCAGCCACAAAATGTAATTCATGGTCTAGGAGGAAACTGATTAGCATTTGTGCATGATCGACCCAGCAATAATCCCCTACCTCCCCCTTCCTAAGATTACCCAGATTTTGGGGGGTATCCACACATCTTTCCATTATGTTGCTGATGTGTTTCCTAAGAGGCAGACTTAAACCCAGCTCTAGGGATGAGTCCTAGTCTATGGAGCCATTCAGAGTAATCTTATATGGTTGCTGTAATGATGGGGTCAAATAACCCAAACCTAAGACAATCAGAACATAACATTTCCAGGGTGAGAGGGATTCATTGAGGAAGGGGCAGAGAACCAATTAAATTTAACTGGACATGAGAGGAAATTTGTTAGAGATTTTTTGGGGAGAAAAACTCCTGAAAGACCATCTTATTCTGAGAGGTATGGCCTGTTAATGTGAGACATGGAACTGTCACAGCATAAGATGAAACTTACACCAGAGAAGCAGAATAGTAGGAAAGAAGTCAGGTTCTTTTTTTTTTTTTTTTTTTTTTTAAGTTTTTATTAGAGAGAGAGAGAGAGACCACAAGTAGACTGAGAGGCAGGCAGAGAGGAGGAAGCAGGCTCCCTGCTGAGCAGAGAGCCCGATGTGGGACTTGATCCCAGGACCCTGAGATCATGACCTGAGCCAAAGGCAAAGGCTTTAACCCACTGAGCCACCCAGGCGCCCCAAGAAACCAGGTTCTTGAAGTGCCTAATCAAATTGGCTCTGAAACCTGTCTTAACTGAAAATTTCAGTTATATTCGTTTATAGATTGTTTCTGTTTAAAGCCAGTTGGGTTGAGTTTTCTTTTATTTGAGGTGGAAGTCATCCTCACTGATACAGTTGCATTATCACAATCAAGAAGACATTGGACAAAGTGACAAATGTCCCAGATTGCTGAAGTAACTGTGGGTTTAGCAATTACAGTTTGTTCCCTACCTTTGCTAGAGCAGTTCTGGCCTAGTGGACGGGTGGAAGTAGATTTCAGTGGGTAGAAGGTGGGAGATGAATAAATGGCAAGTTCAGTAATGGCAAGCATTTTGGTCTTTAAAAACATATTTTATCTCCAGCACTTAGAAGAGTTCCTGACACACAGCATGCACTCAACACGTTCTGGAGAGTGAGCAAATGTGCAAACACTCATTGCATATTTCTCATTTACAAAGCAGGAGGAGAAGAAACTAGAGCTTGGTAACATGCTGAAAGAGGGTGGGTTAAGTAACAAAATAATTTAAAATTGGGAAATTTTTAGCTTGGCAACTTTTTAACTGAGTAATCGAAAGAAATTCAGGAAAATGTAAAAGATGATAGAAAAGGTTGGAAAATGTGAAGGATAGGCCTAGAATTTTTTTGAGAAGGTAGGAGATGGAAAGAGAAAATCTTGCAAGATTTCAGGCTGAAAAGAAAAATAGACTACTTACAAAAGAAGAAAAATGATACCGGAACTCTGGGAGCCAGAAGATGTTGGACTCACTGCCATAGACCACCGCGGGGAATGGGCAGCAAGCCGAGAATGTTGATGTAACTCATCTGCTAAGGGACGAGAAAGATTTGTGGATTTGCAAAGATGCAGGGAGAATGTCAAGCACATACCCCAAATGGGAAAGATACTTGAAAAGTCTTATAGCAGAAGAAACCTCAGTATAAATGGAGATAGAACGAAAAAAGAATGACAATCAATAAGCTTTAAAATGTACATAATAAGTAGGTATAAAAATACACAAATGTATATTAAACGCATGTAAATGGATAGTGATAATGGAAGAAGGAATGCATCATTTAGTGCTAAATTCGCACTATTAGAACAGAAGCAATGTAGAAGGGAAGATTGAAGTTACTAAATGTTTGCCTTAGAAATGTAGAATTTAGGTGTGGGCCGAGTGGGCTGGAGTAAAGAGGTCATTCCTCAGAACTCATCATCGAGAGCGGACAAAGTCAAGTCTTTTAGCGGGCCTTGCTGGGGGGTGGGGGGAAGAGCATGTAGTGGAGGCATAGTTCATCTAAGTTGGGAGAAAGTGTTATTTTGGTTTCATATTAAAAGAAATAAGTGTTTGCTTATGAGGGTTGGAATGGTAGAATGGAAAAATACAGAATTTCAAGTTAAATCCAGGGGTAAGAGGGAGTGACTGGCCAAACAGCGAAAGCAAGAGAAAAGAATGAGGAAACCATACTATAATGAAAATAAGTAAACCAAGTAAGATGTAAAGAATAAAATTATATAAATTGTTGCATATGACTTAGTCAAATTCTTTTATTGAAAGATAGAAACTGAGAGGTTGGGTTTAAAATAGAAGAAAGCAATAACATTCTTAAAAGTGATAAAATTTGAAAACAGGAGGATGGACAAGGGAGACCAAAGGCAACCAAAAGAGGAGAGTGGCAATATTATCAGATGAAATAGAATGTGTAAGATGAAATTTTCAAATCGTGTGTGACCAAAGAAGGCGTTAGACCTGCCACCTTTCTTGGTGAGGTTTCCATGTGTAAGTGTGAAATGGGACCTGTAGAGACTGTAATATGAAAATCACTTGTATAAAAATAATCCCCCCAAACAAGGTGTGTGTGTGTGTGTGTGTGTAGTTCTATGATCATGGGAAAAGATGTGTTTAATAATGGCTACGTAGACAGTGTTGGGCAGGTTGTACAGGATCAAGTCAAGGTGACAGTTTATTGGACACTATAATCTTACATTCTACCTCATCTGATAATATTGCCACTCTTTTTGTTTGCCTTTGGTTTCTCTTGTCCATCCTTCTGTTCCCAAACTTTATCACTCTAAGTGTAGTTTCATGAAACTGAGTATGTCTGCTTTCTTTTATTTTAATCCCAATCTCAGGTTGGAGGAAGACAAGGATTTGATAACATCTGACTTTGAGCAAAAGCATTGGTAAAAACACCACCACCAAATCCCTTCTAAGAACCAAGCAGTACAGGGTTTGGATGAGGAACGGGACCTTGGAGGACAGGACCAACAAGCACAGAGGAGTTCTAGAGAAAAAGGTTCTAGAACTAACCCATAACTACATGCTTAGGCATCGTCCTTAGGAGGAGAATCAATTCTCTCTTTGTACAAAAGTATACAAAGAAAGCTACATAATTTGCATTAAAAAATAAAAGCAAAAAAAATAGTGGCTTAAGTCTAATGAAATGTTTGCATTATCTGTTGGGGCTAAGCGCCCTAGGCAAATACACATTAATGTTTTCCTGCATTATTGTCCTAGATGCATACATTTTAAGGAGGATTACTAAGTCATTCTTTCAGAGTCTTGGTGTCACAGGGCTATTGTCTGCCACAAGGGTTAGGCGTAAGGAGAAGAGATTCCATACTGAATACTTTGGATCTGTGCTCCATCCTTTCACTGACATTTCCTACAGACAGGTTAGTTTCAAAGAGAAGACATACACAGAAAGATTTTATTGTTATTCCCCTGACCCAGGGTAATAGCTTTAGATACCCTACAGAGGTCTGGAGTCACCTTTATTTGGGTGATTTTAAACACAAAACCATTTAGTGTAAAAAAAATCATGATAATTTGGAATTTTTCTATATGTTTCAAAGTCTAAGTATAATTATGATTTATATAAATATCCAAAAACAAGTTCTCCAGAGCATAAAGAATTACCTTGCATGAAAAAGCAAAGTAACTTTGTGAAATGTTTAGATGAATTTGTCAGAGGTGAGACTAATTTTTCTTTCTGTAGTTATAGGACACTAGCCGGAATACTCTCTGCTTAAAAGAAAACCTACATGATGAATTCATGTACACAAGAAGGATAAATTCATTTACAGAGGGCTGGATAGATTGATTATAAGGTTGATGTTGGTGAGCACATTTATAACTTCAGTGTGTAAATTTAACTTCTGATAAGTTTTTTTTTTTTATTTAAGTGTGCATGTTTCCTATAGCAAATGTCTTAGCATGTTTGTGGTCATCAAAAGCTTTACTGTAAAGAGTTACATTCCTTTGTGATTAAACCAAAAGGTTAGTTAAGCAATTGAATATTAAAGAGAGTCACTTTAATCATGCTAATAAGAAACAGAGCTTGCAGAGATTTAAGTTTAAATAAGGCAATTGCTTCTTCAGGCTATTCTCTGCATCACTGGCTACCCTTGCTCTCTGTCTCCCAGACAGGTTCTACAAGGGAAAGGCAGAGGCAGGGTATTGAACTTTGGGAGGAAAATGGGCTATTTCCCTTGCTCCCTCCCTGTCCTCTTGCTACAGGTTGGTTGCATGTGTCTCTGAATGTCAAGGCTGTCCAGCTGCCCCTTTATGCACAGTTCTTCTCTTTGCGTTCCAGTAACTGCCTTTTCCCTCCACCTCTTCTGGCCTGAGTGTCCTCCTGGCCTCCACTATTGCCCCAGGCTACTGCTCTCCACTCAGAGCGGTGCAGAGGACCCATTACTGAACACTCCTCAGTACCTCGTATGATTGTACAAATGTTTGCTTTGAGGCCCCGTCCCGGTACTGTGTACTCTGCCCCTCTCTTCCGCCTCTTACTCAGAAGTGCAGTTAGTTTCAAGACAGGAAAAGTTGCCTTTTACTTAGGGCAACAAGCTCTTAAAATAATTTTAATCAAATACAAGCTCACCTTATATTGGCACAATTAAGACCAGCCAAAAAAAAATTGTTTACTTATCCCGATTTTCATACTTACATCCTGTTTAGTAAGTTGCTAATCAGGGGCCATCCACTTATGATGTGGTTATTATGATCTATGTACTTCATTACTGTGTATGTTTGCAGGTTTATGCCTATAGCTCCTTAGACTGTGGAATTAACATGCTGGCATTTTCTGGCGATGCTCTGTCCTTACGAGAATCCTGAGCAGGTCTCAGTACCACGAAGTCTCCTTCTGTGCTCATTTGTGAGAGTGACTGGCTCAGCTGGACCCCTCAGGGTGCATAAGAGGATGTGTGTGCACCTAACTCTCTCCAGAAGAGGATGTCCAGGCCTGTGTGCTGTGGGTGGAGAGTGACTCTTCATCCATTCATTCCTCTAGTTAAGCATTCATGTGGAAGTTGGAATTCCTAGAGCGTAAACTAGAGACTTTCTCCTTCTCCAGACCCTTTAACCTAGCTGAAGACAGTGAGGTGTTTCTCGAACTGAGAAAATTCTAAAGAGCTTGAGGGAAGGTGACCAGCTACTGAGCGTGAGCACCCTGACAGCCCAACATGCAAATCGATGAAGAGGTTTTGTGAGTCTTGATTCTCGAGCTTGGCTCGCATTTAGGAAAAACGGCCCATGCAATACACCGACTGAACAAAGATTGGGATGCAGCCTCTTGCTGACACAAAACAGATGTTGGAGGGTTTCTGGCTAGGGCTTTGGGCCACCTGATTAATGCTGTAGTGCTCAGAGTCAGCATCTTTTTCCAGGGGCCCTGACTAGAGACCCAAGAGGCGAGGAAGGGGACAGAGGTATCCCAGCTCCAGGCCTGGCTCCATTCAGTTGATGGTAAAGATGATGATACAATGAAAAGGAGAAATTTGGAGCTTTAAGGCAAATTTCCTCTGGATAAAAGGAGGGCCGCTTTGGAAGCCAATGTGGTGGTTTCCTACAAAACTGAACAGACTCTTACCATATATCCAGCAGTTGTATTTCTTAGAATTTACCCCAATGAGTTGAAAATGGATGTCCACACAAAAACTTGCACACAGATGTTCACAGCAGCTTTACTGGTAATTTCCAAAACTTAGAAACAACCAAGAGTCCCTCAGTTAGTGAATGGATAAAGTGTGGTGTATCTGAATGGTGGAATATTACTCAGCACTAAAGAAATGAGCTGAAAAGGTTAAAAGATTATTGCTAAAAAAAAGATTATTGCTAAGAGAAGCCAATTTGGAAGCTTCCACATAGCATGATTCTAACTATATACCATTCTTTTTTTTTTTTTAAGATTTTATTTATTTGACAGAGATCACAAATAGGCAGAGAGGCAGGCAGAGAGAGATAGGAGGAAGCAGGCTCCCCGCCAAGCAGGGAGCCCGATGTGGGGCTTGATCTCAGGACCCTGAGATCATGGCCTGAGCCGAAGGCAGAGGCTTTAACCCACTGAGCCACCCAGGTGCCCCACTATATACCGTTTTTAAAAAGGCAAAATGACGCAGACAGTAACAAAGTTAGTGGTTGCCAGGGTTCGGGGTGGGGGGTGAGGAGGGATGAATAGATGGGACACGAAAGATTCTTAGGGCAGTGAAACTATTCTGTGGGCAGTTTTACATGGTAGCTACATTGCATTATGCGTCTGTCAAAACCCATAGACTGTACAACACCCAGACTGAACCATGATGAATCCAAGGTCTCTAAGTAATAATGATGTGAGTAAAAGAAGAGATAGAATGACTATTCACAGCAAAGGCCAAATGAAATATTCTGCACTACGATTGCAAGTTGTTGGAACTCTGAAGCTTTGAGGCAGTGTTTTCTGAAGCCCTTTATCTTCTAGTAGCTGCCAGTTGGCCAAGAGAGAAAACAGCAGGGGGCACATTTCTGTATGTTACTATCCATAAAGGTTTTGGATATTTCCCCCAGAGAAACTGATGATCTTTTGGCAGACAGTAGATAATTAATCCATTATTCCATCCTTGCAGAGGAGAAAGTTTTCTGATTTCATGGATGGGGGAAATGTGATCATCAGTGGAGGAGAGACTGGCCAAGGTGTGGGTCTGGGGAGAAAGTGTCAGAGACCTTGTTTTACGGTCAAGTTGAACAGCTTGGACTACTGGATACTCATGATTCTGTAGGGTGCCGCTGCAGTTATCAAGAAAGATCAGTTTGTCTTGATCTAGTCATTTCAGAAGTCAGTGGTTATACAGGGCTGCTTAAATTTGGAGGCAGAAGTGTCCTGACATTTCTCCTGCTGTGTGTTCTTCCGTCATTCTCTTGGAAATTCAGCACATGCATTTATCCCATTAGCGGTAGGAGAGAAAGTACTGATTACCTTCCAACACATATGATGTATGTCAGTGGGTTAGAGCTGTGGTGGTAATGCATTCCTCTCTGCTTAGGCTGTACATCTACTTAAGCATCCTTGAAATCTGAAAGTGGCAGCACTAGAAGCAGTTGAGCCCCTTTTCCTAGCTACTGCTCAGATACGGATTTCTAATTTAAACAAATACCCTAAATCCAAGCCGTGGAACTCTGAAGAAGGAGATTATGACAGATTCTATTTCCAGTTTCATTTCTTTGAGGTAGTCTGCCTTGATTTTACAAATTTAAGTTGATGTTAAAAAAGGAAAGACATGGAGCACCTGGGTGACTCAGTTGGCTGTGTCCAACTCTTGATTTCAGTTCAAGTTATAATCTCATAGTAGTGAGATCAAGCTCCACCTTGGGCTCCATACTCACCAGGGAGTCTTCTTGAGATTCTCTCTCTCCTTCTGCCCCTACCCTTGTTCCTGCTCTCTTTCTAAATAAATAAATAAAATCTTTAAAAATAAAGGAAAGATAAGTCTTTATAACATATTCACACATAAGCATAATATCAACAAACTTGGATAGCTTGAGTTTCAGAATCTTTTGTCCCAATATTGTATGTGATTGCTATTAGGATAGTATGAGAAATGTAGAGAAATGTCAGCATCCTACTGGGAGGGGAGCCCTGGGGTAATTTTTCATGTAGGGTCTGTTTCCTTACTGTAGCATGACATCATGAAAGAGTTGATCTGTTTTCATCTTAATGTCCTTTGTCTCCTGTCTTAGGTCTAGGCCAACTACATTTGGAGAAATGGATGAGCTGCGCCCTCTTCTGAATTGTTTGGCTCTAATGATGCTACTATGGTCTGAACTTTTGTCTTTTTCCCCACTCCCTGCCAAATCCATATTTTGAAACCTAATCCCCAATATGATAGCATTTAGAGGTTGAGCCTTTGGAAGGTGATTAGGTCATGAGGGTGGAGACTTCTAATGGGATTAGTGCTCTTATGAGAGACCCCAGGGAGCTTCATCATCCTTCCCTCTTGGGAGGACATAGTGAGAAGACAGCTCTTTATGAACCAGGATGTGTGTCCTCACCAGACACTGAATCTGCCAGCATCTTGACCTCAGATTTCCAAGCCTCTAGAACTGTGAGAAGTAGAATAGTGTCTAAACCCCCCCAGTCTATGGTATTCTTTAAGAGCAGGCAAGTCCTAAAGAGTAGGTTGTTTTTATGGCAGCAGTGGCAAGAGGCAGGGGCATTGAAAAGCCATATAGGGTAGGGATTGTGAATGGGTTTGGAGTTTGGAGGCCCACAACTTGAATCTCAACTTTGACTCTTAGTTGTTGCATGGCCTTGGGCAAGGTGTAATTTTCTCATCTATAAAATGGTTTCTCTCTCTCTCTCTCTCTCTCTCTCTCTCTCTCTCTCTCTCACACACACACACACACACACACACACACACACACAAAATGCATGCAGATAACTCTTTTAGCATGGTTGCTGGCCTAGAATGAACATTCAGTGTATTGCATTATGGTTGTAACACTGGAAATAGATCAACTTTATTTGAATCAAAATACTGCATTCATTTCCAGCAACAGAATTAGAGAATCTGAATAATCTGAGATTAGGACCTAGACATGGGTTTGTTTTTTTAAAGATCTCCATAGAGGATAATGTAGGGGATAGATGGAAAAATCACACTTCTGGGGTTGGGACATTCTCTGACCTCGCTCACCTTGGTCTCTGAATATCTAACTCGAGTAACTGTAGACTCTACTCTGTACAGGTAAACTCCTAGTCCTGACTCAGCCTTTCTCTATTACTATATGATCCGTGCCTCACTGACACAACCATTTCTCTGCCCCATCCCAGGACCCCATGGTTCAGTGAGCATAGAGAGGGGTCCTAGAAAGACGGTATTTGAAAGAGAACCATAGTTAGATTGAGCTAGGACAGGTCTTTAGTATAGTAGATGCAACCAGTGAAAAGATGGTAAATTTAGGAGTGGTAAGAACCATATAGTGCATGAGGAGGTTACGTAGACAAAAATGAAAACCACATTTTTCTGATTCATCTATATTATTACTGAAATAATTTTACCCTAACTTCCTACATTCTTTGTGTCAGTTATGCAAGAGGGTAATAAAATTCTCAGACTGAAATTTGTGTTAACTCTGCTAGTTGTTGAGGGAATGGTAGACATTCAAATATCCTGTTCACCTGTGGGTTTAGGGAAAAATGGACATTTTTGTTCAAATGTGGGCAGTACTAGGGTCATAGAGGGAGCAGGTTTGGGAATGACCCCAGGTGAGTAAAGCATCTGTTCATAGAGCATTCAAGAAGGGAACCAAACCAAGCCTTCAGCCAGTGAACATAGTGAGGACGGTCTCTGAGACTGGGAAGTATGGCCAGGCAATTGGAGTCCTAAGTGAGATTTCTAGAGCACAACTTGAGATCAGAAATCCATTGATATGAACCTGGATAGATTTGTCTGATGTAGTATTAGGAGCACAGGTGAAAGTGCCCCCAAGTTAGCTAGATATCAAAGAATAGTGAACAGATTATAAATCAGGAGAAATCAACTTGAAGTTGCCTCTTTTTCAAATTAGGGAATAACTTAATGTTATAAACCCCTCAGGACCAGGCTCAAGTACTTCCAGTTCTTAGGGATCTTCAGTCAAGATCAGTAGGTTTAACTGTGAGGAATGTGGGGGGGGGGTGGAAATGAAGCCAAAGGCAATGAGGAGAGGGCGAATACCATCAGAGCATTCCCAAATTTAAATTTTCCTGGATGCAATTTGCAAAATATTATTGAAAGTGAGTGTCATTACCACCTACCATTTATTAAGTACTTAGTATGTGCTAAGAACTGTATTAAGTATTTTACATGTGTTAACTATTAATTCTTCCCAGCAACCCTATAGGTAGATTTATTTTTTTATTTTATTTTTTTTTAAAGATTTTATTTGTTTGACAGATCATAAGTAGGCAGAGAGGCAGGCAGAGAGAGAGGCGGAAGCAGGCTCCCCGCCAAGCAGGGAGCCTGATACAGGGCTCGATCCCAGGACCCTGAGATCATGACCTGAGCCGAAGGCAGAAGCTTTAACCCACTGAGCCACCCAGGTGCCCCTAGGTAGATTTTTTTAATCATGGAGAAAACTGAGTTTCAAATAAGTAATATGCTAGTTTGACAGAGCTGTCAGTGGAATAGCTTGAATTCAAACCCAGATATGTTAACTACTCTACATCTTCTGACTTTAGCTATGATGTGTTCATCTGTGTTAAAAGCACAGTAAAGTAGTTCACTTTATTTCTTTCCGCTTGTAACTCCAGCTTTCCCAGAAGGCAAATGAGGACATGTGAAAAAAACATATACACATCATATTTCCCTCTTTCTCCCTCCCTCTCTTTCAACCATCTCTATTATCTATCTAATGTATATTTATATAATGCTAAGCAGCATCAATTGCTAAGTCATACAAATACTGAGCTCCTATTCTATCTTAAACATTTAGGAAGATAGTGTGAGAAATTCAAGCATGTTGGAAACACTCTTCCCGAGCTCAAGGAAGTCCAGTTGGGGCAATAAGATAAATGCAAACAAATCCTGTAGGAGTCCAAAAGAGGGAAAGGCCTCTTTGGTAATTGGAGATGACTTTATGGACATGAGGGCAATTTAGTTAGGACTTCATAGTATTCTGTAAAAATCAGCTGATTCAAGCTTGGGGCTTTATGTTTGCATTAGGAGTATCTAGCGCAGTGCCTAAGACATAGTAGGAGTCAATGTTTTCAGTTACAAGAATGAGGCAATGAATGGTATCTGGTGACCATTTAGCTCCTCTACTATTTGCAGCAGATTCATGGCTGCACACAAATTATTCCCTTTGTACAACTGTTGTGCATTATTTAAAGGCTAATTACATTTACCATCAAGTCTTTGAATCCAATCATCTTCTAATATTTGTGGTTATTGGAAGGGGATCATAAGAAAAAAAAAAAACCTGGAAATGGAAAAAAAAAAAACCAACACTTTGACCTGGAAAAGAAACTCAAAGTGTTTTCAATTAGACTTATTAAATTGTGCATATCTCTATTTTTCCATAAGTAGAAGCTCATAAAATCTTACAGACAAGCAGTTCTTGTCCTGTTGAAAGATACTCAAAAATATTTATTTTGTCTTACATTACAAATAGTAATGTGTTATTGTCTACCAATTACAAATAACTTAAATCTTCTGGTTTTTCCTCTCTAAGGAAGTTGCATTAGCTATCTGTTTCTGTATAACAAATTACCCTAAAATTTACCAGCTTAAAACAGCAAACATTGGTTACCTTGGTTTCTGCAGGTCAGGAATTTGACAGCAGCTCCGCTGGGTGGTTCTAGGTTCATGATTCTCATGACCTTGCAATCAGGGTGCCAGCCTGGGTCGCAGTCACCTGAAAGCTTGTCTAGAGCTGAGGATTTCCTTCCAACCTGTATCATGTGTGAATAGGAAGTCTTGGTTTGTCACTAGCTGTTGGGAACAGACCTCAGTTCCTTGTCACATCAACCTCTGCATGGGGCAGCTCATAATGCCAGCGGAGTTCCTTCAGAACGAGTAATCCAAGGAAAAGAGAGAGAACAAGAGAAAAGCCTGCCTCTTTATGACCTAGTGTCAGAAATCTCATACCTTCGTTTTCATTGGATTCTTGTATTCCATTTATTGAAAATGAATATTAAGTCCTCCTTTCAAGAAGAAGGGGATCAAAGAAGGGGTGGAGAAGCAAAGAATTCATGGAGACTTGTTTGAAACCACCTTGTTCACTTATGTTTGTCTCTATACATAGTCTTCCTGCCTTAGAATAAGAGAATTTTTTCCTTTTGAAAGGAATTATGGGCATTTTGATATATTTTGAAAAGTATTTAGGAAACAGACCTTGTCTTGTTGACTATATGAATGTTTATCATGCTAAATAAAGAATAGTTTTGCTCCATCTGAACAAAACATTTTTACCTTTTTTTTGGCCCTGAGAACCTTTAAATCATCAGATTTCCTCCTCTTGCTATCTGCAAGATTTGAAGTAAAATTTCTGGCCCAACTTTTGTGAAATTAAAAATCTTTTGTAGGGGCGCCTGGGTGGCTCAGTAGGTTAAAGCCTCTGCCTTCGGCTCAGGTCATGGTTTCAGGGTCTTGGGATCGAGCCCCGCGTCGGGCGCTCTGCTCAGCAGGGAGCCTGCTTCCTCCTCTCTCTGCCTGCCTCTCTGCCTGCCTCTCTGCCTACTTGTAATCTCTCTCTCTCTCTGTCAAATAAATAAATAAAATCTTTAAAAAAATCTTTTGTACATATTTTGAGAACTAATTTCATAGTTCATAATTTCATTTCTGAGCATAACTAAGATGGTTATGCTATATAACTATGCTATATATTAAGCATAACTTGGCCTTTATCCCAATTTTTTAACTTAGCTTTTTGATGTTTGTTAATTTTTCAAAATTTTTAAAAATGCATTTTGAAAATGTCCTCTCATCATTTCTGGAACAAAAGAGGATATAAGTGTGGGGTTTATATGTGTGAGTGTGTGGGGGGTGGGTATATACTTTATCATTCTAAAATAATGACTATCATTTATATTGAGTGTAACGTATAAATCATTTTATGGATATTAGTTAATGTTCACAAAGATCCTTTGATATAAAGAACATCATCCCTATTTATAGATGATGCAGCAAGGTTAAAAACTGCTCCTAACTGGCAGAAACAGAATGCAGACCCATGTTTGTCTAATTCCAAAGCCTCTCCCACAATTCAGAGCATAAGTAAATGGCTGAGGTGCCTGCACCTTCAACCTCAGACTCTCCCAATGCAGCTCTCTTGACCAGCGCTACTGATGAGTCCTGCTTATTCGGAGGAGGACGTTATGTTGCTATCTCTGGATCACATACTTGAAGGGAAACATTGTGGTACAAGGGCTTTACTTCCCAACTATTTTCTGTTCTATACATTCCTCTCCACCACCCACCCCAAACAATATAAAACAAAGCATAAGAAAGCACTAGTGGAATATGAACTAAGATTTATACAATTTTGTGAACTTAGCATGCTTGAAAAGTATCTCTGAGGGCTCAATTTGACTCCATAAAATTTCCCTTCACATTTATGTGTTTGGACTTCAGGACTGAGATAAATACTCACTTGATATCAACCCTATTGCCAAAATTAAACTATAGCCATATTCCTGTTTTGAAAACAAATCTGCACAAATTACTGAACCATGCAGAATTTCTACCTGCGTTAATAAGCTGATGACCTAAAATCAGAAGGGAGGCATGGTGTATACTTCATTTGATCTGTAGGCTGATGAAGGCAGAGAATCAACTTTATGAGATTCAAATTCACATTTTGCTTTCAATCATCTTTAAGTCTAGAGAAATATTCTCTTCACTGTCAAATTTTCCACATGAGTGGATTTTGGAGTAGTCTATTCAATCCATTCTGTGACAGGTTGGCAGGGATGGAAGCCCTTGATTTGATAGGCACAAACCCTATGAGCTGCATGTGGTCTGTAACGTTCATCTGTTGAGTTGGCCGCAGGGGAACTCAATTTATTCAGCATCAGGATATGAGTATTGGTTGATTGTACCTCTTGCTTCATTTGCTTCATATAAATGGCATTCTACTTTAGACCCAGGAAATAAGTCCAGATTTGAAGTTATAATACAAATAGTTTATATTTTTATAGCAATCTTTTTTTGAATGTCTGTAGGGATTGGATTCCTTTCGAATGTAGATTTAGCAGAATGCTAAAGTATCCTAGAAGTTGAATAGAGCAGTAGAAAATGAGTCTAATGGGTTGAAATAGTATAATTATTAGACTTTCTCTAATTAAAAAAAAGCAATCACTCTATCCTCAGATCTCTGAAAATATAAAATAAATTGTCTTTTCAGGATACAGTTGGAAACTAACAATTCTCAGGGAAGATTTAGAAAGGGCATTGGCTGGGGTGCTGATTTTTCTATATCTTTTCTGTCTCTAATCCTTTCTTTAAATTTACAATTTCTGAAGAAATGGGGTTAAAAAAATTTAATCTGATATAGCCAAATTTTTCCTTTTACTTAAACTAACTTGAAAAACCAACACTCGCAAGTATATATTGGAGATGGTAGAGTTTCTGAGGTGCAGCATATATAGAACATCAAAGATTTTGGACATTCATTTATTCATTTAATAATTTTTTGACTACCTACACTACCACTAGGCAGTGTTCAAGGTACTTGGGGATTCAGCAGTGGGAAGAAAAAATAAAGAGAGCAAAGACAAAAATCTCTTCTCTTGGAGCTTGTGTACTAATTATGGAATAAGATAATATATGACATCAGCAAAACTTAGAGTTTGTTAGACAGTGGTAAATGCCAAAGAGGAAAAACAAGGAGGGGTTGGAGGAAGTATTAAGGGCAGGAGAGATCGAAAGTTGACAGCCTGGGAGCAGACAAGTCTTCATTGAAAAGATGGCATTTGAGTAGAGACATGCTAGGAGGGAAGGAGTAAACCATGTTGAGATGCATGGAAAGGGTTTCCAGGCAAAGAAACAGCAGTGCAAAGATCCTGGGGTGACAGCATTTCTGATGGATTATGGAACAGAATGCAAGACCAGTGTGCCTAGAATAAAGTAAAAGAGGGAGGATTATAAGAGAAGAGTTAGAATAATAATTGTTGGGGACAACAGGCAAATCCTCTAGAGGTTTGCATGTCTTAGCAAGGCCTGTTACTCTGTTAGTATTTCCTAATGCATTGTTCCATGTCTAGTAGAATCTCTGTCCTCTGTCCATTAGATTACAATAGCCTCCCCACAGAGTGAAAATTAAAAATGTCTGCAGACACTGCCAGATATTTCTTGGCAAAATCACTGCTGAGAATCACTGCTTTAAGTGGTAAGAGAAGCCAATGGAAGGTTGAGAAGAGGGGAATGCATGGTCCAACTTTAATAAAATCACTAACTGCTACTTTGAATATAAACTGAAGGGGACAAGAGAAATCATACAATATTTCTGTAATTCAGTAGATTGTGAATTTTAAAACTCGATGTTGACAATGAGAATTCTGTTGCTATATTGAGAGGACACTTCTCCTTGTATATCTGATTAGCTCAATAGTTAAAGGAAATTTGTAGCTATCATAGGAAACCCAAAAATGGCATCCCTCCTCTCCATTACAAATAGAAACTTGAAGTTTTCCTAACTTGTTAGAGAAAAAAAATCTCAGATTATCAATGTAAACTAACATTAGAAGACTGAATTTTATGGCCAGCTCTTAGTCCATATATTGTTTTTTTAATAGAATTCTTTACAAAGTGGCAACAACTCATCCTAATATTAATGTGTTTAAACTTAATATATCCTTAATATAGTAATATATTGTTAATATTAACATATTTAAACATATATATGGCAAACTACCATATTAAGGACCAAAATTGTCAGATAACTTTCCATTTTTATTCTCAAAATCCTTATATCTACTGTGAAATTAAAATTAATGTCCATTAAAAAAAAGACTGAATTTCATACAAAAATTTTAAAGCTTTGGGCACCTGGCTGGTTCAGTTAGTGGAGCATGTGACTCTTGATCTTGGGATTGTGAGGTCAAACCCTGCACTGGGTGTAAACATTACTTCAAAATAAAAAAAAAATCTAAAAAAAATTTTTTAAAGGTTTTGTATTACAAACAGTGCCATATAGTAAAATAAGGCAATTGCAAATGTCCCTTTTGGACAAATGCTATTTTGTATATGTATGTGACAT